>VZRM01003953.1:186357-304076 GCA_013397955.1 Grantiella picta
TTTTAAGTTTAGATTACCTGGAGCATTTTTGTCTAACTCTAAAATTTTGGTTTTTTCAACAGACTGGAAGGAAGGAGAAGGGGGATCCACTCAACATTGCCATTGACAAGATGACCAAGAAAACACGAGACCTTCGAAGACAGGTGAGTCATGCTTTTGGTGATGCTTCTTGATTTTCCAAGGAGATCATTCTTTTCCAGCTTCAGACTGTTCCACCACATGTGGAGGTGTAAAGAATCGCTGTCCTCGTTTAGATTTGACCCCACATTGCACATGACATTAAGCAAAGCAACAGCATTTCCTGAGACAAAAAAAAAGGGGAGAAAGAAATGCATTCCAAGTGTAACCCCCGATGGTCTTTCCACGTGGGAGGGGAGGCAGATTGTCCAGACCTTCCCTGCCTTGGCAGCCCAAAAACCACCGTCATAAAAACACTGGCATATGTGCTTATTTGTGTTTTATTTGAATACTCTCACTGGAGTAACAGGAAAGATGAGCAGAATATGAAAATTTACAAGAGCAGAATGTTTTCAAAGAGAACTTCCAAGGCACTGTATTAAATAAAGATCCTCTGAAGATACAGAAAGGGCTAATAAATAACAATTTTGCCAGAGAGGTGGATGTCCCATCCCTGGAAACACTCAAGGCCAGACTGGATGGGTCTCTGAGCAATCTGATCTAGCTGAGGATGGCCCTGCCCATGGCACAGGGAAGTGAACCAGATGACCTTTAAAGCCCACTTCTAACCCAAACTATTCTAGGATTTTATGAAAAACTAAAAACCTAGTTTAAGCCATAAAGGTTGACTTTCTTATATTGCACTTACTGTGTTTCCTAATAAGACTGAAAGGTTAATTTCAAAAGCTTGAGATGGAAAAGAAGTGAAAGGAGATTGACAACCAAGAGGGAGAAATCTGTAGGTTCCTCTTTACACCTTTTAAGTTAAGGCAGGACAGATTGCCTCTTCTGACTTCTTTTTTCTCCTTTTGAGATGATCCCAATTATGCATTTTCTGTAAAAATTAAATGATGATGATGATAAGAAGAAGAAGAATAGTAATGAAAATTCTACTTGGCCTCTGTGAAAATGATCCTAAATCCAAAAAACTTCCAAACCAAGCAATGATTTATAAATGTATCTGCAGACACCTATTTGCAGCACGATCGTTTCGGAAAGAGTGGCCCCTGTAGGCATTTTGAAATAAGTGCTCTGCACTGCTAAAACTCAGCTCATTTCAGCTCTTCCTCCATAACCACCAGCAAACGTGTTTGAAGATCATATTCTCAGAGCTTATTTTCTGAAATAATAAACCTACTGCAGTGGACTTACAGACAATATGAATCACTGAGTCTCCTTTACAAGGCCTGGCGTCACATCTGCTGCTCAGCTAATGGCAGAAGAAAGATCTCTGCTGTTCTGACCTCCAAATTTGTGGGATCCTCGGCTCTGCAGTGAGCTGGGACCATGTGTTGCCTCCCACCTCTGTTCTCACTGCTTCAAGGAAGTAGCAGACTAACACATGAGTTACCGTGCTGTGTGAGGCTCTCAGCAGTTGCCTGAATTACTCATCTCTAAAGCCAAATTTACTCCGAAACGTGATATAAAAATGGCACCTTTCTTAATAAACTGTGTGCTTCTCCTGGATATTCACTCCGTGGATTGTTCAGTCTCAGAGAGGTTGGAACTGTGGATGTGGGTAAAGTGAAGTGCAGATAATGTGTTTTCCTGCTTGGAGATGAAGCTTTTAATAGAGTTTCTGATATTTGTGGAAGTTAATCACGTAGGTATAATGTTTATTAAATTGTGGCAGTTGCTAGTAAACTAATCAAGACTAAATCATAATTGTGCTGGGTTTTGCACAAACATAGAAGAAGATGGAGTCTGCTTTCAACAATGTGCATTCTGGCTGTAAATCATTATCCTTCAGAATCCTAATCAGTGTTCTGCTCCATCACATACATAATCAGCAGTTTAACTATGTGTGTTTGCCCAGACCTGCCTGTGCACTCCCTACTCAATTCCAGAGTGTGAAGGTGTCACTGAGAGCTTGGTTTAATGGCTGGGGAGAGAGGCCTGAAGATTCAGAGGAAATGAGCTGCAGTGGAGATTATAGAGTTATACTATTTCAGTCTTTCTATTTTCGGCTAAATCATTGGAGAGACAACCAACTTTCAGTATCATCATGCCTTTTATTTTTAATAAATCCCTTTTAAAGCTTGCTTTTCAGACTTTGGAAGCTTAATTTTAACCCCATAAAACCAGACAATCTGCAACATACGTTTTGGTGATGAAGAAAAGAAAAATATGTATTTCAATTGGTAGTCAGGCTCCCTTGCAAGTCTTCAGTAATCACCCATCTAAGACTGATTTTTCATTTTCTCCCCAGGTTACTTAGCTTTTTATTTCTGAGATTCAATTTCATTATCTGCAGAACATGCAGACATGGGAAATGATTGTGGATGGAATACACGGCGCTAAAATTCCGCCTCACAATTCACAGTCACTTCAATATTTCTTATTCTGATGGAATTACATCTTTTAAACTCATCATTTAAACTCTCCTGGGAATTGGGAAACTATTATGGAGATATAATTATATGTCTTACCATAAACTGCCAGTAAGAATATCAACCTAAGTCAGACTGAAGAAGTTCTTGGCAGCAGAGACATCTCACCAGCCCTTAGCTCATTGCTGCCATTCCTTACTGGATTTTCAAAGAATCACAGAATTCTTTGGGTTGGAAGAGACCTTAAAGCCCATCTCATTCCATCCCCAGCCATGGCAGGGACACCTTCCACCATCCCAGGTTGCTCCAAGCTCTGTCCAGCCTGGCCTTGGACACTTCCAGTGATCCAGGGGCAGTCACAGCTTCTCTGGGCACCCTTTGCCAGAGCCTTCCCACCCTCACAGGGACGAATTTCTTCCTAAAATCTAATCTAACCTGGGCTCCTCAGGACAAGAAAAACAAGGAGCTACTGGAGAAGGTCCAGCAGAGGCCACAAAGATGATGGAGGTTCTGGAGCATCCCTCTTACGAGGAGATACTGTGGAAGTTGGGCCTGTTTAGACTGGAGAAGAGAAGAATAAGAGGGATCTCGTAATATCCATAGAAATATTTCCAAGGCAGGGGTTACGGGATTGTGCCAGACTCTTTCCAGTGGTGCCCAGCGACAGGACAAGGACTAATGGCCATAAAGTGAAACACGAAAAGTTCCCCCTCAGGACGGGGAAGAGCTTTATGTTGAGGGTGGCAGAGCACTGGAACAGCTGCCCGGGGAGATCGCGGAGTCTCCTTCTCTGGAGACATTCCAAACCCGCCTGGATGTGTTCCTGGGTCACCTGCTCCAGGTGACACTGCCCTGAAAGGGGGTTGGACTGGGTGATCTCCAGAGGTTCCTTCCACCCCTAAAAATTCTGTGTTTCTATAACTCT
This sequence comes from Grantiella picta, assembly GCA_013397955.1. Classification (NCBI taxonomy): domain Eukaryota; kingdom Metazoa; phylum Chordata; class Aves; order Passeriformes; family Meliphagidae; genus Grantiella; species Grantiella picta. The sequence goes on from VZRM01003953.1 coordinate 189,790, forward strand.
GCCTTGGGGCAGTATGAAACCATTCCCCATCTGTCACTCCATGCCCTTGCAAAAGTCCCTCTCCAGCTCTCTTGTAGCTCCTTTAGGCACTGGAAGGTGTTAGAAGTTCTGGAAGCCTTCTCTTCTCCAGGCTGAGCAATGCCAGCCTTTCATTTTGAACAAGCTGGAGAAAGCACTGTCTGGTAATAGGCTATGCCAATCGGCAAGATTTGGGATCTGTTTTTCCCCCTTGGTATGCAAGTCTGTAGTTTAAAAAACAAACAAACAAACAAAAAAACAAAAACAAAAAACCAAACCACCAAAAAACCCCCAAAAACCACCCCAACAAAAACCAAACCAAAACCACCAAAAAACAAGAGCAAAAAAAGGCAAGANACCACCAAAAAACAAGAACAAAAAAAGACAAGACAAGACAAAACCTAAATGCTGAGCAAAGGCATCTTTCCTTGGCTGGTGCAGCAAGCCAGGCCAGTAGCAGGGCTCTGGTTGATGCCAGTGATTTTGTTGGTTTGTTTGTTTTTCCCCCATAGGAGGAAAGAGAAATTCCAGCCCTACAGTTGAAATGCTGCAGGCAATCCCAGAGCAGCAGGCACGCCCAGCAAGTCAAGCACTGCAGCTCCGTGGTGACACTGAAAGAGAGAAGCAGGAAGGGTTTGGTCACACCAAGGGTTTGGTCACACCAAGGGTTTGGTCACAGCTCCTGGAGGTGCAGCACGGTGTGAGCAGAGCAGCAGCACTGCTGTCCCGCCACTGCTGTCCCACCTGTCCCTGCCCACTGCCATCTCCCGTGTCCTGCTCCAGCTGAGCTGCTTCATCCTGCACCAGCCACTCGAGCTGGAATAACCAAACCCATTTGTTTTCCCTTGAAGAGCAGCTCTGTGCTGCCATAGCACACCAGCCTGCCTGCACTGGGTCTTGTTTGCCCACTCAAGACTTCCTGTGTCTCCAAGTGGTTTGGATGGGTTCTCCCTCTTTCTGATGGGTTAGGAATAGTGATTGCTTCTTTTCAGTGTCTGCTCTTCCCAAAAGCCACTGCTGGTGTCCTGGGAATGGTGACACACTTTGGGGTACTCAGGATCAAGCCTGGCCATTTAGGCACGAACTAATATTAAAAGGGATTCTGCTGTGCTGTCTTTGTGCCAGGCACACACTTTGCAGAAGCCAAATTAGAGAAAAAAAAAAATTACATATCCAGGTCATATCTGCCCTTATTATACCTCTAATCAATTCTTTATGTATTATGCAGTAAGTACATCCTTTCACACGACCCTTATGTATATTTGATCAGTCCTTTACATTCCCCTGTGCTAAGATGTGCTCTTGCAAATGCCTTTGTTAGACACTTGGTGGACTGTGGGCATGATTTTTATCGGTCTGTTATCAGCCATATTCTCTAACATCCCTCCCTTTAATCTACAATTATTATATTATAGGATATCCTGAGTTGGAAGGCACCCCCGAGGATCACTGAATCCTTGATTTAGCTATTTCAGTAGCTGTATCACGGGAAAAGTCAAGCTCCCAAAAGGTTAAAGGCTGATGAGACAAATACCTCCTGTAATTTATTCATGCCAGTTTGGTAAAACAACAACCCTGGGGACAACGTCTTGATCGTAGGCAGTTTTTATCAACCCCACAGGTCCTTGAAAGGACTTGCAATGTGGTGTCCTTTGTTTAATTTGGGTTTTACCGGTCTGAACTAGATCCCCGGCTTCAGCATGTTCTTAGGCTTATTTGTCATCTCTCTCTGTTCAGCCCTTGAGTGCAGTGTGTCTCCATTTGCTCCTTGTGTCACTCACTTCCACGTCGATTAAGTTGTATTGCTGTTTATGAATGCTATTTAGGGTAAAAAAAAAAGGTTTAGCGCTTTGAAGCCTGCCAAAAATTGGCATAGACTCTAGAGGGACTCTCAGAATAAAAACCACGAATATTAACTCATGGAATTAGACTGACGGGACATCTAAAACGAAAGAATGTGTTCTGTCGGAACAGATTTTATCGCAGCTAACCCATACAATGTCAACTATATTATGAATAGACACTTATATAATGTTTTCAGTCTGTGGGCTTAAGTCTCTCCACTCAAGTATATGCATAGGTTGCTTCTTCACAGAATGGAAATGCTTTGAGGAAAACACAGGACTTCCTCCAAAAGAGGAAATCTTATCCTCATCTTTTTGCAGCAAAGCTACGGACAGACCAGATGACTTGCAAATCCTCCAAAAGAGGAAATCTTATCCTCATCTTTTTGCAGCAAAGCTACGGACAGACCAGATGACTTGCAAATGCTGTAGGGAGGGCCAGCAGCACCTAGAAATTAAATCTTAGTGCTCTGAATCATGATTAAGTGACTTCTTTTTTTTTTTTTTTGTTTGTCCTAACTTTACTATGTTCTGTGAGGACAAGCAAGACTTACTGTTCAGTTTTAGAAGAATAATCTGAAGCATGGAAAATAAAGTTGCTGCTGAAGGTGAACCTGCCTCACTTGAGGCATTCTGTGTTGTACCAGCATTAGGAGGTACACAGCATCTGAATATTAAGATATAAGCCCAAGGGAAGCATAAGGACTCAGAAAGCAAAACAAAATCTTCAGTGGAAAACAGTGAATCCAATTCTAATCAAACTTAATGTACATTAAATAACAAACTCCTTTCAGCTTCCAAAAGACGATAAAGAGCACATGCAAAGAAATAAAAAAATCTCATCCTGGGGGGGGCAGGGGGAAGAGAAAAGAGAGAACTCTGGAACTTCACACCAGCTGATGTCAGCTATGGAAATTGGGTGGTGATATGAGGAAGTGGTTTTCCTTCAGTCTCCCTTACTGCCACTAGAGAGTTCATCTCTGGAGGGTGATTTGGGGTTTCAAGGATGTGTTTTGTATAAACTCTTTCTACACAGGGAGTCATGAACAATCTGCTTCCTAATTTAGGCCCCCCAAAGATAAGAGCCTGAAGGTTGGCTTGTGTGAGGAATCCTTGCAGTTTCCAGCTGTAGAGCCAATCAATAGTGCATTTCTGTACGGGCTGGGGAAATGTGTTCTCCTTCTCATTAACATAAATTTAAGAAGGTTCTGATTTGCCCTTTGCTGCAAACAAGAGGGCATTGGGTAAGGTTATAAATCTTGTAGGTGGCTTTTTTAAATTCAAGATCTTTATCATTTAAATAGGGGAAGAAAGCTGAGTGCCAGAGGGTCACAGACCTTACCGAGCTCACAAAACTCTGCAGGAGTTGGTGAGAGAGGTGCTGCAGTGCTCTGAAGATGCAAAACCTCATTCAAGTGGGAAGTGGCAGCAGAATTTCCAAGAAGGTTGTAACTTCAACATTTTCTCTTGCAGGAGCGTTTATTAAGATTTATTTTGCAAAGGCAGAGTTGAAGCAAGGTCACACTTGAACAGATGATCCAAAGGAGTCTGTGCTGTATTATCAAAGAGGAGTTTTTGGCTGTTCCCAAGGGGAAGTGCAATATTATTGCTGAGATTGCCCCATTCTGTTGCATGAAAATGCATCCTGACAAAATGTTGGCATTTTTTAGAGGGAGCCAGCCACAAATTAATCTAAACTTCTTTGAACCTAAGGCCACCTGTGGCATCAGCTCTTGCTTGTTAGAAACTCGGCACCTTTTCCTTGTTGCTTAATAGGTTTTATTTTCACCTGCAGTGACTCCAGTGCTCTTGAATATGGAAATCTGCAAGCTGGCTTCCCAAAAGCAGTCTAGCAAATGCTGCTAAAGATTTATTTCTGTGCCAGTGCTATGTGTTTGTGCCTTGTATCCATTTAATAGGGGTGCACTGCGTTGTGTGTAGCTCTTTCCTAGGTTTGTGGATCTTTTCTAGGCTTTGCAGCTTGTACAAAGGTGTTAGGCAGGAGTCTGGTGTGACACTGGCTTAGAAGGCAGAGACAGCAATGCTCCACTTGATAAAGTCCTCTGTTCTTCCAGTTTCCACTGAATTTATGGCCTCAGAAGTAGGGACACTCTGAATGTCACCAGCGTGGTCTGAAAGAGCTGTGAGCCCCTGGCATGCTGTTCAATACTTTCTTTTCTAGTCTGCTCCCATTTGGTAGAGTAAGTGGTGTATTGGCTTCAGGAAAGGACTTTCAGAAACGTTTTCAAAAATCTGAGCTAAAAAAATTAGGGGAAATGCGCTGATGTTTAAATTACAATCAGTAAGGATTTTGACTTGAACGTCTTTGAATGTATATGTCTTTGTCTCCCTCAAAATGCACTTGTAGGTGTTTACCTCCGTGACATTGAGGTTTTTATGGGGCTCTGAAGGGCTCCAGAGGAAATGGGCAGCGCTTTAATACTGCTGATTTACTCTTTTCAGGTCTGCAGTAATTTCCTTACTGCCTAATTAGAAGGCTTGGTTTAATTTACTCTACACATAATGTTTACTGATGCACATATGGTGCCATATTTCAGGAAACTATGCCCATATCAGGTAGTTTTGGGTAAGGCTGCAGTGGGTATTATTTTCATAAAGTGAAGGAAACTCTGATCTGCAACATAATACACATGATGGATTTTTTTTTTACTTTTTTTAGCAAAAGCCACAGTGTAGTAACTATGGTTGCTTTTGCTTTTTGAAATAGGAACTTTTGATTTTATTTATTTTTAAAATTTATTTTTTTAACTGAAGTCGGGAGCAGAGGGTTTGCCTTTCAAAGTGCCTTGTGAAGAAATAGGAGGCAAAACTCAGTGACAGCTCTATTGCATTAGATGAGATTACTGCACATAGTTTGTGTATTATTCCCCAAATAATGAGCCTTCATAAAACCTCAGATATTTCAACAAGTCTTTGTGTTTAGAGGATGCCTAGCTCTGTAATCATTGCAGAGGAACAAGTATTGAGTTTTTAAAATTCTTTTTGATGAAAGACACTGCAAATGTGGGAGAAGCTCAATGGAAGTGTATTATGTTGCTTCATTATAAATAAAAAAAACCCCAAACTAGAAAAAAAAGAGACAAAAAGACCCACCAGAATGTATTTCAAGTGATTTCTGTTGAAAATAGTTTTACATAAAATACCTTTCACTGTTCTGTAGTGTCAGCTAGAGAATGACCTATAGTCACATCAGCTAAAGGAACTTCCAGAAGTTTGGGTTCATAACAACAGCTTCAAATGTTGGTGTTCATTATCAATAATGCAGCAGCATGAGGTAGGGAGCACTGTAAATGTGGAGGAGAACATCGTCCTTTTCCAAAGACTCCTCTAATTCCATCTTCCTAATGGCTTTATGAGCAACGGCAAAGTACATAGACTTTAATTGCCAGTTGGGATTTCAACAATACAGTTGTTTCTTAATTGACATTAATTTTGTTCCATGACTCTATTTTTAAGTGTTATGAAATGTCTTTAATGTTATGTTCTACTTGTTATTAACCAACCAGATTTAAAAGGTTTTGTTTCCAGCTCTTACTGTGTAAAAAATTACTGCAAGGGAGAAGAAAACAAAGTATAAACAACATGAGAAAAAAAAGACAACAAATCCTCAAACAAAACAAACCTAAGAACAAAACCCAGAGCGTGATCTCGCTGCTGTCAGGGCCCCTTGAAAGGCATGGGTGATAATTGATGGTATCAGATATCAATCATCTCTGTCCATGGAGCAGAATCTGCTCGTGACTCCCAGTGACTCTTGGAAAAGATGAAGAGAAATCCATTTTTGCAGAACACAATCAATTTTTAATCTTGTTTCAGCCATTGTCTGGCACTCCAATAGACAGGTCTACCCAAGAGCCATCATCAGCTTCCACTGGGCTCAGTCTGTAGGTCTTGGAGAAGCTGATGACAATTTTACTGTGCCAGGCTGGGTTAGGTGGGAATGCAGGTGTGACACATGTGACATTTATTGTATTAAAGCTGTAAGGCTTACTGGATCCTCTCATAGTGAGGGGAAGTTCATTAAGGGTTTTCATAGAAAATTTCCTTCCCATCTTGACCAAATAGCTATTTAATCTCCCCCAAAAAGCTTTTTTCCCCTATTAATATTTTTTTTCATTTACTGTATTTATTAAAAAACCCCATAAAGTTCCAAAGCCACTCCACTTGATTTAAATATCATTTCAACAGAGCCTGAGACAGTATATGAAGCTACACAATATGCTGTGGGTCTTAGTTTAATCTTTGGATTTTTAATCCATTATCTCTATTCCTCCTCATTACCCTTTTCTTTGTCACACCTCTTTTGCATCAGACCCTTTAGGTTTGCAATTTTGGTGACATTTTTGACACTTTACAGTCCTCCTAAGTTTTCACAAGGTTATTTTTCAAAGTCCTATCCCTTTTCTTCTCTGCTGGGGTAACCTCTTATGGTCTTTCCCCTCTTTGTTCCTACATGTAATTTCCTTTTCTGCAATTTCATCCTTCTACATTCACTTCATCACAATTCTAGCCTCTCAGGTCATACAGAATCACTGTCTTTTCACTTGTGGGTTGTTTTGACTTCACTAAAGCTTTTCAGTGTCTGTTCAGTTCCTACCTGCATTTCTGTTTTTCCCCACATTTTTGTGGGAATCTCTCTGTTGTCCTCTACCTGTGAATGCCCTGTATAATTCTTTATTTTTAGAAATAATAAATACTTAGTAGAATCCCAGCACTGCCTTTAGAGTTGGGTCTTTACTGTTCCATGCAGACATGAAAGACAGAGTTCATACCCTGATAATCCTCACATGTTTGGGGGGTAGGTGATTATCTTTCCCCCAAACATATAATTTTTCTCTCTGCTTTTATATAATGGCACTAATATTTTTAGCGAGCCTGAGGCTTGCTCTTGCTGAAAAATGCTTTTTTCAAAAAGGTGGTATAAAATTTTGCTGTCATGAAAATTGATAAGCCACCCACCTTAGGCTCTCAAACCCCAACAAACAAACAAACAAACAAATGTAAATCAATGGGGATTAAATACCTAAGCATTTGATAACTGGGTTTTTCCATGCTTCAGGCATGTACCATTTTGAGGAATCCTTTATAGTGCCTATGACTGGGAGGAATATTTTTGTGTTTCTTGTACTGTTTCAAATTTCTGGTCAAAAAATTGTCACTTCAACTTGCTTTCTGTTAGTAAATTCACCCCCAGTCTTTTCCTGATTCTGGCAGTTTCTCTTTAGGGAGAGGAAAGCTCACACGGGGAAAAATATATTAAGAAGTTCAAACTGAAAGAAAGTGGGTTTGGATTAGATCTTAGGAAAAAGTTCTTCCCTGTGAGGGTTTGAGGCTCTGGCACGTGGTGCCCAGAGAAGCTGTGGCTGCCCCTGGATCCCTGGAAGTGTCCAAGGCCAGGCTGGACAGGGCTTGGAGCAACCTGGGGTAGTGGAAGGTGTCCCTGAACATGGCAGGGTGGAACTGGATGAGCTTTAAGCTCCAGGACATTTCATGATTCTATGAAATATTACCTGCCTTTGTAACAGCATTTCTTGCTGATTTTTTTTTTTTTTCAATCTTAGGCTCAAATCTTGCATATTTTTATTAAATATATTCCATAAATCTGTAGTTTGTGCGTCCAAGTGTGATCCATGTTTTAAATGTTAATCTTTTTGCTGTTTAATCTGTTAAGCCATAATTGCTGGTGTTACTGTCCACATCCCCCAAGTTACCATTCTGTGGTCACATCCTCAGGTGACAGAGCGTGCAGAATTGACTGAGACTTTCTCTTTAGCACCATCCTGCAGCAGCTTCTAATGGTCACTGCCTTATTCTCCAGAACTCAATTTCACAGCATATTGGAGGTGACACACTTTCACTGCAGTGGAGAAGGCTTTATTTTCATCCCTTTCAATTAAATCAAAGCTGTTTGGGAGTGCTCTGCAGGTGCAAACTGGAGCTGGGTTGCAACTCACGTTAAATGGAAAATGGTGAATGAGGTGCTCCTTGGTAAACTTTTGTTACAGGCAGCTCTGCACTGCCAGGCTTTATAAAGTTTAACAATCTGCTGGAGTCATTAATCTCCTGCTGTGGCTTTACCTTCCCGCGTCAGGATTAGACGTTTAATTCTCTACTAGACTGTGAGTAGCACTGAGACACTTTGGTTCTAAAATTGTTATATAGCCATGGAAAACATCATTTTGGTGGGCATTTAACCTGTTTGAGCTCAATTATGGCTGTGAACCGACGATGATAAAACAGCCCTAAATAGTGCTTAGAACAGTGGAACATGATGCTATCAAAACCAGCAAGTTGACTGTGCACCGTAATCTGACTGAACTGACTGAACTGGAAAGACATAAAATCTTCCATGTGGGACACCATTCATGCCTTCAAAAATATTTGCAGGCCTTGATGCTTTCTTTCTATATATGGCAGATTTAATAATCTGTTAGCTTTGGGTTCATTAATAAAGTTTTCTCTGTGACAAAATGAATTAAGCAAGGCCTTAATTTAACGTGCTTCCTCCTCTAATAAATAAAGTTTCATGTACTGGAAGTCATGCTTTGAATTCACCTCTAACTTAAAAATCCAGTGTGGGGGGTAAAAACCTAAAAAGTGTATTATGAGTAATAGTGTGTGTCATAATATTTACATCAGAATGCAGCATGAATTAAAGCACTGCAAAGATCTTTGTTAATGCAGGTGTGTGAGCAAAGCTCTCGTGCTGGTTTTGGAGTAAAGCATGATGTGCTTGTTTTATGACCATTCCAGTTCAAGTCACAGCCTTCTCCCATCCCTCTCTGAACTGATGTTATTTGTGCAAAACTGAAATCTCTGGGTGCACAGGGCATTTCTTAGGCTGGACTTTGCTGCAGCACACACAGGAACAGGCAAGATTGGTTTTCCAGTAGTTATTTACCTTGATGACTAGCCCTAATTGGATCAAAGAGGCTGGTAATGGTGAGGCAGTACTTTTAAATGTCTTGTCTTGTGCCATTAATATTACCTTGTCATGTATCCATTTGAGCTGCTGGATGAATGTCTTTCCTTCATACTCCTGTCACATTTAACAAATGATTTTGTCAAGTCCTTCTTTATGGCTTGTGGTGAAGGATGGCAAAATCTGCGGTTTCCTGCGTACATAAAACCTGTTAGCTCTACCTTTCAACTTCAATGCAAGGACGTCCTAAAACTCAGATAACGAATTTCTAAAGAAATTACAATGCCTGTTTACAAGACGGGCCAGAAATACTCTTCTGACATCTATGATTAACACAGCAGAAGAAAAATAGAATGTATTAATTTTGTATTTATTAAACCTGTGACAGTCAGAATTCAGACTTTTTTCTTCAGCTGCTGCAATTATGAACCTCAGAGGACAACACACAGTTACCATTAGAAACAAGATATCCATTTTATTCCTTCATTTTGATTCAGATAGAACTCTACTTTATATTTACTATGGTAAACCCCAAACTGCTGGTTAGCTGATGCTCTTGCTGTCCTTTTTATTGATCTCTGGCATGTGGTTGTAGACTGAAGATATTTAATGCTGATGAAAATAAGCTGCTTACTTGAGCATCCTGACACTACTGTTACAATTCCATGGGGCATATTGTTATAACCTGATCTATAACACCACATTAGCTTAGATTAAAAACTGAATTGCTTGTTCATTGAATAAATACAAGCATCTGGAAAAGATCCCTCCTTCTGGAACGATACAAACAGAAAAATGTCAGTGCTCATTTAGCATTTAAAGTAAGTTTTTTTTCAGTGCAGTGGACAGTAGGTTTTTTACTAGCACATACTGAACTTGAGAAAGTGGATTTTTTAAAGGATTTTTCACTGAGAATGAGATGGAAACCTCATGGGATTTTTAAAAGTGTGTTCCTTTGGAAATGCTACTATTTGGCCTTTCTTGGTGCAATTGGGCATCAAAGTCTTACTATGGGTACACAAATGAGGCATCTGAGCTGGAGTTTGCCAGCAAGCACTGTGAGATGAATGTCTGCAGAGGAGAATTATGCAAATTTATGATGCACTTTCTCTGGCAGTATTTCTCCCTTAATGCTGGCTGTAGGTGAAACCCTTCATTTAATAGAGAATCACAGAATATTCTGAGTTGAAAGGCATCCACAAAGATCATTGACTACGACTCCCAGTTATCCTGCACAGAGCAACCCCAAGAATCACCCCCTGGGTCTGAATTTTTAAGTTAAAAAATTTGTATAAATATTGACTGGAAATCTGTCAGCCACAGAACTCAGGGTGCTATGCTGCTGCACTATTCTCTGACACTTAGGAATATTTTTTCCTTCTTTTTTTTCTTGCGATGTTTTGTTGTACTCGGAGCAATATTAGTATTTATATTGAGATGGTACCTATGAAAACTATTCATGGGTCAGGATCCCATTGTTTGAGATGCAAACAGACCCAAAGGATGGTCTGTAAGAGCTTTTAATGTAAGGATAAAATAAGAGTCAGCAAGTGGCTAGCAGCAGATTGATGAAAGCAAAAAAAGAGAGTACAAGATGGAACTGTAATAGGTGGTAGCAAACACACAGCAGCTTCCAAACTGTTGGCAGGTCTCTCATAGATGATTCTTTTCTTCTTTTTGTCTTCTTTCCTCCCCCTGTTTTTGTGTTTTACTGACTTAGCTATTCTGAGTGCCTTCAATAATTTTAAAAAGCGGAAAAAAACCTTTCCAGGTTGAATCTGAGTAGAATTAATTTTTAAGGAGAACTGAGAATTGCTTAATGCAGTGACTGCTTCAGTTGTGATGGAAATAAAAGGATTACCTCCTGCAAGCACATATATGCTACTTTGCTTTGCTTGTTTTCACTGCACCACTCAGGGAATGAATGAAAATATTCAAAGTTAGCTTTCCCCTTATTCAAATAGAGCTGAGAATTGCTGTCATCAAACAGCAAATGCATCTTGGATTGTGTATTTGCAATGTCTCACAATAGGCCAGTTTTCAGTGTGATTAGGTGTTTTGATGGCACCTTATCTAGCTAAAGCTTTCTTCTCTGGACTGCAGAATAGAGAAAATTACCTTTCTGGATGCTTCATCTCACTAAAAATGCATGATTTAAGGAGACTAATGGCTACCCAGACCTCCAGGCTGAATAGCTCTCAGCTTATGTTTGAGTCCACAGTTTTTCATTCTTAACAACCCAAAAGATGCAGAAAACATAATCAAGATGTTTCTGATCCCCAATCCCGCAGAGCAATTAGGCTTCCAGGAAGAATTATTTAAGCTTTCAGTCATCTTTCTGGCTTTCAAATTTTAGTGAAGTTTGACATTAATTAGTGGTCATTAGCAAGGTGGAGAAGAAGTTAGTGACATCATTCTTACAGTAATATTGTTTCAAACAGATGTTTATATGGACTAACAGGTGTTTAATCTTCAGTAACTTGTAAGGTGGAGTTTCTTTTCCCTTAGAATGAATTGTAGTATGTTTTCTAATCTGCCTGGAAAATGCTAAAGAAGGTTTTTCTGTTTATACTTCTTGGAGGTCTGTGAAAGGGAATACAAAGCACAAGGCATCTGCTACACGAAACATTAATTATTGCATGGAATACTATTCACTGGAGGAATTAGAGAAGGCTTAGAAATACTCGGGCTAATATTTTTAATGGTTGCTTGAAGTTAAGCTCCTTAATCCATATTTGGCTTTTTAGTGAGCTGATCTGTTTTTTCAAGTAGTGTGGAGCTTTCAATTCTCATCAATTTGCAGCGCCTTATGTGAGTTATCACCATCATTCTGTAGAGATCCACTCAGGCCAGTAGGATTAGGTGTATGTCAGCACAAATCCCAGAAGTTTCCCGAGCCTAGGCCTTCAAGTTTTTAACTTTGCTTGCTGGAAATATTGAAGAAAAGAAAGCAAAAAGCCCAAATTCCCACGTAGCGCTGTGAGATGCGACACATCAGTGCTTAGATACGAACGGTGGGAATGTGTGCTGATAAATGTCCTTTATTCACTGCCCTGCTCTCTTTTGTCACAGCTAAGGAAGGCAGTGATGGATCACATATCAGATTCCTTCCTGGAGACCAACGTCCCACTGCTGGTTCTCATCGAGGCCGCGAAAAGCGGGAATGAGAAGGAAGTGAAGGAATACGCTCAGGTCTTCCGTGAACACGCCAACAAGTTAGTGGAGGTAAGTGACCTTATGGGCACTGCCAGATTTCCAGCTGGCACCTCTAGGAGAGGCAAGAGAAGTTATACAATGGAGGAGATGTCTGAGGTGTTGTTTCGGGAGTTTTGGTCAACTTTATCCCGGTGATTGCACAGGAAATGTTGGGGTGACTGGCAGAGCAAAGGGCTGTGTTTCCGTAGTTAATTAAAGCAATTAAGCATGTTAGAAATGCTGTTTCCAGTATTTTGTCAAAAGGCACGAGCAACAAGAAGTAAATTTCAATTGACTTTACTAACAGTACAATTGAACTTAATGTCTGTTAAGTAAAAAGCCAAATAGGTGCTTCACAGTCTGGTCCTAGCCAAGGAATGGACTAATTACTTGTCTGTTAATTCTGAACTTAATTACTTGTCAGACTGAACTAAAATAGGGAAAAGGACGTGTAGAGGAGGCAGAGCCTCAAGAACATACATGGTCTTGAAAGACCTGCATTTCATATATATATATATATTTATAATGTTTTCTCTTTCTGAAGACACACACACTGTGTAAAGTCAACAATGATAATTACAAGTCTTCAGGGATGATATTGAAATAGCTGTATTCTCCCATGAGGAGTATAAAATATAATGATTGAAACCTTGGATACTCGTGGAATGGACATCTAATAAAACGTTGAAAATGTTCCTCTCAGTTTGCCCTCCAAGAGATCCAGAACTATAGAATAATGCTTGTGTTTTTAAAGACAAATATAACTGAGTGATCTGCTTGATAACACTGTGTGGCATTTTTCTGTTCTAGCATTATTTGGAAGGCTTTGTAGCCCCTTTGCAATATATTTTCTAGTTCCTTCATGTGCCGTTTAGCAAAGGGAAATGCTATTAGGGAGCTACTGATCCGACAAGGAGTGAACTGTACATTTGAATGTCTTCTGTTAAAACAGGACTCATCCTACTTCTGGAAATAGCTGGAAGGTACATAAAGAGAGGGGAAAAACTCCAAATAAATATAAAACTCCTCCACAATGTTCATAGTTATAGTGGTAGAAGAGTTGTAGGCTTGCATGCAATGAACATATGTGGGGTTAGTGTTACAGAGTCTCATCCTCCACAGATTTGCCACAAAGTGTTGCAATGACAGGTCTAAAAGCATTATTAAACAGTTAAAAATAGCTGAGTAGATATTTCTAAAAATATCATAAGAGCTAATGGCATAAAAGGAGGAAAAATACTTTTGAGGGGTGTAGTTTAAAAAAAAAAAGCCAAAAACCACCTGCCAGGAAAATCCCACCACTTTAATGGGAAGAAGAAAGAACTGTAATGCTGTTAAACTGTCAGAGGGAAGGTTTAGGTTAGATCTTAGGAGGAAATTCTTTACTGTGAGCATGGTGAGACCCTGACACCACCAGAGAGGCTGCCCCATCCCTGGAAGTGTCCAAGGCCAGGTTGGACAGGGCTTGGAGCAACCTGGGATAGTGGAAGATGTCACTGCACATGGCAGGGGTGGAGCTGGATTGTCTTCAAGGTCCCTTCCAACCCAGGCCATTCTGGGATTCTACGAAACCAAACAAATGAGCAGTTTCAGTCATTTAGCTTTGGTTTCACAAGCCTAACATTACATTAGATTTGTATTTTAGACCAAACTGGAGGTTGGGTAATTATTTTGGACATTATGTGGTCGTGTTTAGCTACCCCACCAAAAAGCAACAATGATGGCACCAATAGATGTTTCAGGCCTAATACCTAATATTTTTATTCCATTTAGGTTGTTCCAGACTATTAGAAGCAGATTCTCAATTAATTATTGTGTTTCTCTGACAGCTGGTACTAGTCTGTGGGTGCATTCTTAATTTTTCAAGGTGGGGGTTGTTTAGGTGTTTCTTGCCATTTTAGTTGTAAGAACTATTTCTGGTTCAGGTAAAAAGTATCTTGAAGAAATGAATTTCTAGTGCAAGTGAAATTTTTAACCCCGAATTTCAAGTTCATCAGGCTGCAGAAGCAAATAAGCATTTGAAATACTTTTATGTCCCTTCTACGCTAGATTTTTGCACTTCAAATAGTTTCACCATTTTTACTTCTTGATGCACAATGGAATCTCAGCAGATGGACTTCTGTGGTTTTGTGGGTCAAGTATCTTGCAAATAGTAAAGTGTGGTTTAAAGATGAGGCATGATCAAGTGACTCTGAAATGTAAGATGCTTTCCCAGGCGCGGGGCCAGAACTGCTTGCTAAGATATGCAAACACAGCTCCACTGAAGTGTGTGGAGTTGCACTTGCTCATGTTAGAGGAATTTGGCACTGCGAATTCAATACTGTGAAAAGTCGGTAGTATTAATCATTAATTTGGAAATCAGAATCTCAATTTCTTGGATGGCTCACCAAGCTCAATAGACAGCCTGTCAAAAGGTCAGGAAAAAATAATGCATGTTTTAATATTTCTCTCCAGAAAACCTACCTTTTTGTCGTCATGAAAAAAATGCACTTCCTGATATTTGTTGAATACAAATGGCAGACTTTGCTTTGCATAGCCAATACATTTTAGAAAACATATTTTGTAAGCATGAGGCTTATGGAGGTTAACTTCCTTTTATAGTCCATATAGCAGAATATTTAAATCTTCTCTCAAAAACTGTTTTCATTATATAATATTTTCCCTTTCCCACCTCTTATCATAACATTAATAACAACGAAGATGGATTGTCATTTTTCTAGACATGCACTGACAACTAGATTTGTCTATGGGTTTTGTTGGAAATGTAGAGTGAAGTTTCACTTAACTACAATGTAAATCATACAAAATAAATCAAATTGTCGTACAGATTCTGAGGGTAAAACATAATAATATAATAAAACAGAATTTAGATGGTACCACTCCATGCTCAGATGCATGACTCTTTTCCCTGGAATAATTTTTTATCATCCATCTCTCAACTTTTTTTCTGCCGTCTGAAACTGAGGTCAGAGAAGTGATGGTGCCTTTCCAGGTCATGATCTTTACCTCATTAATCCTTTTCATGTTTTTTACAAAAATCATCTCTAATGACTGAAATTAAATACCTGAGTTGTAATGCCAACTTCAGATGTGACCTTGGGAAGTCATTTAATTTCTCTATCCAAGCACCTTCATTAGTAGCATAAGGTTAATGACAGATAATTCTAATACCTACCACACAAAGGCACTTGACTGATAAATCAGCTCAGATTTATTCAATGCATCTATCAAAGCACTATAAGGAAGCTAATTAATTAATTTTCATTATTCTGTTTAGTAGAGCTTCCTTGGTTTAACTGTTGGTCGTCTGGACTTCTTGAAAAATTAAATTAGTAAATCCAACAGCTTTTCCTGGTAGATGAAATTCAGCATCCATTAAACTCTTAAGAGCCAGGCTGGTCAGCTGGAATTCACATCATTGTGGGTTGGATCAGACTTTCCATTCTCAAAAGGATGGACTTAAGTCCAAGAGATTTCTACTAGTTATTTCAGTTTGGGGAGTTTTAATGCTTTTTTAGAAAGACTTCACCATTTTGGTGGTCAGTGAACCTTTACAAGAGTTAAATTCAATTGCAGTATTCTTACTCCCAACCAAATTTGAATGAGGGGGATTTTTCTTCTTCAGCATGAACTGATGAAGCACCAAATTTAAAGCACCTAAAAATCAACTTTTGAAAAGATGATGCCTTAGCAATTTTGCATTAATTGATTTTTATGAAGAATTTTGTGGAGCCCACATGTATCTATCAGTTTCTTCTCATACAAACTTCAAAGATTTCTGGAGACATGACAAATAATCAAAGTTGCCTTGTAAGAACACTTGGCCAGGGGAAGAACTGTGTTAGGCAATGGCTGGTGGTCGTTTAAAGTTGATGTAGTGCAAGCAAATCAATAATATAATCAGGTTGGTCGGGAATTTGTAGCAGATGAAATCTAACAGCACCATTCTGGTTTTGGTTTATTGTCTCTTTGTCCATTAGGTTTGCAGGAGCCTTTATTAACTTTCTCCATGTAATTGCCACTTTGAAGAGGATAATGGGATTACTTTTGGGAGGTTAGAAGTTTGGGGTTTTTAATATTACAAAACAGAAAAAGGAGAAAAAGTAAGTGTTTGAACTTCTTCATAAGACAATGCAGGCTACCATTCATTTTCTAAGAATTGTATGATTTGGAGCTCCCTAATTCAGACTGTAAATTTTCCCTTCATGAATGTGGAAACAGATTTGCACAGGAGGGGAGAAAAAACCACTTTCAGTATGAACAGCACACAGCACAAGCAACAAGAGCTGCTCAGTGACCCCTTTTTATTGATCTGGTAATGAGAGGAAAGGGGAAAAATTGTGAAAGAAGATTTTACTCTGCGTGGTCGACAGTGAACTTAATTTCAGTTTACATCAGCATTAGCAGAACTAAAATCCAACCCAGTATCCTCTCTTTCTAGAAACACCTTTCAGAAAAGCAGCATTTGGTTCATAAGAAATGGAAAACCAGACTTTAGGGAGTGAAGATGCTCTGTGTGAGTCTGCAATGCACTTGAGGCTGATGGAGTGCTGACCAGGAGACACTGGTGGCCTTCATAAGGAATAGATGACAGCGTTTTATTTGTGCTTTTGTAAATATTGTGTAAGTTCATGGGCTGACAGATTTTAATTCACAACAGACAAAACCCAGAGGAACGAGCCTAAGAAAAAAACTTGGCTCATTTATTTCTGCAACTTTAGTTCAAGGAACAAAGACTGTTCCTGCTGATATTTTCACACATACTTGAAATGTTCTATTCCTTTTTGTTTAAGTGCACACCGCTGTTCCATCAGAGTCCACACCTAGCTGTTTGCTCGTGATAATGGAGAAAAAGTGTCAATATTCTCTCATAGCTTCTGCATCCAACTTGCATCCTGGAAAATGTGTACATCCCTGGGCTTCCTCTTACAGACTGATCAGCTTTTACTCTGTATTTTTCTTTTAGCTGACGTTAAGCTAGATAAGAAATACTATTTAGGAGGTGGAAATCCTTGCTTCTTATCAAGGAGTGTTAAGAAGGTCATAGATTAGTTTAATTCAAGCTCTTCAAGCTGAGAGATTTTATTTGAAATTAAAGCTGTGAGCTACCTTTGTGTCCTAGTGTTTCATCTGCTCAGCTTTAATTTCCATCCCAGGCCTTTCTTCCCTGTGTGGGCAACAGATGTTGTTAATTCCTAATAAACATCAGGAGTGCATCGACAGAGCCAAAGCCACAAGCCCAAATTATTTTGCAATGAGAAAATGAGAAGCTTGAATTCTTTGAGTGAAGTTCTTGAGTCCATCCTGCAGCCAGATCCAGTGTCTGTTTCTCCCGCTTGGAGGGGAAAACGCCTTTGAGGGAAAATGAACAGCAATTCTTTCAGGATAGAACATTCTGGTAATGCAGTATCATGGGTGAACTCTTTATCCTGCCTTTTTTACTTCCTGTAACCACTGGATATTGGTAGTCCCCTGGGATCTCTGCCAGTTCCATCTTCTGGTGTCGATTAACACTGCAATGAAATCGCAGTGCCTTATAGAAGAGGTGAGACACAGAAATAGCTGCTGCTTTGTGACTTTTAGAGCCTCTTGTGTACCTGTCCCTGAAGCAGGGAGGTTATTAAAGGAGGTAAATACTCAGTGTCTGCATTGTCAAGACTGTTTTTGTCCAAAAGCCAGTGCTGCCTTCGGGCAAAAAGGGTCAATCTCTGAGGTTTAGAGTCTGCTGTGGGGGGAGGCAATAGCAGAACCTCTCTGTGACCTGTGAACTGCATTGTTAACCCAGAAATAGGGGGAAATTCAACAGTTTGGCAGTGAGAATTTGGCTACAGCAGATGCTGATCCCTCAACATCTGCCCATTGATAGGGAAAGCAGCAATCCAGGATGCCTGGGAGGGGTGGAGCTTCCTTAAATCTTGGTTATTTTGGCAATATGACTCCGCTTCCAAAATTTCTTCCCTCTGATAAAAACACCTGAGTAAACAAGCACACCAGAATCTGTGAGACTGTTAGCTTTATCTGGAACAATCATTTTCTATTTGTCCCTTTTTCCTTCGATTCCTTCACTTTACATTTCATAGCAACAGCAAAAGGGTTGAAGGATAATTATATTTGTTCACACATATTTCTGTAATGTAAATAATAAGCAAATGCTACATGAAGTTAGCAACCTGGGGGTAATGCTGATGTTTTTCTTCCTTCCCAGGAGAGTTCAAGATTAAAAAATAAATTTGAAAAAACACTAACTGGCAAATTGGTGCAGAATCCCCCATGTCAGGTGGAAAGCATTTTTAGCTTTCGGACTGTAAATATAAAGCCAGTGCTGTGCTGGTTCTGTTGTCTGATTTCCTAGAGGTCGTAATTCATTAGCAAATGACTATCATGTAATTGGAAAAAAATGCTGGAGGATTTCCTACCAACAAAAGTATAATTTGGCCACTTCTTGACATTTTTTTATGTATTCTTTCACATTTTTATGTGTACTCTGTTATTTATTTTCATGAGAAATACCTGGTTATCTCCTTGCAGCAAAATTTATTTGTAATAATTTCCCAGTATTTTCCAGTTACCTGATTTTTTTTTTTTTTAGAGAATTAACTTTTAACCATGCTTATTTCAGGCCTCTGTAAAAGAGGTCAAATCCAATTACTCCCTTTTTAATCACTGAGTAATATTTAATTTTTTTTTTAGGGAATAACATTCTCTGAGCAAAGACTCAGTTCCTCACTCTGATCATGCTCTGTGCTGTGTGATTCATATTTTCCCAAAATAACATGACTCCTACAATACTCTAGTATGCATTTATATCCACTATTCCATACAATCTGATCACAGCTCAGTCTGTGTGATTTCTAACTTGTTAATAATACTATCAACAGCTCTTGGTACTTCTGTTAATTAATTGAGAGCATAAATTAATGATTTAGCTCCTCCAAACCGGTTTGAATTTGTAGCATCACTACACTAAGATGCAATGCAACATCTGGCATGTTGGAGGTTCCAAGGGAATATTTTCTATACAGCCCCACCTAATTACCCTCATTCTTCATTTTTTACTCTCATATCCTATTTGATACAGTGCTTTATTTTTGTCATAACCAGAACTGATGTTTTCCCTTGTGCTTCTTTAAAACAGGTACTTCACACTTCAGCCTATATTCTAAAATCTGTGAGTTGCATTAATTTTTGCTACTCGAGACAGGTTAACATTTTATAACTCTGTAAAAAGTTTAGCGTCTTGGCCTTTGTTCTGTGCTGTATTAGCAGAGTTGTATTTTAATTAATAAATATGAAGGACTGTGTTTTACATGAGCATCTTAGGGTTCACTATAAGAGTTTAATTAAATAGTCTTTTCTAGAGCACAAAAGTTGAGAGCTAATGGGAATGGTGGGGAATGAAAGGATGAAACAGAGGAATCTGTGCTGCTATTCCAAACTCAACAACAAAATAAGAAATTAAACAAACAGCTCGTATTACTATGGAGAAAGGGAATTTGTCATCCACCATTGAGCCATTTCAGGGCAGAAATAGAGGGGTTAGAACTACAAAAGAAGCTAGAAAGTTCAGTAAAAGCTGTAAGAATTTCTGAGGAAACTGAAAAAAAAAAGGCATTTAGAAGGAAATAGTGAGTCACAAATAAGGGAGAGCATTCAGACATGCTCAAAAAATGAGCAGATGCCCAAGGAAAATTCATGTCAAAGATCTGAGCACAGAATGGCATGTTTAATGAGGGAGTTTTGAACTGATGCAAGAGAAGGAATTACCATCTTTTATCTAGAAATCTCATGATCTTGAACAAAAGCTATAGCAGCTTTGATTTAAAAAGATGCTGCAAGCAAAATATATGTGGCAAATATTCAAATACAGACCACTAATAAAATTGATGTATTAACTTATTAATCCAGAACAAAGTATGCATCTAAATCCCATATCAAGGTACACCGGAGTTGCACTGGAGTGGTTTTTTTGCTTCAAGTGATGCAGTGTGTGGGTTATAGTGGATTTTACCCTGTTTTTTTCCCATCTATCCCAATAGCTGGAGTCTAACAAGTATATTGTTTATGGTAAACCCATCATAGGTATATCTCTCATTGCTTCTTTTACCTTTTGTGGTTTTTTGCTGGATTTCCAGGTGTTTTCAGGAATAAAATGCACCTTATGCCATTTTGGATTAGTTCAGGAACTCTTGTTAATGTTGTGTTTTGACACCAATAGTCTCAGCCTTGACTGGGCTGTGCAGTTTTAAAATATTTTTCTCTCAAAGCAGATTCTCAGGATAACCTGCAGAGTCAGATAAAGCAGGTTTCTGTTTCCCCCATGACTGTTATTTGGACAAAATATTAATATCCTGCTGGAAGGTTTTGCTGCCGAATTGCATGAGGGAAATGGGAGGAGAAATCAGGATGAGGGTATGAATGGACAGAGCAGGCTGTGAGGAATAAGAATTTGGGAGAGCTGCTGGGGTAAAAGAAGGTTTCAGGGTGAATTTTCAGTGAATTTATTCATATGTGTTTGTAATGCTGTTGCTGAATGTCAAGCACACATGGGACTAAATTTTTTTTTTTAAACTTATTGACAACCCACGGATTCAAGAAGAAAATCCATCATTTCATGTAGATACGGATCCAGAAAGAAAGTGTTCTTAGTCATAATTGTCCTGGGTAGAAAGTTGAGCTCAATATGAATGAGAAAACACATTGGAAAGCCTCATGAGATAAAAGAGCAGCAAGTTCATTCAGAAAAGATCTCGATATTACTGAGTAAAATATTATAAGCCTAATAACAACTTTTCCTAGTGTTTGAAATTTTTTTTTTACCTTAATTAAATTTCCAAAGGTAAAACCAACCACCTCCCTATTCTGTTAGAATAGCTTTATAACAAACGTGTGGATCACACTTCACTAGAAAATCTTTTATGAAATATTGTTGATAAAGGAGGACTGACTCCATGGCTTAGCATGAAAAAGCATTGGTTTCACTGCTTTATTTCCAAGCTTGGCTTTCTGAAAATCAAATAAAACAATTAAGTGGATTTTCTTCAAATTTCCAGAAAGTTTTTCCCATGGCCTCAGAGCAGGCAGGGGGAACTTCAGCCTGAGGAAAACTTCTTAAGGAACTTCTAAGTAGCCGAGAAAACGATTTTAGCATGAAAGTGTAATCTCACCAGTAAGTTTAGTTTCACAGTACACAGGTTATAAAGCTCCTGTTTTCATGATCCTCAAGTGCTTCCAAGACTTCAGAAGTTGAGGAAAAGTGGTTCAGTAAGCCTTAATCTCTTTACAATATGTTATGCTTGAAAAAGCTCAAGAGAGAGAAGGGAGGAAAAGTCAAGATTTTATCAATGCCTGCACTTCCTGCAGTCAGAAGGTTTGTAGGATTCTGGCCTTGGATCTGGAAATTGAGAAACTCCGAGGCTGCTGCCATCACCCTAATGATGTGGTCATTATATTTGGGTGAGAGAGTCAAGTCCCTGCTTTGTAATGAGAACCTTTTCTCACAGAGCCAGAAATGGTGGTGATGCTGTCTTCTTGCAGTCTCTAATTCCATACTTGTTACCCTCTGAGGCTCCAACCAAAGGACTCAAGTTTTTCTTTCACTTGTAATGAAATAAGGACCATTTTTGACCATAGCAATGCATCAGCTGTTACCTTTCCAAGGCACAGTTTGTACTGTTCGTAGCTTAAAGGGGTTTTGAAATATCACCATGCCCAAGGAAACAGGTAAGAGCAGCCATGAGATCTGAAACCACTGTTTGTGACGTGACTGAAAGTGCCATGGATACCTTTTTGTTACAGAAATCTGTCTTGCTGCAATGTCAGAAGGAACATGAAGGCACTCGGTGTATATTAACAGTAGAAGAAGGAAATTTTTAAATAGGAGAGAGGAAAAATGAGAAAGAAGTGATAATGATACCTTATTCGACTCAGGCCTCACTGAGATAATTATTCTTGCTGGGATGTCAATGTAGAGTTTATGTAGGAGAGGAAAATCCCTGAAGCTTTGTGGTGCCCATCTCAGGTAATAACAATGTCAAAGGACATCCCTTTGAACAAAGAGTGTTCGGTGATTTTGTTGGTTTTTTGTTGGTTTACAGCATAAAAATTGAATAGTAGGTAGGAATGGCTGCTACTGACCACTGTTCTTACAATACTGTGTAATATTAAACCTCTCATCATGCATAGTATTGCAAATAATCACTCCGTTGATTCAATAATATCAAAATAATCACTGAATCACCTTGGCACTTCCGGGTTTTAAAAAAGTCAAACATAAGTCAAACACTTAAATAACACAAATAGGAAGCTGTGATGCTTCACATTCCCAGTCTGTGCAGGAGAAAGCAAGAGCTTTCTCCTGAAATTTTGTGCCTTAGCTTGTGCAGGAATATCTCAGGATATTCAGGAATATCTCAGGATTCCAGGAATATCTCAGTATTCCTGTAGTCTTTGCCCATTTCATTGGATACTGGTAAGTAAATAAATAAATAAATCAGATGAACAGATCACTGTCAGCCTTGTACTAAAGTTTCTTCAACAGTTCAAGAATTACACTAATTTGTGACACATGATTTTCAAAAGCCTAGCAGATAAAAGCATTAACACCAGAAATCATTAATTTAATCTGATAATTTCCAGTCAGTCCTTTATTTACTGTCCGCTCAATTAAAAATTGAGGTTAATGAATTTTTGAAGTGTACTATAATATTCTAGCGTTCATTATTTCCCCCTTCCCCCCCAGGTAAAAATCCATCTTTTTTTTTTTTTCTCCTCTCCATCCCTTTTTGCATTAGAGAGGCACTTCTGAGTCACACCATATATTTTCATTTCTGAAAGTCGCTGATAGCAGTTTTCCCATCTGAAATGATGTACAGAGAATGAGATGGCAAAAAGCCAGGCAGCAGTAGGAGCTCTGGAGAACAAAGTACAGTTTTACCTTAAGTCTTACCTTACAGCTTTCTGCCCTTGCCTTTTGCTGCACAAGTTACCTTCTTTCTCATCCATGCCACGGCCATAAATCATCTTTTACTTTAGTTTTATTTCCAATAAAACTCGGAATTCTGCTGAGAAACTTGCATTTTTGTTCCCATTTTTGAATTTGCTGATTTGCAAATGAATGAGGTGTTACCCAAACATACCCAAAATTGGTAGCAATCATCGGAATGATTCATCATTTTTATGCATCACAGCTACAAATACAAAAAAAAAAATTCTTCCCCAGTGTTTTTGCTGAGCCAAATCCCATTCCTCGTTGTTCCCTGCCTACATATAATCTTTTCTCTTGTAGAAGAGAATTATTTCCAGCATCTTCAAAGCAGAATAGCAATTTTTGTGATGTTTGACACAAAAGTTTGGCATTTTGCACGCTGTAGGTGAACCTGTAAAACCAGATGCTTGTTTGGGGTAAAATTAGAGATTTTCCTCCAGGTTCACAGGCACAAGGTCAGTCTCCATCAGTCAGGTGGAAATCCAAGGCTTCTAACTTGACTGAACTTAGAACTACAACAGCTCAGGTTCTCTTTGAATTTGGGTGATGCCTCTTGCTTCAAACCCTTTTTAGTGCTCAAGAGCGCCGAAAGTCTGTCTTGCATCAGTTTGGGGGTTTGGGACTTGTTTTGTGTGGGTTTTTTGTTTCTTTCTAACTCAAAATGCTTTTTAAATTTAATCATTAATACGATCTCCACTTTGTAGGCAACATCCTATTAGTGAACCTATGGCAGGTGGAGAGAAAGGATCTGATCATTGTGATTTCTGCCAGTGGTTCATCAGTGAGACTTTCACACTCCTTGTTCCAATTTCTGGATTTTAACCGTAATATCTTTTGACTTCTGCTTGACTTGTGATTTGCATATCGCTTAAAATAGTATACTAGATACAAGTGAGCAAAAAACTTGGAGCGTTTAGAAACCATTAGATGCAGCCTACTCTTTACTATATATAAGCCTGTAAAAGTAAACATAGTATACTTCCAGGATTACTTTGAAATAGCTGGAACCTTGCTAACACACAAGATAAAATTAATTTTGCCCAACTTTTGCCTTTGAATAATGGTTTAACCTTTTAGATGGTTATTGTCTGCACCCTCTGGGATGTCACAGTAGGGAGATGGATTTTTAGATGGTGTTTTTTAACATCCTAAACTAGGGGAATCAGGCAAAATATGTGGGCTGTGTTGACTCTGAAGATCCCTTTCTCTCTTGTGCATCTTCATAGGGATCTGCCATCTTCATAGCTCTCCTTTGGATGTTTTCTGGTGGATTTCTGTAAGATATAAAGCTGCTAGAAAGCATCCAGAGGAGAGCATTAGAGGTGGAGAAGGATCTGGAGGAGAAGCTGCTGTTGCCTGTGGTGTACTTCAAAACCTGCTCTCAGTTTCTTGCAGTGGGGATGTTCTGTTTTTGCAATTACCTTCTGGTGAGAGCTCAAAATGCTTCATTTACATCAAACCCTTCCCTTGCAATAACACCATAACATCAAGTCTCTTTGAAAGTGACACACCAGTGGCACGTGTGCCTTTGGGGAGCACCAGCATTTCCCACCTCATGCAGGCTGAAGACACATTTCCCTGATAATTTCCTTTTAAGCTGCAGCGAAAGAATAACATCCTGCAGCCGCTGCCTGTGGTCGTTTGGATCTCAACCTGTTTGAGCTCCAAGCTTATTTTAGTTCCCAGTGTCTGTCAAAGATCCTCCTGTTTCCATCTCGTGTGCGTGGAAAGTTCTCTTGGCTTGTAACTCTAACACAGCAGATGGCACACGGTGCATCTTGGCTGACCTCTGCTTGCAGCGTTTAAATAGCTAAACTGATTTCATCGCCGTAAAATAAACTTCCAAGAACTTCTCACGCTCTAGACCAAGCCAACAAGTGCCAGCTGCAGCCCTGTAGTGGGAAGAGCTGGGGAGGGCAGTTTTCATAGTGGTTTCGTGAGATTGAAAGAGATTGCCATGGATTTTAATGAGAACCAGAGGGATGAAATGCCTAGGAAATTTAGGTTTTCCTCCAGCTAAGGCAAGGAAACGAAAACAACGTTGGTAGGAGCCCACGTGGATTTTATCAGGGTTTCCAGAGTCATACTTGTGTTTCTCACTGCCATTTTAAGAAGATTTTCTCTTTGGCCTCCTCGTTGTGTTGTTTTCAGCCCCTGATGCCCCCATTGCTTTGGGATTTACCCTTCTTTCAGAATGAACACCATTAGCTAGCAGCTCTAAATCTTTAGCAGGCCAGGTTTTGTTTTCTGCCATAGACTTCCTGGAGGATCTCAGGTGCTCCACTGCAAAGCTCAGGGATGCAATCGCCTCAAGAAAAATAAACACCAGGAGTTTATATATCTATTACAATGTAAGAGATTTAAAATTAAAGATGTAAAATTTAAGATTTAAAATGTAAAAAGCAGTTAAAAAGGAAACTTGCCCTGTACACCTTGGCTTCTGACAGAGGGATAAAAGTCTCATTAGCATTTTTTTATCCTTTTTAAGGCTTGTTTTTCTTAACGGATGATTGTTACTGTACCTTTTCACATCCTAGATTCATTTTTCATGCATTAATTTAGGCTCCCTGCTTTCAGCTCCTGTCCTGTTTGTTGGGCTGGAGTGGGAATGCCTTTGGATCAGCTGACACTTGGCTAACGCTGACTGGGGGTTTGAATATTATATATATAAAATCATAGAGTCATGTTTTAAAAAAAAAGTTTGACACTCTTTAAAAAAAGTTTGACATTCTGACAAAACAACACATGTGTATGGAATGCGTGCATTTTAAAAAAAGCGATCTGAGCTAACACAGCAACATATTTGAATGCTTGCTTCCTTTGTGCTGCTGTGAAAATACCAGGTGCTTTGTAGAAGGGCCGTTTGTTCTGATTTTCTCACTGATACCAACTACAAATGTTATACACACAGTTACAGGTACAACCAGATACAATGACATGATGACACAGACGTTGGAAAACTGATTTTCCTTTACCAAATGTGAGCACGCGATTAAGTCTAATTCTAGACGGCCTAATTATTTTTTAATGTTTTCAAAAAAAAAAAAAAAGACAAAACAACTTAAGGCAACTAGATAATAGACATGGTTTCAATAGAAGTTATTACAGTAGGGAGGCAGAAATATCTTTCTTTTACTCACTGATCCTGTTCCCTACAGCTTTTTCTGCACAGCTTTTTGTACTTGTTTTCATTTCTTCCTGTGTGACTTTTTCTTCAGTAATATAATAAATAAAAACAAGCTCTTGTGTGTTCTTCTTTCTGTCTTGTAGTCTAGTCACAGTATTTTCGTTGTAATACATATTTGAAAATACAAAAGCCTGGCTATATTTCTGTGCGTAAAGAAATGGAAATCTGAATCTTACAAGAGGGACTTATTTAATCTTTATTGAGACGATTTGTAGAAGGCTTGGAGGAGAGAGAAATAAAGGAAGAGTATTGTGGCTTGAAACTCTACTTTCATTTAATAAGAAACTTTATTACAAAGTTAAGAATACATCTTTGTTATAAAAATAATCATCTTCAAGAAGTTCTTTTGATTAAATTAAATCTCATGATCGTGCTTCATCCTGCAACTCTGTCATACTTATGATAATTATTATTTTTTCATCTTGATGTCGAAGAGAGCCTTTTCTTGTGTTAGAAGACATTTAGGACAGAATTAAAATTTTAAATCAATTAAATTCTTCTCCTAGGATATATGAGATCCTTCACTTACCAGCAGAGCAGAATACTTGCTATGAAGGTGGAAGAGGCTGCCTGTAAGAACAAACAAGACTAAAACAGCAAACAAGCAAACCAAACACCTAGATAGGGGGCAATAAAACTCTGCTCATAGGCTGAATCTCAGAGAAATGAAGTACAAGAAAAATAGTCAATCATCATTCAAATTCTGTAATTATTCAATAATTTAATTTCCAACTCCAGTCCAATTTCTAATCTGTAAAATCCAGAAAAATTCAAGCTTTATGTCAAAGAGCTATTTGGGAAGTGATTCCAGAATTTTATTCCCATAATGACCACAAATCATCTAAATTTCATTTTGAAAATCCTACCAGCATGTGAGGTTATTTTTTCCTCCCAAGCACTTACCTTGAGTGCATTTGTAAAACATCTCTGTAGTTTCCTCTGAAGTCCTATTTCCCCCAACTTCCTGGGAACTCTTTGTCCCTTGCTGTTCATGCTGCTCTTTTTACACACATGTCTGTTCTAACTGAAGTTTTGCAATGGTTTGTATTAACAATTCATTGCATTTTCTTAAATTATCACTATTTCTTCAACATCTTTATCTGCTCCTGTCTTGGATGCTTTAGCTCTGATCTGGTTTGTTTAGTCTTTAAAACGGATTCCATGAATACGAGTTTTACAATAGATTATCATCTGTGCTTGTAGCCTGTCAGGATTGTTACAATTCCTTGTGATTGATCAGGCAATAGAAATTCTCTTTCTGCTTAATCTTTTCCCTGCTCTGCAGTTACTTGCTCTGATGGGCATTGAGGTAATCCAAGTTTCTTTGACAGTTCCTCAGTGGGTGAAGTCCAAGCCTTTTGGCCTTGTAGATATATCTATAATTCTGAATAAAAGAGGATCAGAGAGCTCATGCAAGAGCTGAGATAATTCAATGGAATTCTCTTATTGAACAATGCAGACACAGAATAACATCTCTTTCTAAAGCAACCCTCTGCATCCCTTGAGTTGCATTTTAAGGGAAGATCTGATGGGACCACATGGATAATCTAAAGGGATAGAGAGACAGTGTTTAAACATTTGTGGAAATCACTGGAGACTCTTGTGATATTGTCCTTGAAAAGAAAGGCTTCTTCCCAGAAAACTTTGTTGAAATGTGCACAGGCAGGATGATCATGATAAGAGCAGCAGTAAAATATGTTTAATCTGATTTTTTTTTCCCCCACCTCATTTTTTGGTTCTGCTGTTTCAACTGTTTCACAACATGCTGGCGTGTACTTTGTCACGTCAGTACCCTGAAAAATCTCAGGAATTCCTAAAATGTCTGTGGAGCTGGAGCTCTCAGGTAATTGATGATAATGGTTTGATAAATATTATCTGCATTTAGAGCATGTGGCTGTATAAGGCTGAAAAATGGCAGGATGGTGCAACAAAATGTCAGTTCCGTGAAAAATGGGCAGAAATTTTCAATGAAAAGAGCACCGAAAAGCAAGACAGCTCATTAAATTTTGTTGGTGATGTCAGATGTTAATCTAAACACTAAGAAAATAGCCTTGATAATAAAGGGTAAAGCTGGCAGGTAAAAGCAGTGGTTTATTTAAAAATAACACAGGGAGCCACTTGGAAGCTGATGAATGAATCCATAAAGCTGAACACAAATTCTTCCGACTCCTCTAAACAAATGTACATTGGGGATGTTAAATACAGAAATGCATATTGTATAAATGTAGGTTTGAATTGTTCTGGGAAAACCTGGAACTTGGGAGAAGCTGTGAGAAATATCTCCTGTGAATGTTTTCTTGGTAAGAAATACACTTTTAGTTAACATAAACTGTTGGTGAAAGTTTACTGAATTTGGCCAAGAGGAATATACTTGGTGTCAACCTGACATCATTTTTTTTGTGATTATTTTTCTTTGCAGCCACTGAACAGAAAAAAAAATATTATTTAAACAGCTCTGGGTTTTGGCACACATTTCACATACAGATAGTATGTCTGGCACAGTTCTTTATTTTTATTCTCTTGTATGAATGAATTCTCCTGAATCTGTCATATATGTTTACAATAAATCTCAACCCTCACCTGTATATATTTTCTGCTTAAATAAGAATGATGATCTGGAGGAAAGACACAGGAAAACTCACTGTGTTAGGAATATCTTTGGAAATTGTGTGGGAATTCTTGCGTATTTTAGAAACTTGGTCATGTTTCCTGCAGTAGTGTGTAATATCAAACATAATGCCCTGACTAATTGCTGTTGGAACTATTTTACTCATCCCCCTCAGTTTTGTTTAGCTGATATATTCTTCATTTCCTTCCTTAAGCTGAAATGTGGAAATGCCAAGGCTCTCTTGTAAACAGCTGATAAACTCTGTTATAAAAGCCACCAGGATTTTCTGGGAAAATAAATTAATTGTGAGTTTGATGAAAAACAGCATATGGATAATGGAGGAAATAAAGTTGATCCTGACTCTGTATTTAATGAATACATTAGGGGGAGAAATGCAATAGCAGGATGATACGATCTTGGATATTTCTTGATGTAAACTTATTTTTTTTAACGTGCTAGGTTAGTCACAATTGTCCATGATTGAAGGAAATAGATTTTTATGTTCAATTTTCTGTGCTTGTCTCCCCTGTGAGGATGGGGAGGCCATGGGATGGAATTCCCAGAGAAGCTGTGGCTGCCCCTGGATCCCTGGCAGTGTCCAAGGCCAGGCTGGACAGGGCTTGGAACAACCTGGGATAGTGGAAGGTGTCCCTGAACATGGCAGAGGGTGGAATTGGATGATCTTTAAGGTCCCTTCCATCCCAAACCATTCTATCGTGCTTTACACTTGGAAATCAATGGACTGATATATGTGATCTTTGATTTCAGATAGAAAGGAAATCCTTTATTTTACTTAGGTTGAGGGAATATAGATTTTTTTTTTTAAAGCTAATATTTGAAAAAGTAAATATGTTAGAATTTCTAAATCCTGTAGCAGTTTAAAGCAGGATCGTATACTATTGACTTAAAGGATTATGTGTAATTACTCTCTTTAATTAAGTTTTGCTCACTGTTGGAAAAATACCGTGTTAAACAAATGCTGACACTTTTTCCTTTTTGAGACATAAATGGTTAGATAGGATTGCTTTGATCTTCAAGAACTCGAATTCCCTTGCTTTAGCACTTTTATCTGCTTTAGCCTTGAGTTTTGCCAAAGAATGACTGTTTCATTTCAAAAGCCATTTGAAGGAGGTTCAGAATTATGTGGAATTGATTGTGTTTGTGCTTGAAACAAAACATCTCTCGATTTCCACTGAATCCCTAAGGTTTTTCTGCCTAGTGTTTAAACTTTGCTACAAAGGCATTGGGCAGGAGTGCAAAGTGCTCCGTAGTGTAGCCTGCTCTGCAGAGTCTGGAGCTGTTTGTGGAAAGCATGGAAATAGTCCAAGATGTCTTTAAATTAAGTTGTTGGACAAGGATGGATTAATATTAACTCTTCTTTCCACAAAATCTCAAAGTCCAGGAGGCACCACTGCTGTTGGGAAGGTGGAATGGGAGAGGACAAATATTCTCACCCGCTGGAAAAGGTCATCAGCTGTGACCCTTTGGAAAAACTGAGGTTTTTCCCTGGTTCACTCATTGGTGCTGTGAGAGCAGAACCAGCTGGAGACTCTGTAAAGTTGGTTTCTTAAAAATTGCTCTGAGCTGCTGAGTTTTTACTGCTAAGGCAGAATTGAAAAGCTCAAGTGCTCCTCTGGCTGCACAAAGCATCAGTAACCTGAGAGCCTGAGGATGAATAATTTTCTGTGTTTTGTTAAATGAGTGAAGTTGCAGAAAAATGAATACGTTTTGGGTACACAAGTTTTTATCAAAGCAACGGAGTTTCAAGTTTGTAATGTTATTGTAAGAAGCTGAGCCCTCCTTGGTCCTCTCTTCTGGAATTATGTAGCCCTTCATTACCACCTGAAATGGGGAGCTAGCTCTGAAAAAGTAATGCAGCAGCAGCAAAAATATTATGATGCTTATTGTCTCTGGTTCATCTTCATGAGATTATTTTTTGTTTTAGTAGCAGACAAAAGATAATTTGCCTGTAATGCAGAGCTGAGACATCACTGCTACGTTAAAATGCTCTCCAAATTTAGACCAGGCACATTATTATCTACCTTTTTACAGTGGACATGAGGTTTTAACTTGTTAAAAGCAGGAAACTGCTTGAGAGCAGCAGCTGTGCCATCAGGAAATATTAAGGAAGATGATTCCCTTAGTTAATTTGAAAACAGAAAAGAAGCATCTACTCCAGCAAATCCTCCTGAATTGTTCTCAAGTTGGATAGAATAGTTATTACTCAGATTGGGTGGGAATTCTTTTCTAATTGGCTTATCCACTGTTTAGAGGGAGGTTTTCGTTACATTTGTCACATTTTGCCATTATACACTCACCTTGCATATACTGATGGGAATATATAGAGAACTGGGCAGCTGAGACTTCAATACCTTGAGGAAAAGAGCCATTTATTAGAGGAAAAATGGAATTTTGGTTAATACAAGAGTGCACTTCTAACGTGAAGAACAGCTCACTAAAGCCAATGAGTGATTCTGGAAGTGGATAAAAATCCTTGAAAATACTTGAGAATCTTTCACTAGCATATTTGGGCATCTAAATTCCAATTTGAAAAGCGTTTCTTAGGAGAAAGAACTGCCACTTGAGCCCTCTCAGCAGCCTATTTGGCATTTTTCTGAGGACTGAAGATGAGCTTCAATTGCCCTCCGTAAATCCAGGGTAAGAACATGAGTTCAGTCCAGTATGTCTAATTATACCACTGTGGATGAATGCAGTATCTGCCCTATTTCATATTTAGGATTTTTCAAAGGAAGATTTATTCCCAGCTGGAATGTTCATTTGAATGCCAGTGTCAAATGTTAGTCTGAGTGTCTGTGGTTTGAATTTGGGTTCCTTTAGCCCACGTAGATGAAACCAGCATTTCTCAGGCTGTTGAAACACCGCAGGGTTTTTTTCCCTCTGCCATAAATCATGTGAATTCAAGTAGAACATTAAGACTTTCAACTTGACTGTGTTTGCATTTAAGCTTTTCTCTGGAAATGAGATCGAGATATTAAATTTAAATCACCTCTGTGCTCCCTTCTCAAATTGAATGCTTGCCTAAACTGGGAATAACAGAACGTGAAAATCAGCTGTTCCTCTGTGAACTTCTGAAATGAGTAATGCTGATCTTAAGTACACGAGTCTTTCCTATTCAAATATCCTCAGCACAAGTCCATTTACCTTTATTTATATTGGGTTTTGACAGCTAGGAAAAGAAAATTTAGGGGTTTTGACCTCAACTGATAAACTGATTTTTTTTTTTAATTTATATATGGAAATAATCCTGAACAGCTGCATGACTATTGGTGTATGTGATGTTATATTTTTCAAATGGCACTCTTGTGTTACCACACAGCTCTGTGTGATTTTACCTTGTTTCTTGAGGTGTTTTCTAAGACTGCAGTGTAATGTTGGTGGAAGTAGCAGTTAATGTCTTTGCAGACAATTTGTCTGTCGTTCCCTCAGAAAAGGTGGTTTCTCAGAGGGGAGCTGCCTAGGCTAAGTTATATTTCCATTGCCTCAGAAATAGCCTTTATTTCCTTTTGTTTACACAAATAAACATTTTCAACAGCTGTTACCCCCAAACTGAGTTCTCCTGTTACTCACACCAGCATAAATCAGGATTAATTCTCCTGTGGCAGGTGACCCTGTGATGCTAAATACACAGAAAGACCCAATGATTTGATAGATCAGAAACAAAAAAATTTGAAAAGGACAAAGGAAAAAGTAGGATTAAAGCTTTTAGCACTGGGAAGTTGGAACACGTGCTGCCATTTGGGACCTGTTGTCTCTGGGAAGAACCCCTGTCACACGCTTGGCTCAGCCACACTGTCAGAGCACTGCTTCTGCTCCTTCCCCTGCCCTTTCAGCTGGCAGGAGGCTGTCAGCAGGGCAGCTGTCAAGGGTTTAAAGAGCTGAAAAAAAGAATAATGCATAGAAAATAAAGATTTTTTAAAAAATATATATATATGTGTGTGTGTGTGTGTGTGTATATATATATATGTGCATTTTTTTCCTGACAGTGGGAAGAAAAGGTGTATTTAAGAGCTGAGGCAAAAAATACTCACCTGACTCTTTGGCTTATTGTTATTCTGGCTTCATTCTAATGCAGTTCCTTCCTGTTCAATATCAGTTTATAAAACTGTGCTCACTGACCCCCAATAACTAAGAAATCCCTCTGTGCAGCTAGATGAATACGTTCCAGTTTGTGGTAATGCAAATGCGTGCTGATGGCTGTTCAGTGAATACATAACACATTAATCATTAAAGAGTTGTGTGTTAGAAGAATAAAAGGATATAGGGTTGATGTATTTCTGTTATACATTGCTCATTATTTCTGATAGCAGTGATAGCATTATTTCTGATAGCAGTGATATATACATTTTTTTCAATATATACTACGACATGCTCTTTGGTCAACAAATCATGCCTTTTTCATGCCAATGAAAGAAAAGTCTTAGTGATCACTTGCCACATTTAGAAAATACTGTTTTATTTGTTTATTTCAATGAATGGAGTGGCACTACAGAGTCAGTTCTACATAGAGTGTCTGAACGTTTCTGGAATGCCGTTGGGCAGATGTAAAAGTGAAAACACAGAAACGTTTGCTACCATTTGTGTATTGTTGGTTGGTTGATTGTGGAATTCATTTCTAACTCAGTTTTTACAATCTGCAATTTGTTGATCAGAGTATGTTCTGTGATGCAGGGCTGGAGTAAATCACTGTGGCTCTGCTGCTCTGCCTGAGCTGGGGATCTCCAGCTTTGTCTCAGGGGATGGATGGAGTGAAGAGCCTTTTTATTTTGTGTGAGGGTTGGGGGGGTTTGTATTTGTACTTTAGAATTATTGAGTGAGACAATGAATAGGATCTTTACTTTGCAAGTGCTGCATTGTGTTTATAGCTGTACTTGAACCTCCTCTATCTCTTGCTCTCACACACATAAAGAATGCATATTTAAAATTTGCTAACTTTTCTAATGTGTTCAGGGCTTCTGTTGCTGGTTCTCACTGTGAGGACAAGGATTGGCTTTCAGATAAACAGAACTGAGTTGACTGCAATCCACCTTGAATAACATGAGCAGTGATCAGAACTTTTATCATTACTTTTGCATTATTTGGGGAGTCTGAGATACTACAGACATCTGAGTGGAGACAGTGACAGCAACACATTAAACACATCAGAGGCACCACATCACCTGCTCTGATCATACAAAGTTCTTTGAGGGAAAGAAGAATCCTTCAAAGATATGTTTTAGCTTTATTTTTTCTTTGCTCTTCCAAGTGCATAAAGATATTTTAAGAACCCGTGTAATATGTGGCAATTTAGTTTACAAGATGAATTTTTTAGGTTTGACCAATAATCCTTTGTGGTCGTGTTTCAAGCATATGCCATAAAGACACTATGAAGGGATGTCAAAACTTCTTTTAGCTTAAAATGTCGCCTCCACTGGTGGTATCTTCTTGGTAGATCCCATTTTAAGTGTTTTTTTGTTTGTTGGTGTTTTTTTTAGGTTCTAAAGTTCTGTGAATTTACTATCAGCAAAAATATTCCTAATGGATGTAAATGGTCTTCTTACTGTGCAATAGGTAAATGTGTAAATTCCTTTTTCTCTTCACTCACAAATTCCAACATACCAGACCTAGTTTAGCTCACAGTGAGTCTGCAAAGGAGAAATGGGGGTTTAATAATTTTTTTTTTTTAATTTTCCTGTTTCTGTCATTACTCAGTCTCTCAATATCCATTTGAATGGGCCCTGAGCACAGCCTGCTGCACACTCCTTGCAGTTGGTGTAGTAAATCTGACCTCGTCACACACTGCTGCTGTTTGTTTTCCCTAATTAAATCTTCCACGTCCAGGAACAGAAATCCATACAACTGCTATCACTGCAGGCTCTGAGACTAAGTGAAACAAACACCTGCCAGGAGTGGTTTAGGCACAGCTGATCCTGTTTCAGACAGGAGCATCATCTGTCAGCCTTCTTTCAGCCCTAATGTCCACAACTTGTGGTAGCATTATATTAATATCAGTCTAGAGACGTGGATGTTCCTGTGGTATCTGCTCTCCTGTCAAAACTAATCACATTTAGCCACAGAGTTCCCAGCATTGAAACCAACTTGATTTGCCTGCTCCAAAAGAAGGACTGGGGGTTATTACCCACCTGCTTCACAGATAGGCAATCTGTGGGTTAAAAAAAATAAATAAATACAGGTAGCATCCATCACCTTACCTGGATATATTATTGGGTGAGATTATCAATTCTCAAAGCAGCATTGAATGGACCCAAGAGAAGACTCAATAATGCTCCATGTTATTGTATATGTCCTTGCATTTTCTCTCTTTTTTTTTCCCCCTTTTTTTTCTATTGCAGGATGGCATCTGAGAAATCATTTAATCTACGGACAGATCTTGGAAAACTGAATGATGACCTGTAGTGTGATGAGGGATAACTTCCTAATAATATAGGGAGAAAACTTTCTCTCACCATTCATTCACCTGTGGCTCATTTTAAAGGTGATTCACAGAAAAGTTCTTACAGAAACCAAAGTTCTAGAGCTACTCCTTGCCTCAGTTCAGGGTTTCCCACACCCAGGGTGATGTTCAAAGTGTTAATTTCAGCACATCACAATGGCCAGGAGTCCCTGTGGAAACAAATGGAAGCATTTTCCAGCTCCAAGCCTTCCCTCACCTACCCAACACATGGGGCAGCTCTGCTGCTTCCCAGCCAAAGGCTCTTCAGATGTGCAATTCCTGCTGTGGTTTTGTAGGAAAAAGGATTATCTTCTCTCAGACAAGCATTCCTGTAAACACCTGACATTAGGAATCCTGGTTTCTTAGATATTTGTGTTTTGTGGTGAAGCTTTTTCCAAAGATTTTTAGAAATTTCTCAGTTACTAAGATTTCCCAGTGTGGCTCATCAGGTGAACATTTTCCTCAGTGAGGCCTTAGATGGATAAGAAGTTTTGTGTCCTCAAAACAGTTGCCTGTTTTCACTGAAACTTAATTTTCATTAAATTTTAATTTTTTCTTTGAATTTAATTTTCGCTGAGGCTTATCTGTTTCTTTGAATTAAACTAATCAAAAGCTTAAAAAATTAGTAAAATTAGGGCTAAATTAGTAAAAACTGGTAAAATTAGGTGGAGAGACTGTGCAGCTTCTTCATGGACCTGCTGGCCACTGACTTTGAACGAGGAGTTTGCAAAGAAGCCACACACTGATATTGCCATTAAAACTAACTGCAGAGACAATTGACTTATTGTTCTCATCTCTGCATGCCAAGAGGACTATAAATCAAAGCACAGTGAATTAAAGGTATCTGCAGTTCCATTTAGAATTTTGACGTCAGTTTTGTTTTCTAAAATATAAGTTTCTTTCCATTTTTTGTTTAATGCTGAAAGTGACATGAAGAGCTCTTGATGTAAAAACTCATTATTAAAAAAAAAGTTGTGTGTGAGCTGTATTCACATGACAATTTTTTTTTTTTTGAGGGGTCAAAGAAAAAGCCAAAATTATCACTCTAATGCACAATAAATGATCTGGGTTTTGTTGAAATGGTTTTGGATATTCATGAGCTAATGATGATCCTTTGCAAAGGTAATCAGCTTTCATACACAGAATTTGCAAATGTGACAACTGGGACAAAAAGTAAGACTGGGTCAGAATGTAACAGTTTTTAATCAAATAGACCACATGATCGAGTTCAAAGATGAAAATTTCCACATTTACAAAACCGAAATTCTATGCAAAAACCCCTAAGAGTACAGTCTTAAATTAGGAGAAATTATAATTTGAGGATCTGTATTCCAGCCCATTGAATAATTAGTACTGTGGGGATTTTTTAATGTATTCCCCATTTCAGATGAGGAGAGAGAACTAAATATAAAAGCAGTTTTTCTCACCCCATTGTTGTATCCTTAGCTCCAAGAACAGATTGAGGTTTCTCAGTGCCATCTTTTTGGCCAGCACCTTTTTCATAGATATCAGAGAGAGACCATGTGTAATATAAAGAGGTGATTTAGGCTAAAACTCTGCTAGGATGATGTTTGCAGCTGAAAAAGGATAATGAGAGTGTTCAAGTGCTCAGGTCCATGTTTTGGCTGTGGTTACCTTACTGATATAAATGCAGCTGCCGGTAAACAAATGTCTGTAATTTCTTTTTCTGATCATGCAAAAAGGATGG
The DNA here is from genome assembly GCA_013397955.1 of Grantiella picta. Lineage (NCBI taxonomy): Eukaryota > Metazoa > Chordata > Aves > Passeriformes > Meliphagidae > Grantiella > Grantiella picta. The sequence goes on from VZRM01003953.1 coordinate 226,728, forward strand.
AATTTCTTTTTCTGATCATGGAAAAAGGATGGGCGGAGAGTGACAGCACCAAAAGTCAGGAATAATGGACTGATTAGTTTTTTTATAATACAAAAATTGGAAAATACCTCATTAAAACATACAGTTTTTCTGCTAAATACTCTGGATGTTTGATTTTGGTGTCAGACACTCTTATTGTAAGAATAATTAGTTTAAATATGACTTTTCCAAGAGAAAAGGCGATGCATTTAGCAGGAAAAAGGGTTGCTAAGCACACAAGTAAACTAAATGATGTTTCAAGCCAATCTGAGCTCTCTCCATGCCAGGGTTAAAGCTGACAGGAGGAATGGAAAAGGGAACATCCAGTTCTGTTGCCTTGTCTACACATTCTGGTTCTGGGCAGATGACACAGTTTTGCATTACTGTTGAGCCATCACTGAATTATTGTAAAGCCATTTCGTAGACTATCCTTGCACAAAAATGGGACTCGTGTAAAATCACTCTTTCTCTGAATGGGATTTTGTAAGCCTTTAAAATCTTACTCCACATTCAATTTCTTCACTCACCCCTAGGAAGGAAATGAGCCCTCTGATTGTTTCTGTGGCTCTCCTCTGGATCCACTCCAACAGGTAGCCATCCTCTCTGTGCTGGGACTCTGCAGGTGAGGTCTCCCCTGAGCAGAGAGGGGCAAAACCACCTCCCTGCTCTCCAGGTGCCTTAACAGAGCTCCCAGGAGGATCTGTTCCAGGATTTTCCCAGGCACAGAGGTGAGGCTGACAAGGTTGTAGCTCCCAGGGTCCTCCTTCCAACTCTTGTTAAGGATGGGAGCAATGTTTCCCTTTTTCTGGTCACCTGGGACTTGCCCTGACTGCTGTGACTTTGTGGATATCCTGGAGAGTGGCTTGGCAGCTCCATCAGCCAATTCCCTCAGTTCTCTGGGATACATCCCGTTGGATCCCACAGACTTGTGCTTTTTCAGGTTCCTCAGGAGGTCTCAGACCTCATCTCCTCTGTCAGTGGGAAGGACTTTGCTTCCCAGTCCCTGCCTTGAATTCCCTCCTTGGAGAGGTGTGGGAAGAGAGGCTGCCACTGAACGCTGAGGCAAAATAATGTTGAGATACCTCAATTTCTCCTCATCTGCTGTTGCCAGTTTGCCAGTCTTGCTTATCAGAGTGGGGATGCACTTTCTGTGACCTTCCTTTTCTGTCTGACATACCTGTCCAAGCCCTTCTTATTATTCTCCGCATCCCCTGCCAAGTTCAGCTCCATCCACATTGGTCAGCTAAATAAAGTTGGTTCTGTCCAACTTGCAAGTTATGTTTCTTCAGGGATCAGCGATTGTAATTTGTGCTTTGTTTATACCCTGGGGTGTCTGATATCACACTGCTAATGCCTTCAGAGCTTCTGTTAATGTCTTGAACTTTTCTGAGTTCCAACACAGTCCCCTCTTTTTCTTCAACAGCTGTCAAAATACAGCTCCCTGATAATATAACTAACGTTTAATTATCACAGCCTAGTCAGGCATGCATCCCTGTTCCAGGGTCACTGAGCAGTTTGCCAAAATAGTGGACTGTTATTAGATAGATGGATTGCTTTGGTAACTACTTGCTATTAATATCTATTAATTACAGCACTGCCAGGGGTATGTTGTCAAAATTGCTTTATGGGATCGACTCACACACATTGCAGTGTTGTAAATCTTGTTTCCATAGGACACCAACTGCCCTCTTGCTCCTTGGATATTTCAGTACATATTGCTCATAATTCACGATGAGTTTTAGTAGCAATGGCCTTGGTTGCAAATCGACCAGAAAGGATTAATACACAAAACTTCCTGAGTTTTGTTGATGTAGCACCAGACTAAGAAATTCTTCTGGCCATTCTGCACACTTTGGAACATAAGTTAGTGTCGTGTAAAGGTTCTGTTGGCTGACATTTCAGAGACTGTGCTGTAGTTTTTGTTGTGCTCCTCTACATTCTTTGTTCACTGTTTTTTCATTGTCAATAGACCAGTTATGGAAGAATGGTGTCAGAAATCCTTTACCTGTTATCGAATTAAATAGAAAAGTAATCCCATCCTGCTAACAGAGGTGAAAAAGCACAGTCTCTGGTCTCTGACCTCTACAGAAGAAATTCTTGTAGCTGGACATTTTACCTTTGCACTCTGTGAAAGGAAGAAAACGTGTGTGCCAATGCAGTGTAAAATGCAATTTTACCTGCAACTCAGAAAGTCAGTAAGTAAAATTAGTAATTTTTATCTATACTATCTAGACTCAGCAATCCTGTGAGTGATGTGGTTTAAAATAGGATATCCATGATCCCCATGAATAGACAGACAACAGGGAACAGATCCTCTACATCTTTACAAGCTGCTTTCTTCTAGGAGAAACACTCACTGCATTCTATCAGTGCAATGCTGTACTGCTCAAGACCAGTTAAAATTAAAGAACAAATGTGATCTTACATATGTCCTGCTCTTCTTCTTGGCTTACCCCAGCTGTTTGCAGCTTATTTCTTCAGCACTGGGTGCATGTGTATAGAGAGAAAATTCAGGAATTACGTCAAGGTAGTGAGCAATCATTGAAAGGAGGAAGCTGAGTGATTCACTCTGCTTCTCAGCTCCTGGGGGAGTAAAACTCAGGAGGGAAACCCTTTCCTGCTGTCCTCAAGCTATTTAGTGATCCAGTGGAACAGAGAACCCCTGACAGATGGATTTTGAATTGTGAGATTGGATCTTCAGGCAGGAGCTGGGGCAGGTGCTGTCAGGCCCATTGGTTCAGCTGGGAATGCAGTTGATAGTTCTGGGCTGTGCTCCACGCCGAGTGTCCAACAGCAGTGCTTGAAGAATTTTACAAATTAAAGGAAAGTAAAGCTGAATACCTGAAAAAAACTGAAAAAGAAAAAAAATAGTAAAAATGCATCTGAAGTAGTTTCCAGAATTATTTTTCTCTGGCGTGAATTGGAGAAATGCTCTGAGACAATCACCTGCTTTTTCTTTAATCAATTTGCTCTCCCCTGTTTTCCATAGAGAATACTCGGGATGTTCCTGCTGAGAAATCACAATGACCTGGAAATTTGGTCTAAAATAGAGGTTTGTCTCACTCCTCTTCTAGAAGGTTTTTAGACCACAGTAGGGGATTTCTTGTGCTTGCAGTCAGGCACGTTTGTCACAGTTGAGGCTCATCAGTGTGGTGTCAAAACGTGACTTGTTCCAGAAAGACAGAGTTTTATGGTCAAATTCCATATATAAAGAGGAAAGAAAGAAAAGAAGAGACAGTATTTACTTCTACTGATTTTTTTTTAATTTGTATCTGACATCATTATTATTGTCTGGTATTAAAAGTAAAGGATCAAACGTAATACAATACCTTTTTCTGTTCTTTACTGGCAGCTCTATAATTGGACATGAATCAATGCTGGCTTCTTTTCAGTTATGAAAATAGTTAAATAGAAGGACTTTTCAAGGTACTTCATTTTTGATCTCTGTTTAATTCCATCCTGTAGGCCATAATCATGGCACCAGAATGGTCCTGAAAAATCAAGGAGATTCAGATTGATTTAACAACACTTCGTTGAAATTGTCTAAAATTAGGATTTTTTCATTTAGAGTTGAGCTTTCTGTACACATGACGCTTCCAACACGCTTAGCTTGCCTTTAAAAACCTCAGATGAAGACCCATTGAGTTTATTAAAGTCTGAGGTGCTTGGAACATTACCAAAAGCAGAAAGCTTTTCAAGCTCTTCTGACTAAATCTGAGACAGAGCAAGTCTGGGAGGAATCAGAGTGAGTGGAAAAGCCTTAATTCCTGTAGTAAGTATGAGAGAAAATGCTGTTGACCTTTTGAGAGTGAAAAGAGTTTTTCATAGGTTCAGTGGGCAGCAGATAAAACATGAAATAAAACATTCAACCGTTGTGCTTAAAATGCTCTGTATTTTTCTGACATCCTTCTGGTACCAATCTCCTTAGGTACATATTGTGAAAGTTTGAACAGTTTATGTTAAATATGTTCAGGGTTTGGTGCTAGAAATTTTTAAACCACGCATCCAACTCGGTAAATCAGGTCATTATTCATTTATAAGAGAAATGCCTTTTTTTACTGCTTTGCATGCAGTTTGATTTTTTTAACAGACCTGAATATATATACAGGTGAACAACTTAAAAATACATCTCTTATTTAGAGAGGTGACTGGTTAATATAAATGAGGGAAAATTGGCCGTATAATCCAGTGTGAGGTTCCCCCCATGCCATATGGAAGAGGCACTGAAGAAGAGGCCACAGTCTCATATTTTCATGGCAGAACAAACTGGCACTGCAATGCACAACGAGGAACAGGAATCTGCTGCAATGTGTACTCGCAGTGACATTTTGATTTTTTGGCCCTTGTTTGTGTATGTGCAAAAACATCCTGTCTAGTGATAAATAGAGTTTTGCTCATAATAGAATGCTTGAGTGAGTACAGTGAAGATAAATAAGTTGAAGATCTTGGGTAACTTGGCTTCAACCCTGCTCTCCTGTAGAAAAAATTCTCTTCTTTGTGGCTCCATGAATATCACTGGGCTGCCTACAGCAGTACCAACATTAATATATGTCAGAGTTTTGAAGGATTCAGAGATTGAAACAATAACTAGATAAATTACTAAGTGGATGGATAAATAATTACAAATAGTTAAGATACCACAGTTCAGCAAGTTAGGTCTCCTCAGCTGAACATGATAATTGATTATTTGCTTGGCTTTAGTCCCCTGTGAGTGCTACAGAAGTCTCTGACTTAAACCACCTTCAACTCAAGCTGAATCCCTCAGAAAGTTTCAGCTCCCCAAAGGTGTGGTGCAAACACATACAATTACCAGTGTTTTGGGCTTGTGTAACTTACTCTGCAATTTCCTAAATAAAGAATAACTTGCAAATCTTTCCTTCCTAATGCTTCCACCAGTTAAGTACAGTGAAGAAAAAACTTACATAAATAAAAAAGACGTGACTGAAAACAATTAAAAAAAAATCACGTATTTACAAACAATATGGAAGACTAAGAAACTAAGATAGGAATAGTTTGCATTTTCTACCTTTGAATGGTTAAATGGCTGGGGAAGCTGAACAGAGCTTTTCAGGTACATTTTCTTCTAAGCAATTTATGGTGAGGAAAAAAGAATAAAAGGAAAATGTTAAAAAATAGGATATTCTGCAGCTTTTGTATTGCTATTGCTCTTTTGCTGTAGCTTATACTGCTCCCTTTTTTTTTACATTTTTGCTCTAAGCAATAGATTTTTCCTTTGGACCTTTTCACTTAGGTTGAATTCCAAATGGCCATGTAAAATCTTTGAATTTAATTTTGAACCAGAAGGCAATGGATTTTGGTAGTCAAAAGAGCACAATACATCTTGATAGTCATAGTTACCTTTAATAATACAAAGGGCTCAAGTCAAAAATGGAAATGGCCTCATTTAAAACCACAATGAAAGGTAACTACACCTGATTTTAATCAGTGTAAAAATAAAGTAAATTGGTATGAAAGACCCTTGATTGCTTTTGTAGCTTGGAGTGCAGTTTTGTGGCAGAAATACAGTTTTCCTGTCCTAAGGGAGAGGTCACCATGAAGAGTAATAAAAATTTGCATTAGAAACAACGTGATTCCCTACTCCAGTCTGCTATCCAGCAGGAAATTGAGGCTGAAAAACAACCAAACACATGCAGATAAATTTTATAGGAACTGGTCCTGCATGTATTTTAAATAATTGAAACAAATGGAAGTCTTTGAATGATTAAATACAGACACCTGGCAAGGTGCAGAACTGCATTTTGGCCTATCAGTGCCACTGATAGAAATTAATATGGAGGAGTTGTTTCCTGCTTTTTCACATCCCAGTTATAGGATTGGTTCAGTGGATTTGGTGATTACAGAAAAATACAGCAACGCTGGAGCTGGATGTTTATTTTATTGCCCATTACCTTTCCATGCTCTTGCAGGACAGGTTTGAGGTTTTTAGCAATTGTCTTGATGGCATAAGAGGAGCTTAGCAGACCTGAAATTCTGGACAATAATGTTCATCTACTCAGCAGTTTCACTGTTATTAAGTTCTCCACGCATTTTTGAGAATGATTCACAGTTCACTGATTTTGGTATTTAAAATGTGTTCATCGATATAAATAATCTTCAGACAGTTCCCACTGATCTCAATACAATCTTGAGTTCTCTTTAGGTACCCAGTGAGTTTGGTGCGCTTAAGGAACTTAGTAAACAGAAAAAAAAAAGAGAAAAAGGGAAAATTAATTACCTGGTCGCTTCCATAGCCTCTCATGCCTCTCATGAAACCTCTCCTTCTGTCCCTTGGTGAAGACAGAGCATTTGAAGAGCAAAGGTAAAGGCTGTCAAAGTTTGGGTAAATTGGCAGCTGCACTAATACACAGCCTTTTTCATTTCCTTTCCAAGCTCTCTGCTCCATCCAGCCCAGGAATGGCACATTAAAGAAATTCCCAACCTCAGAGTGGCTGGGTTCTTCATAAAACACATTGTATTAAATATCCCCATGCAAACAAGTTATAATGCACCACTAAAACATCTTTTATTTCCATCGGACCTTTTTCAGCAATCAGCAGGGCAGCTCTAATTTAGCTTTAAATAACAAACCAGACACAGCTAGGGGAGGAGTCAACCAGAAACCTGAAACAGCCTCCCTTTTTTTATCCATTGTCCAAAGGGATTACTTTGTCCTGATCCAAGTGTCTCAGCCAAGTGGGGTGGAATTGTGGCTAAGACGTTTTGGTCAGAGTTTTAGATAAGAAAAGTTGCTGAATTTATTCGAGGCTAAAGCCTGAATTACCTTATGGTTTCTATCAAATAAGAGCATGCATGTGGACCTTGCTGTGCCAAGAATATTAATTGATGGTGACTTGACTGTGTATTTGATGACAAAGTCAATCAAAGTAATTAAATAGTGAGATATCTGGTGATTGAGTGCACCTAAAGCTTGTATTATTTCACAGATCCGTGCTTATGCACAGCACTGCAGGCTTAAGTAAGTAAAGGTTATTTCTTGCCATGTTTCAAAAATTAAGTTTTGGGTAAAGTCAGAGTACTTGTAGTGTTAAATTCAATTTTATCCAGATTGCATCTGCTATTGTAGAATTTGCTTATCTCTATGTTGATTTGACATAATCAGATCTTGCTCTGGTGCAGGCTGGCACTCTCCCTGCTGGATTGTGAAACAGTATTGCTGTCTGACTGCTGATGATGCAGGGCTATATTTATGCAAGACTTGCAATATGCCACAGAAACTATTAAATTTAGGATTATACATGATATGTATCATTATTTCCTTTAAACAGATAACTGTAATGGTCTTTTGATATATATTTGATGTAGCAATATGTTGTATTTGTACTTTCGTGTTGATAATAACATCCAAACCAATGTACTGAAATCTGATTTACAAAAAAAAAATAAGGAAAAAAATATTTCTCAGGTTGTGTCTGTATCCTTCTTGGGAAAACAGGGCACTTTGCAAGATCCAAGTATAATCTCATCAGATTCTGTTTAAAGAGTAATTAACAGAGGAGAAATAAATTTTATTCTTCCTGATTATATCTGCAAAGTTCTCTTCCAGAGGAACTCAAAGACCTGCTTTATAGTTTGATGGCCATTCCATGACACCCAGAACCCTTGAGTCATATAGCTCATTTCTATCTGCAAAAAAATAAAATGTTACATCTGAAGCCTTAGGACAAATTCTCATCATGTTAATCACAAAATTTAAAGGCAATCTGAAAAGCCACTTAGTTCCAATACAGGAAGGTGGTGCTTGCTAAACTTAATATCGTTTACTAGTTTTTCAAGTCTGTAATTTCCACTTACGTTAATGCATTCTGAGTATTATCCTGCTTAGCTTTTGTTTCTGGTGAAGATTAAAGTGGTTTGTTTGATGTGTGCTGAGAAGTGACTACAGAAAATGGTAAATTAATTGGAAGATGTCAGCTCAGGAGAAAGCTTTTGACATGAGGGCTGTAAGGCTGTTAACAAACAGACCAACTCATTTGTCTCATCGTGAAATGCAAATAAAAATCACAACATGATGATAAAATCTTGACTAGGAAATGCCTGCAAGACTCTTTGAAGCCCTGGGTTCGTTTCTTGCCTGAGCTTTGGCACTCTGATGTATGCAAACCACGCTGTACAGAGCTGGGAAGGGAAAAAGGTTCCATGCAGAACAGATGGATCAGGGCTAACCAGGGATGTGCACTGCAGACAGGAACAGATTAATAGCACAGGGGGAGACTGGAGGGAAATTGGAAAGATGGGGACACTTGAACCAATTCATGAATCATTTCCAACTGATAGCTGTGCCTTCAGGCACGGTGAATAATACCAAGGAAGCATATTTAAAATTTTATGAGTTTGTTTTAATGTGGATTAGAATTAAAAGCCACTCTTTTGGATAGTTAAAATAATACCCTGTATTCCCCCATCCCAAATTGTACCCTTGTCATTTGAATATCACAGTGACACAAATTGCTGTTTGGAAATTTGGGAAACTCAGGGCAGACTCATGGACTTGGCACAAAGCTTTTGGGAATGGGATTTTTGGGAGAGCTCTATGAGCTGGGAAGGAGAACATGTTCTTCCACTTGAACCCGAGCCACAGAGATGCAGCTCTGCTGTGTCTGGAGACATGCTCTGATTTCCAGATCTCATTCAGATGTTTATCTTACCCAAATAGCCTTCAGTCCTATGAGGTTCAGACCTCCCAAAGCTATGCCAGGGCAAGTAAATGTAGATTTAAAGAGCTTTGAATGAGATCTTCAGGCCTTTGTTGTCAGCCTATGAAAGGCTTTCAGCAGAGATATTTCAATCACTAAGTTACTTTACTGTTGCTAATGGATATTTTGTCTGCTGTGGGGCAGACAAACATGTGGAAATAAAGAGATCCGACTGAAATTAAAATTATTTTAACATGATTTTAACATAAAACCATCAGAAACAATGAAGATAAATTGAGAGATAGGCAACTTCCCAGTATCAGTGAAGGTATCAGTTTTGTTCATGGGTTGAAAAGTATGATTGCATGTGTTAGGACATCAAAAATCCTTCCTTTTGCCAAGCTCACACTGTATGGATGAGCCTGATTACCTATATTAATAATGAATGTTTCATAAGAGGAAGAAGAAACTGAGAAAAGGAAATGTACAGATAAATGGTCTGGATGTTCTGCATTCACTATATGACTTCTGAGCTGATAATTTTCAAGCTATAGAGGATGTGAAACACTTGACAGTGAGGGAAGATTCTGAGAAAAATCTAAAGATTGGAAGTTCAGTTTGCTAGTAAGGAAATAATCTACATGGCTTTCTATTCACCAGCACAGAAGATGTATTATTCTTCTTGTATAAAATGCTTTCATTCCAGGCAAAGCTCAAGAAGAACTGAGAAAGGTATAAAAATGGCTCACTTGCCTAAAACTTGATTCTCATGCTGACGATTGCATGATTTCATTGCAGGTTGCAAACCTGGCCTGTTCCATCTCCAATAATGAAGAAGGTGTGAAGTTAGTCCGTATGGCAGCCACGCAGATCGACAGTCTGTGCCCGCAGGTGAGTCAAGATTGCTGCTAAAAACTGCTTGAGAACTCTTTTAGCACTTAAGAGAATTAGAAGAATATGGCTCTGTCTTTGTCATGAGGTTGTTGCCCGATTTCCACCAACTGGAAATATGCCAAATTGCACAGTGAAAAACACATCCATATCTTGAGACCCTTCATGTCAGGTGGCTTGTAATGCTGTATTTTTAACACAGTCCATAATCTATTTATTCTTTCTCCATAATCTATTTGTTCTTTCACTTGCAAACAAAGTTTTACACTCCTCCTCTAACAAACGGGTTTGACTGACAGGTAATCAATGCTGCACTCACGTTGGCTGCCAGACCCCAGAGCAAAGTAGCCCAGGACAACATGGATGTGTTCAAGGACCAGTGGGAGAAGCAGGTGCGAGTTCTCACTGAGGCTGTGGACGACATCACTTCGGTGGATGATTTCCTCTCTGTTTCAGGTACTGGGAAAAAGGGACTTTTCTAAAAAGATGCACCTGAATTAAAGTATTGGGTCAGAGTGGGCAAAAGCTGTAATTAGTAAAGCATTGTTAATCTGTTAGTCCATGTCTGTTGGAATGCTGATCTTCTAAACTCAGTGGAAGCAACCACAGCATGTCAGTTAATCCCTGGTAGCAATGGTCAGCTCTTCACCTCCCAGAAAACAGCTTCCCATTTGTGCTTCTATTTCTAGAGAAGCTTTGTGGCAACTCAAGCACAAAGTAGGATTTTGGCCACCTTTTCAAAATGTGTTCCAGACCTGTGACAGGCTGGCAGTATTTGTAGGAATTGTTGGAATCCTTGTGCAATTGTGAGCAAGAGGAAGGAAGATAAACTTCATAGAATCATAGAATCACAGGATGGTTTGGGTTGGGAGGGTGAAGAAGGGATGGAGAAGAGAAGGACATTGATCCTGGGTCACAATCTTTTCTTATTCCTCCTGGTGAAAGGGCTACAGCTGGTGGCAGAGTGTGTTGTTATAATATGGTCATAGCCAATGAGTGCTGTAATTGCAAAGTGCTGCATGGCTTGGGTCAGTTTGCTGCAGAAACCTCATTTTCCTGTTTTGCTGAGAAGGGTGAATTTCATTGTTGTAAGGACATAGACGGTGCCAAGAGATTGCTTACTCGAATGTCCCAGAAGGATCAAATTTCATGAGGCAGTCTAGCCAAAAGGTTATGTTCCATTCTACATTATTTTCCTTGATGTTTCCTAAATTTTCTAATAGAGTTTTATGAAAAAAAAATATATATTGGAAGAAAAAAATATTTATCCTTCAAAAAAAAAATCTTTGCTTTTCTTTTTATGCCCTCTTTATTCTGTTTGGTTGTATCTTGCTACTCTTATTAACAGGGAAATTGTTTGATTTAGTTAATTACACTCCACTGTTCGACAGCCCTGCGAGTGTTTGCTACAAGCCATGTCAAGAAAAGGAAAATGAATTCTCAGAATAGAAGTGTACTTATATTGATTCTTGGGCGAGATTTGAAGCTGACAAATGCTTTTCAGAAGAACAAGTTCTACAGGGAAAGGGATGACCAGACTGTAAAGTGCAGACCCAGTCTATGTGCCAGAGTTGGAAAACTGGCTCAAATGGCCTATTTCTTCTTTCTTTGAGGACTTTTCTTAGTCCAAGTGCTTGTATCCATAAACCAGAGATCATTTGAATGGATGGTGGAGATTTTAATTTCTTTTTTTCAAATCATATTTCCTTCTGACATAGTCTTGACTTAGATCCAGACTTTCTAAGGCAGCTGAAAAGTATTACTTTTATTGAGTTCAGATTTTTTTTTCGGACATTGTCTACAGACATCTCTATTAAATGTGAGAAAACAGGCCATGTATCCAGAAAGCCTGTTGCTCTTGCTGTAAGCTTGGAAGCTTCAGCGTACACAGGCTAGTTTTATTTTTGGATGTTAAACCAGCCAAGCATTCAAAATGCCACTATCTGGTTAAATGTGCCTCCTGAAATGACACCTCCTCCTCTTCATATTGACTGTCACATTTCATGGCGTGTTTTAATAATATGGTGGCTACCAGAAGAAAGCTGACCTTAATTTTAATAAGGTTATTTATATACCAGATGCACTGTCTGTTCAAATCTGTATCTCTTCATGCTGGGCAAAATTTGGTTATGCCATGGTAAAAGCAATCGGTGATGATGAAATGGAAATAGTGAAGAAAAATTACAACAAAGCATTGCTTTTTCATTCTGAGTGTTTAGTGTTCTAAACAAAGTATTTTGCCTTGCAAGTTACTCAGATTCACAGCTCAGGGGACTTTCAGTTTCCATCCAAAGTTGTTGCAGTGCAAAACTCGACATCATGTAAAACATTTCCAAAACCCTCAAATGATCCAGCCTTGGAATTTTTAATGGTGAAGATCAGTGAGTCATTGTTTTTAGTGGCCAAAGATAATTAACAAAAAGCGGTCATTGAACTGATTCATTCTGTTTTACTACTGCTAAAAAGAACAGCATTTCATTTTCAGTTGAGAGGTGTCTCCAGCAGAAAAACAAGTTGCTGTTTAGAGTCGCTGAGTTTCTCAGACTGAGTTTGGTCAAATAAGAAATTCAGTCGTGGTCTTACTAAAACTATTTTTGACTCTACTGAGTGCAGGGAAATCATATCTGTCGTAGTCCAAATCTTCTTCATCCTTTGACATAATTTGTGTGTGAGAATACTACAGAAATGAAGATACTGCAGCATGTGAGAGTAGATGGCTTGGTTCAGAGCCACAAAAATAACAGTGCATCTCCCAAAAATCCAATAAAGGTATTTGATATCAATCATCTCCCCTGAGCAGTCTCTGTTGTCAACTCTTGCTTCAGAATATGCATAGTCACATGTAATTGTTGTGTGTGTTTTTAGAAATTACCAGTTTATTCTCTGGCAGAGATGGAGTGATGGAGATGAACTGTTCCTGCCCAGTTCTCTGCTACCTACAAAGACCATTTGCTGTTGTACTTTCAATGTGATTTCTTTTCTTTTCTGACTTATTTAGGCAAAAATGAGCCAAACATATTAAACATTCATGGAAGAGTGTGAACTCATCGTCAGAAAATTGCCCAACTGATTATTAGAGAATCTACAAAATATTTGACTGCTTTGCCTTTTGCATTCATTTTAATTACAATTTCATTATGGTAAAATTCAGTGTGATGTTTCAATCTAATGTGACTGGCTTTCAAGAAATTACAGACTGATACTCACAGTAGAGGTGAGATGATGTAGCCCAGTCCCTACTAAAGAGAAATATCACGGTAATTTTTACTTTTATGTGACAGTATCATGGAAGGGATTTTGTTTTGCCGAGCTGGAAAAAGATAAATAACAATTCTATACCATACTGACATTTGCCCAAGCCAGTAAGCTTTGCCATGAGGAAATGAGACAAGCTGCATTTTCTCCCTGAATCCAGAAAACCATATCCTGGAAGATGTGAACAAGTGTGTGATTGCCCTGCAAGAGGGGGATGTGGACACCCTGGACAGAACCGCGGGTGCCATCCGGGGCCGCGCAGCCAGAGTCATCCACATCATCAACGCAGAGATGGAGAACTACGAGACTGGGGTTTACACTGAGAAGGTGCTGGAAGCCACCAAACTGCTCTCTGAAACTGGTAAGTTCGTTGGAATGCTGAAGGATTTACTGAAATGCTCGTTATTTCATCGAGTAAAGCTTTCGGTTAATTCTCTGGGATCTGTAACTCAGAGAGACATCTGTGCTTGAAAGCAAGATATAAACAAATAAATTCATGGCCATGAGTGGTTTTTTTATTCTCTACTCAGTGCTGTTGCAGAAGTCATACTGACAACAGCCATATAAAAGAAGAGATGCAGTAATGCATCAAGACTAGGCCACTACATCAAAGTTTCTATGATTTTTATAAATAATACACAGCCCTTTCTTCTCAGTCGGTTGATTATGTATTATGTGTCTCCAGAAAATCATTGCAAACATTACTCTTTGCTCTATGCAGGTGAATGTAGTTGTTGATGGCTGAAGCGTTGCTAAACAAAACAACTTTCCATTGAAAAATACATGTAAGCAACTGAAAATGTACCCCCTGATTTGAAAAAATAGAAAAGTTTCCTAAATTGTATAAAATATGTTGATTATATAAAAGTAGAAAATTCTGCTGGATTGATAGACTGGGAAAAATATTCTTTTTTTTTTTTCAATCTGTTTTTGCCTTGCCAGAGCAGGGATTGGATCCATCTCAGTGTAGGTGATTACAGGTCTGTGCTGCTCATTTTAAAGCCCTTTATATCAGCACTCTGTGTTGCTGTGTGCATCTCAATAATTCAGTGCAGGCAGTGCTACCAAGTGCTCTCACCTTAAAGCAGTTTTGGGTGATTTTGGGTGAATCAAGCTCTAAATTTCATGGACTTCACAGACTGGGTCTTCACTCGCTGATCAGGTGCTCAGGTAGGACAGAGATGCATGAATTGTCTGGAAATGTCTGAGCTGATCCTCCCCTGCCTGATTGCACTTCTCCATCTGGGCTTTAAAGCCATCAAGATTATTTTAAACTTTCAGACAGAAAACCCAGGACTTGCCCAGTGAGATGGAAAAGCAAAAACCATTGTAGCTCTGCAGTCTGTTGTGTTTGCTTTGAGAACAGAAGTTGACAAAATGAGCTAAAAAACCTGATTTTGGGATGATTTTATTACTTGGGATGATTTTATTACCTCAGCTTAATGTCAGCCTGTTTTTTACTACCCAACAAAAGATCAGTGGAATAAGTATTGTAAATTTAGCTTCTTTTTAAAAGTTTATTTATTGGTATTATGAATTCACAGAAGGAAGATAATCTGTTCATATGGATATGGTAAAATATTTTCTTGCACTCCTGTGTTGAAGTCATCTTTTGGTCAAGGAGGGGCTATGAAGAATGCTTCCTACAATTCAGATTTCTTTATTAGGCAAAACAAAATGTATATTCAGGCTTTTTACTGAGCTAAAATCTGTGACCCAACATTCTATAAATTTTTCATTAAAGATTTTTCAATGGGCAGTGCCATTGTATACCTCCATAATAGGCACAGTAAATACTTTTATTCCAAATTTAATTCACTTTTTAATATAATTTGAATTATGATTAACTGCTATAAACTCTGGATTGAGTGCATCATGACAACTTCAATGAGTTAATGCTGGGATTCAATAATTAAGAACAAGTCTCTGTTCCTCAAATTCGAAATTATTACTTTTTATTTTGTAAAGTGTAAGTAAACTTGTGGGTATTAAAAAAAAAAATTAAAATGATGTTTACAATATTAAGAACTTTATATCATACACAAATTGTGTAGCAGTAGTTCAGGAGACAGAATGAGCCCAAATTCAATGAAGCTGATGAAGCTTAAACAATTTATGCCAGTTGTGAATGTGGATCATTAATATTAGAGCACAGTTTCTCTCTGCAGCTTTTCAGGCCATTTACAAAGGCATTGATTATGATTTCCCTGCGATTAAAAAAAGTAGAAATTACTGACTCATTTCATCACTTTAGGATAAAGTGGTTAAAATGGAATTTAGACCCCCCTTGTGGCACTCTGGAATCACCATCCTTGGAAGTGTTCAAAAAGCTGTGGATGTGGCACTTGGGGACAGTTTAGTGGTGAACGTGGTGGTGCTGGGGAATGGCTGAACTCGATGGTCTTAGGGGCATTTTCCAGCCTCAGTTATTCCATGATCTGGGTACCTATGGATGCATGCATGTATCTCTATATTCTTTCAATTCATCACCTTGAAGCTCCTTTGCAGATTTGATCAAACACTCCAGAATGATGCCAGTGCTTTATTTGGATTCAGGTTCCACCCACAGATGTGCACATCAAAATCTCTATGAGAAGCACAGTCATGAGCACCTGTTTTCATCTTTATTCCTTTTTTTTTTTTTTTTAGTTATCATTAATTTCATTTTAAAGTTCTTTTGGAAACTGGGAAAATCTTAGTTAAATGATAATGGAAGAGAAATAAGCACATTACCTTTCTTTCCAGAGATTTCACTGTGTTCTGTGAGGATTGGGTTGGATCCACAGTGGAGAAATATGGATACAGTGTTTTGGAAAGACAAACACATTGCTAATGCTTTTGTTTAGGGGGGAGAAAATTAATCTCTAATGAAAACGATATTAGTAGGTTCTGAGAAATGGAAACTGCAAACATTGCTTTAAGAACCAGCCTCATCTCCAAATTTTATTTGTTTTTTGTTTTCATTTACAGCCTTTGGGATATATGGGGTGGGTTTTTTAGTGCTTCAGTGCTTTATTGCCTGTGCTTGTCTAACCAACTGCCTTTAAAGCCATGTACTTGGTGGAGGCTGAATTCTTATCTCTGACAGCAGTGTTAGGGAGTGACAGACTGGTTAATGTCCTTTTCAAATTGGGTACTTTCATTTTCCTTTAAAAACAGAACAAGTTTCCATAACAAAAACTTAGCTCTCGCTTGCTGATTTTCTTATAAATCCAAGACGAAACCTATAAAAGCACAGAGTTGATGAGGCTTGCTGAAAACAAACACCAAACTCATAGATTTTAGTGGATTTAGTTATTTGCGTGCAGGAGTGAACCTGAACAGTTCCGAGGTTCAATTTTTTTGGTTAATTTTTTGGTTTTGAGGTGGTTTTTTGTTGTTTCTTTGTAGGTTTTTTTTGTTCAGTTTGGGGTTTTTTCTGGGTGCCTCTGTTAAATGTCATATTGGTATTCAGATTTGTAGAAAACACTGAAATTATCCTATTGCAAGCTGTCCAAGGTGAGGGGGAAGGAGAGAAGGGTGGAAAGGAAAAGAGAAGAAAGAATAGGCTAAAAGTAAGGATAAAGGCAAAAGAGAAGGGAGTAAGAGCAGAATTTCTGTTTGAATATTGAGGTCTCATTCTGCTCAGTACCTGAGTGACCAAGGCCAGCTAGGAGTGTCCCATTGCCTTCAACAAGGAGACTCAAATCTGCTCTGCAATCATTCAGAAGCTGTAAAAACTGAAGGGAGAAGCCTACGTTTCTAAACAAGTAACAAGAATTGTCCCTAGAAAGAAATCAAGGAAGAAGCAATGAGGCCAGATAGTATTTTTCAAGATTTTTGAGGTTCAGGAAGGAGCAAAAGCTGTGATGTTCTTGAAAGGTCAAGAGGGTTGAATTGAAGCTGGCAAAACTGGAGTAAGACCTTGCAGGGTTGCAATGAAAGGAAGTGAATGGGAAATGGAAGTGAAACGAGCAGAACAAGCAGAACTGCCTGGGAGGGCTGTGAAAACTTCCCAAAAATTTTTTTTCTTTTTTGCTTCGGCTTGCACTGGGATGTGTGGAAACCATCCTGGAACAGCAAGTACCACACTGCTTGGGTTACTCCTGTGAAGGGCATTGGAAATTTGAAATCGTCTGATTCGCACCAGAAATTTGAGTTTCAGCTTTTAGCATGTTTTAAAAATATCCCAGTAACTTTGTAACTTGCTGGTTTTAAGTAGGTCACTCTGACTTCTGTTTTGACACAATTTTTTTATTTTGTCCTTATCAGAATGGACTAAAGTTGAAAGTCAGCAATACTGGCAATTCAGCAATAAGCCTATGAGAGTTTTATCAGTGTGAGTAGGGCAAACTTTAAAGATATTTATCACTAGGAAAAGGCAGCTCAATGATGTTATCAAAGCTAATACTAAAATGTGGGAAAGATGGATTTTTCAGCAGTGATATGAAGGGAAACAAAATGTAGAAGCAAAAAGATGAATTTAAACATAGCTGTAATCAAAAAAACCCCATATTGAATCTGAGAGAGAGCTAAAAGATACGAAATAGATCCTATTTAAAAAATAAATGATGTTAAATTCATGTTTTATGGGAGTTCAGGTAGTTATAGTAAAACTTATGGGTATCATCATCCTGAGAACATGAGATCATTTATCCAGGAGTTTTGATCAAATTATGACTTTTATTCTGCAAAGTACTGTAGCATTTTCTTTAAAGTTTTGCTAAACTGAAATCCAAAGGTCAAGGTGTCATCACCAAAAAAAAATTAATGCATTATTAAAGAAAAGTACCATTATTTTACAAAAGGACCAGAGAACACCCAAGATTGTGTTGCACTTTTGTTTGGTTTGATCCAAAGAATTTTTAATCAGAGAGACTGTGATCAATCTACAGAGGAATACACTAAGAAATCATACAAAATGCATTTTAAAATAGTTAAATGAGACATAAGAGATGAATAAATAATCGTTGTGGGTCGAAGCTGAAATTCTGTTTCTCTTTCTCTCCACTTTTAGAGTTTAGGAATAGAATTCAGTACTGAAAGAGAATATAACATAACTGACTTAGATTTTCAAAGGTTTTTCCTAACATCCTGCACACACCATTGGGAAATGGGTGACCGTGGGGTGAATGTTAAGGGCTTTGATGGATGAAGAGCTGGTGACAAGGCACAAGCAAAGCACAAGTGATCATCTCCCAGCAGGCAGAAACAGTGGGCTTGTGATGCTTCAGGGTCAGCACCATGGTTGGTTTACAGTGTATTCACAGGTGAATAGGCAGCTGCAAAATTTGCCAAAAGGAAGATCTTGTTTTGGCGGGTTGGGAAAGACAAGACCGAAAGATATTTTTATTTCATTTCTCTAGGTAAGTGGAACAATTAAATCTGTATTATCTACATTGACGGGAAGGTTCTGAGCTAATTCATCCTCTCAGAAAGAAAAACTGTGGCATTGTAATGGGCAGCTGAGAAATGCTACTTTTTCCATGCACAGCAGCACTCACATCAGTGCTGAAGGTGCTAGGCTGTGCTTATTGGAGGATGTTCACTAAATATTCCAAGTAGATGTCTCCACTTTGTTCTCCACAACCTAAAGATCTTCCAGAAATGGAAGAAGGTCAAGATAAGGGTTACGTAATCAAAGAAAATTCAAGATTTAGATGCAAATTAACTCAGTGAGAGTTTAGAAGATACCAGGATTACCTATTTTGGATGTGCCAGACACCTTATATAATGGATAGTTGGTTAATATAATAGAAATGCCCACTTTCATAATGGTTATTATTTAGTAGCTGCTCAAATCTGTTCTCAAAAACACTTTGTGTTCCTAAATGCCATTTTTTAAAATAAAGAGGGTGGTGGTGGTGGAGATAGAAATTTGCCAAGTCTAGAAAATACAGGCAGAGAAATGGAGTGACTATCCCTCCACCAGCTCCAACAGAATGTTTTGTGAATACAAGTGTGAATTGTACAATAATGTTTTTAAATAAAAGCACTGGTTTTCCTTGCCTACACACACCTACATATGGAGATACACAAACTCAGAACTGAGCCAGGAAGGGTGGTTTGCTTTTTACATAACCCACTTGGTGTCCAACAGCATGAGACTGCTTTCTTGAGGGGGTTTGCTGAAGAGTTTGCTTTTATTTGAAATACTAACCTGCAGGGAGATCTGTTGAGCAGGAAAAAGATTTTGGGGTGCTCACTATGTGTAGTCTTGCACAGGCTGACAGAATGAGACATGCAAAACTGGTGTGACACAAGTGTCCCTGCGGCTGATATTTGTTGTCCTTCCCTGTCCACTTTGTCATGTACCTGTCCTTAATCAATGGCCTCCCGTGCTGGTCAGGAGGCAAACAACACTTTCCTGGCTTCTCCCTGACATTTATCTTTCTGTGAATGGCAGTTCAGTCAGGACAAAGTTTGAAGGTGTGTTTTTCCCTCTTGTTTGTGTGTCCCTGTCTCCCAACACTTATGTATTAGCTTGAAAACAAACCAGTGGGAAATCACAAGTCAGGATTATCATTTAATAGGAAAAATAAAATTAAATGTAATAATACAAGGAAAACACTGACAGAGTCAGATACNCCTTGGGCAGTTCCAAGCCAGGTTATATTCAGGTGGGAATGCTTGGCTCCTCCCTCCTGGCTGGAGCATCTCACACTAGGATGA
The DNA here is from genome assembly GCA_013397955.1 of Grantiella picta. Taxonomy (NCBI): domain Eukaryota; kingdom Metazoa; phylum Chordata; class Aves; order Passeriformes; family Meliphagidae; genus Grantiella; species Grantiella picta. Next base: position 246,197 of record VZRM01003953.1, read on the forward strand.
GATAATTGCGTGAGTCATGCAGTTGGTTCTTGATGGCTCATTGTCTGTTATCAGGGGTGAGTCACAGCAGGAGATAACAGCTAATGCCCCACAGCTGGTGGTAATAGAATACTAAACACATCTATATTGGAACCTAGGACAATTTGGTGACAAAGCTCCCATTAATTTCTCTAATGTCCATCTCACCTGCTCTGCACATGAGCAAATCCATTTCTCCCTTTCCCATGTCAATCTGCCTGGTTGCAATAACCCACAGATAAAGGTGGAGCCTTCTGTGAAGTGCCAGAAGACTTAACACAAATGGGCCAAAGGGTCAGGACTTGGCCATAAATTCGAGGAAGCCTGGGAACATTGTTTTTATGGCCCATGGCTAAATCAGTGTTTGGCAGTAAGAGCTGATTCTTCCTGAAAGTCTTGTGTTCACTGCAAACTGGATATTCGTTATTTTACATCTGACTTTTAACCATTTCATTGGGGGGAAAGTGAATCAGTAAATAACAAGAAGGGAAAAGATGCTCTTGTGCATTGGACAGTGATGTTTCATCCTTTTCTGTGCTATAGCATTCTGCCCTAATTTTGCTTTTCCTGTTCCCTGAGTGTGAGACACACAGGGTTTGGTACCCAAAACAGAGATGGGGAATGGGCTGGAGCACCAGGAAGAGCTGAGAGAGCTGGGAAAGGAGCTCAGCATGGAGAAAAGGAGGCTCAGGGGGACCTTGTGGCTCTGCACAGCTGCTGACAGGAGGGGACAGCCGGAGGGTCAGGCTGTGCTCCAGGGAACAGAGACAGGAGGAGAGGGAACAGCCTCAAGTTGTGACAGGGAGGTTTAGATTGGACATCAGGGAGAGTTTTCTTCACCCAGCGGTTTGTCCAGTCCTGGCATAGCTTCCCAGGGCAGTGGTCGAGTCACCATCCCTGGGGGGATTTAAAAGCCCTGTGGATGTGGCACTTGTGGACATGGGGCAGTGGTGGCCTTGGCAGTGCCGGACTCCATGATCTGAGGGATCTTTTCCAACCTCAGTAATCCTATGATTCTATCATACATTATGTAATATTCCAGTAGACTTTTATAAAGCTTTTTCTTTTTAATTAACAATATAATAGTCATGACTGAAATGTAAATTGTATTATATGAGATCAGGACTTAAAAACATTTTGTGAAATATTTAGAATCTTCTGATAAGGAATGTACAGTTCTTATCAAAACAGATTTTGACAAATACTTCAAGCTAAATAAGGTATCATGTTTCATTCCTTATTCATCCTTCAAATGAAACCAAGAAGCTGTGCTGTCTTTGACAGAGGATGTCAGATATCCCTTAGGAATTATCTTTTAAATACCTATTTTAAATACTTAAACTTCCCAGTAGATTGCATTCTTTCTTCAGTTATGTAAATTAATGAATTATTTTTTAAAAATTAATTTAAAAAAAAACACCAAAAAAAAAACCACATCAGAAGGAAATTCATCCAGAGCCCTGAAATTTTTAAACTATAACTTTTTGAATTTCTTATACTAAAACTTCTTAAATCTGGATAATTGCTGAGCTTTTTTCCTAACAAAGCATCTTTTTCTCTCTCTCTTTTTGGTGTTTTTTTTTTGGGTAATTTAATGGATTATTAATTTTTTTTTTTTTATTTTCAGTCTCCCTGATAATCTTTAGTTTACAACCATTGCCAGTCATTCTAGATGATTTTCTTGATTTAGGTGACACAAACGCCTCTGATATTTCAGAGATTCACAGACATTTTCAGGGATCCTGGAACTTTTAGCAGTTTGGGTCTAAACCTTTGGATTGCCATGTCATTCTTGAATAATCTTACCCACAAAACCAGACCAAATTTCCTGACTGCTATTCATGCTACTGAGAATTAGAAACCCATGCACCTGGAGGGTCCTTGACCTTTATTGCTTTTTTTTGTGTCTTAATTATCCCTTTCTACATTTCTAAACATTCCCAACTACTTAAGATTCTGAGGAATGCAAGTTCCTAAATAATAAGGCCATAAAAGTGCAATAAATCAGCAAGGCATTAATTTAATCTTGCATATTAATTAAACTTTTTGTTCTAATGCTACGAACAAGAACGCCCAGTCATTTTAAAAGTTTTATCTCAAGAATTTTATTATGTAACCTAACATTTCCCTGTCTGTCAGAGATGTTATTGTTCCCATATCACTAAACAAAATTTGCAGTGATGTTTTCAAGTACAAAAATTGCAGTACAGTACAAACTGATTGCCATAGGAGAAAAAGTCAATAGGGAATATATTTTTAGAAAACAGATAATTACGTGATAGCTTTAATATGTAGGAGATAGGGGTGGGTGGGAGAAAAACCAGAAGGGCTTTAGAGAAAATATTTTCTTTGTGGAACAGGGTGGCTCACAAAAAAATACGAGTTTGATCAAGGCCTGAATTCACAGATGGTGATGTGCTGGTTTTCTATTATGCTGATAGCAAAAAAGGAAAAAAAAAAGTATAATTTGAAAGAATTAATCAATTGATAAAATGGAAATAATTTCAACTTTGCTGATTGCCAGTTTTTCTCCAGCAGCCATTCAACGTAGATTTTGTTGGCAGTGGTCTTGCTTTCAGTGCCATTGGAAACTCACCCACTTTAAAATCTTTATTTCGTTGGAATGACAAAGTCAGTGAGTTAGAAATGTTGCTATTAGCTTGGGACCTGATTGTGTCTACATTTATGCAGGTGCCTAATTAATTGATGTCGTTAGGCTCAGAGATGTTAATGGAGCACATTTCTCAGCCTAAGCATATAAGTGTTTTCAAGGCCTCAGCTCAGACTAAGAAACCAATGTTTAATTTTTCCCCGGAAGTATTGATTTGCTTCTGAATTTAAAATTTATAGCCCACCTCTCTGTGCATAATACGTGAATCGTTCTCTCTCTGATGCAAGTTTTAATTCCAGATATGAATTCACACCTTTGCCTGAATTTCACTTGTTGTTCTTTCACCTTTGCCATAGGAATATCCTTCTTTGTGTGGTTACTAATAGAGAAGAAAGACTGGAGAATTTTTTGGCATGGAGCTCAATAACCATAACTGGAGAATAATACAATTCTCAATTTTCAATTTTCAAAAACTTTGCTGCACTAAATGACAGCATGTGCTTAGAGAAGCAATAAGTAATAGCACCTTATTAAAGCTGTTTTTTTCTTTCTTGTCTAATCAAAATGTAAAAATATGATTGGCAAGCAATTCATAAAGTAGTTTAATATCTATTTCCATTTTGAAACAGCAGATAATATTTGCGTGTAGTAATGTAAATTAGGGACTGAATTATAGCCAGGTCTGCAAAACCAGAATTGATGGGAGAAGCTTCCATACCCAGTGGAGGTAATAAATGTGGACAGGAATGAGCACCTTGTGTTCAGGAATATGAATAAAATATAACTTCCCAGCTTACAACCATTTAATTTAAATTTCCCTTCGTTTTATTCTAAGAATATCACATGTGGCCACAAAGATCTCCCAAAGTCCAGCTGGGTCATCTCTGCCTCCCACTGCCACTGCCCTGCCAAGGGAAATATTGGAAAATCCTGGTGCAACTTATTGCCACAAATCTGTTGCCTGTCCAGCATCTGCTGATTATTTACAGATAATTAAACTTTAATTGCTTTATGTCATGTTTCATTTTATTTCTGGGCACTGAAATTATGTTGAATATGTTATAAATCTTAATTCCTTTCCTTTCTACCTTAATATGAACCTTTATATAAGGATTATATATCTTTATCTAGAACAGATATGTGCCTTTATTTTCTTTCTAAATCCCTGGAATTTCCTCTGCTGCTGTTTTTCTTGAGCTCTCGAAGAATTTTCAGGAATTGCTTTGATTATTTTCTTAAGAGCTACAGAGCAAATTTTACTGTGCTCTGTTAACTTGAGGACAAATGTAAAAAAGTAAATTTCCATGTGTTTGTGTAGATGTTCTTCAAACTGCCCTATTCCTGATTCAGACCTGTTGCACCTACTATTAATGCTATCAAATACCTGACCACCTCTGCTAGTTAGGAAATTTTAGACAGAAATTTAAGGTTAAATTTAATTTAACCCTAAATATTAGGATTCCTTACATCCTCTTTTTTTTTTTTTTTTAATTGGTGTCATTTTTGCATCTCCAGTTTTACTTGTTTTACCCCAATAACCCAAAATAATTTTTCTTTTATTCTTTGGGTTTACTTGTTTTCATTAAATTTTTAATGAATGCTTTTTGATATTCAGTCTAGAGACTTCCTTATGAAATCATATTAGTCTACTACTACACTTTCAAGTGTTCTATTAATTAAGGTAATTTGATATATGCATTTATTAATGCTCTTTCCAAAACTTCCAGCTCTCTCAAACTGCTTTTCTAATTAAAATGTTTCCCCTCTGCCTGGCAATGTTTTGTTTATGTTTACTTTTTTAAAGTCTATTGTTGCTGTCACTTTTTCCTGTTTCTCCAGTGTGTCCTAGGAATTTTCTGCACGTTATCTGCATGGAAAACACAATTCTGTTCTTGCATCTATGTACATGAGCATACATTTATATATTATTATTTATAAACAAGATTTGAATCACTATATCCCTTGAAATGTTTCCCCATTTGCATCCAAAGTAATATTTAATATTATTTAAATGCCAGAAACAGAAAGTTTGAGCTTGTGGTTGCTGCCACTTGTTCTTCAAAATTTAAACTATTCTTGAATAATGTTCTTTTTGCGATTTTAATTTAAATTAGATAGTAAGTAAGATGCATAAAATGTAGTTTTCATTATGATTAAAATTAATTTAAGAGCACTCAGTCAAGAAGAAAACGTGGTTTGCTACCACAGTGGAAGTTTCCTTCCTAGGAAAGATTGTCATTGCTATGGATGAAAATAGAACTGGTCCCCCTCCTTTGCATTCAATCACATGCATTCAATAAGTGTATTAAAAATAGGGTTTGGGGAAAACATTGGCAAGAAAGGTAATATTTTAACAAAAAACCCAAAAAGGTAACCAACTGATGTTGGAATCATCTTTTCCTGTTCTTTCAATTATATTGCCAAAATTACAAAGTCAGTGATACATGATCTGGATACCTAAATGCTAAAATAAAAATTATGTGAATATGATGAAAAAATGGCTATCTATAAATCTTAAGCTTGACCCAAGTTCCTTAAATTCTAAAGAATTAATCCCACTGGATTTTTTATCTAGTTTTCTAATAAAACATTGATTATATTTGTCCTCCATGAGCTCAGTTCTCCAATATTAATGTTAAAATTTTGAAGAGAAGTAAACAAATACAGTAATTTTGGTGCATTATAATCAGTGGGACATGATATTCATGTTTGTAGGATTTGGGTTTAAGTTGTTAGAGGACTGATTTGGGAAAGATTTATTTTCCTGCCAACATGATGTGCAGAAAGTGTTTATACCTTCAAAGGAATCCTCTATGAAATTGGAAGAAAAGCTTCTTGATACTTCAAGAAATGCCATGAAACCATTAACAAAAGTAAATAATTGCTTTAAGTTGTATATTAAATAAATCCATACCACATTTTATAATACTGCTAGCTATATCTATGACTATTTTTTGTGCTATACACATGGTGGTAGTGAAGAAACAGAAGTTTCATTTCGGTGTCTTCACAAAAGTAATGCCCTTGATTTTGCATTTTGTCCCTTATAAAATTATTATTATTTAGTGTAAGCTAGACTGTAAATTGTGTAAATTCGTGAGCACAGTTATGGCTACAGTTTGCTTTGATCACTTGATATAAATATCCCTTGTTTCAGGTTGTAAAGCTTTTAAATGAACTCTACTGATTGCTCAGGTATCTTGCAGCCTTTCAAAAGTCAGTAAATCACAGTTTTTAAAGAAAGTTTTCTATTCTTTGCTGTGCAATTGGAGGAGGGAATATAGAGATAGCTATTTTCATGCTGTCAACTGAAGTGCCAGAGCCCTCCAAGTGCAGGATGGCTACAAACCCATCCAGGATCCTCCCCGTGCCTGGGAATTGCAGGGACAGCGTGTGCTGTGCGCCCTGGAAATTATCCACGCCTGAGAGCAGCGGAAAAACATCCAGGAGAGGAGATTCTAATGCTGCCTCTCCTTGTTTTTAACCCAGTGATGCCACGTTTTGCTGAGCAAGTGGAGGTGGCCATCGAGGCTCTGAGTGCCAACGTCCCCCAGCCCTTCGAGGAGAACGAGTTCATCGACGCCTCCCGCCTGGTTTACGACGGAGTTCGGGACATCAGGAAAGCTGTGCTGATGATCAGGGTAGGTAAAGCTCCTGGGGAGGCAGAGCTGGGATTTACAGGTAGATATTTACAGTATCGTGGATGAGAGGAATAGAAAAGTTTCTTGGAATCAGTCTTGTGTTGTAATAAGCCAAAGTAGCTTGACGTTGAAACAAGCATGAAACAGAAGTATGTGCAGCAACAAAGGAATTACTAAATAAAGAGATGAACCACATCTACTAAAGATGAATCTTCAGTAGATGAACCACAATTAATATGATAATCAGCTAGGAGAAGTTTCGATCACAACTGCCAATACATGAAAACTTCATTACTGTTTCCATAGTAATAGCATTAATTTGCCAAGGTCTTCAAAGCTTGTGTCGATTTTGTGTTGTTTTGTTTATTTGGGGTTTTTCCCCCTAATGTATGTGTGCTGCCTGGGATGTGAGGTAGGTCTGGTGAAAATCTAAATGAATAAATGAATTCTCTTTCTGCACCATTGAACCTCTGCAGGGATGGATTTGAATGTTTACTGAGGTAAAAAATGTGTCATTTCAGTGTTGACTAACCAGTTGATTCAATTTGCTTAGACATATTTTAATAAAATAAACAAACAAATAAAAGACACCACAGAACAACATAATTATTGTGAGAGTAGGTGTGTGTTGCTTTTCCCTTTAGTCAGAAAAGATTTAAAAAAGAAAAACAGCAAACCAGACCCTGGTTTGGACATCTCTTCAGCAACTGAAACTCTTATTTGAAACGCAAAATACCTTGAATCTGCCGTAAGGAAAGCAACATACAAGTAAAGCCACAGAGAAAATCACAGGGAAAATTTATGAAGCAAATAACAGGGCTAAAACATCACTCATCCCTTTGAGCAAACAGGTAACACACACTTGTGGTCATGACTGTATAATGGCACTGATGTAAGACTTCAGGCACTTGGAACATTCCAAAATAGCTCAATTTTAGTCATCTGTCACCGTGTATTAACATTTACAGAAACAGCTTTTGACAGGCTTCATTTTATAGCTGCGAAACACAAGTTCCATTCTCATACCCAGTGTTCATCCCAGGTGGCCTGAATTACATGACTTGTGGTGGAGGCAAACCCACCCTGTTCTCTGGCTTTGCAGCATCACAGGATTGACAACTCTTCTGCAAGGGGTAGGAAATCCTTGAGGGAACAAAGGGAAACCTTTGAATTACTTCCCTGTGAGGGTGGGGAGGCCCTGGAATGGAATTCCCAGAGAAGCTGTGGCTGTCCCTGGATCCCTGGAAGTGTCCAAGGCCAGGTTGGACAGGGCTTGGAGCAACCTGGGATGGTGGAAGGTGTCCCTGCCATGGCAGGGGTGTAACTGGATGATCTTTAAGGTTTTTTCCAACCCAAACCATTCCATGATTCTGGGATTCTGTGAAGTGAAAGATCTACATAGTAAGGGATCTCTGTTTCCCCTTTGATTTTCCAGTTCCTTAGTCTGTAGCAGCAGCTTCCAAAGTAATGATGACAAGAACCACTTCTTTGCGTATTTTAATATTTTCTAGTCATTTTAAATTGTGATTATGTCATAGACACAATAACCAGTGGGATCTGCCATAGATCCAGGCTTTCCCATTCCCTGCATAGAGTTCTGGTTTCCAGCACCTCCCTGTACATTAGAGTTATCCCCAAGAGTTTGCCACAAGACGTCCATCCTGCTGAGGTGTTTCTAATTTTACGCTTTGAATTTTGGAGGGACATTCACTTCTTTTGTTGCTGCCTGACTCCTATGTGTACTACAGAGCTGATCAGCACTCAGTCTTCTCAGTCTCCTTCGAAAAACCCCAAGTTACTTTTGCCATTGTATCACTACTGCTTTCCACCCATTCTACGATATGAGTTAATGAATTCTGCCTGCCCAGATTAGGAAGAATTATTTTTGCCTTCAGACAATTAACCTATTTATGGAACTCAGTGTAGTACTCCTTACCCAGGCAAAGAACTAAAGCACATAAAAGGACTCATTATCCTTGTGAGTTAGCTGGAAAAATCCACATATATATAACCTTACACAGACCAGAGTTTGCTGAATCAGAACCTTGTTTGCTGTAGAGAACAAAATTAGTTTCACTTTGAGATACTCTTTAACATTCCCATCTGAACATCTCACACTGAAATGGGATGTGTAATTAAAGGGTGAGGCTATAAAAGACACTCTTTAGAATATTTCTGTCGAATAATCTATGAAATATTATGCACCTTTTAATTCAGGTAGTAAAACATCTTCAGAATTACAAAAAAGAAAAAAAAAACAACCTTGCAAACTTCTTAGAGCATCTGACACAATTATTTTCAGCCAGTGATTGTTCGTGTGCAAGCCGGGAAGGATTGAATTTATCTGAGAAGATTCCCTCATTCCAGAGAGTAAATAAAGCCACTTTTAAAATTAATTTTGGTTGGTATTGTTACTTTTAGTAAGCTGAAGGAAAGGGTGGATAGTGTCTGTTCTTTTCTTTTTTCTTCAAACGGGGAGAATTTATTGTCCCTCTGGAGGAGAAAGGAGACTCATTTTTTCATTGAGGACTATTATTATTATCTATACAGAGGAAAAAGATCTCTTCCACAAGTTAAGAAGCACCATAAATGAATTTAAGAGTATAATTACCAAACCTAGAAATAAAAAAGGAAATAATAACTTCATTCCGCAATCTTTCCTATCTCAGTGCAGGGATGAAATTACACTTTGTGTTTTCATAGCTTATGAAATTCCCTCAGTTGTTGGCCAGAAACTCTCTCCACAGCCAGGAGGACTCTTAATAGCACCATTTCTCTACCTTATGTGTCTCCAAGGCCAACTCAGTGTTTTCAAACACAGCCTTTGCCATTAGCAGCCTCTCCTTTAGTGGCACCTTGGTGTTGGTGGTTTGGATCAGGACTGCACTGCTGCAGCCAACATCCAGGTGTTCCCTCTTGCTGTGTTTCAATTCATGTTCCACAGTGGACTTTAAACATTTATAAACTTCATTCTTTGGGGCAATCCTGGAAAACGTGCTCTGGGAGCATTTAGGACTTGAGGGAATGGCTGGAGCTGTGTCAGGGGAGGTTTAGGGATATCAGGAAAAGGTTCTTCACCCAGAGGTTGGTGGAGCACTGGATGTGATCCCAGTGTGATCCAGATGTGATCCCCAGGGCAGTGGTCACAGCACCAAGTGTTAAGATCCAGTTATTAAAATTATTCTAGAGATGCCTCTGTCCAACTTAAGTTTCAAACAAGACCAAATGCCAAAGTCAATAGTATGGATTTTATTTAACAATAACGTGAAGTAGAGAGAGAGAGATAGGAAGAAATAGAAAAAAGGGGCAGGATGGGAGAGAGAGTGACAGATTAAGTAGAAAATACCACCACTCCGTGGATCCCAGCAGCATCCTTTGATCCTTTTCTTCTGGTGTTCCTGGTGGTGGGCATCCCACAAAACACANCAATAGTATGGATTTTATTTAACAATAACGTGAAGTAGAGAGAGAGAGATAGGAAGAAATAGAAAAAAGGGGCAGGATGGGAGAGAGAGTGACAGATTAAGTAGAAAATACCACCACTCCGTGGATCCCAGCAGCATCCTTTGATCCTTTTCTTCTGGTCTTCCTGGTGGTGGGCATCCCACAAAACACAGTTCAATGTGGTGAAATCCGAAGTGCTGCAACATTTCAGGTCCTCTGGAAAACTAAAATTGGTGCAGAATCCCATTGTCTTTTGAAGCATCCTATCTCCAAAGGGTATTACGTGGTCCAATGTTTTCTTTGAGTGCCTGCTGCTTCTCAGATTGAATTTGAAGTGTTAGATTTTACTGTAGATCACCAAACAACTGAGGGCCTGCAGGGAGAGAGGTTCTCTGACTGAGGCACTCAAGTGCTGCTTGCACCTGAGTCACTCAGGCTGCAATTGTACCAAAACAAATGTACAGAATAGCGTGGAGTTGGATATTAAAGCATATTGTAAAGTCTATTTTTTATTCTCCTTGTCTCTTAGAATTACGGGGCATTTTCATTGTAAGAAATGTTAAGATTGTAGGATCTTTTCATTTCTTCAGTCTTTCCTCTCATTACAAGGTTAGCTTGACTTGCTGTTCACAGAGCTGAAATTCTTATAATTGCTTCTTACAATTTTCAAGTGCATGCAGCACTATAGCAAAGTGGGGTTTCTGTCTTCATCAAGTACATTTGAGTTGGTGAAATATGAAACAAATAGCATTTATAAATCTGCATCTATGTGCCATTTCATGACTTATACTTGTATAATTCACATTTTCATACTGCAGTCACAAAAGGTAAGAAAAATACATAGATGGAAGATATTTTGTTCACAGCAAGCTCTTCAGTCTAACAGCCAGAGAGATTTTAAAAAGAAAAAAAATAATATTCCAATGCCTGGAAGTTGAAAGTCACCACATTCATATTAGCAATAAAACATGCATCTTAAAAGAAAAAGTATCTATTTACTGTGTGATTTATCTGGGATTGTGAAAGAGTCTTCTCCACTGGAAGACTTCCTCTGAGTTAGATGGATGAAGAATATGTTGTGTGTAGTAGAGATACTGTATTAAAGAAAAAATAGTCCTGGGAAGTCTAATGGTCTGTGCTACAAAACAGAGAGATTAAAAATTAAAATGGTCCATTTTTCTGCTGAAATCAATCAGTTCATAAAATCTATTAGTTTTGAAAATTACTCTCACTTCTCCTGCCACTGGTGGTTTTCAGCTTTGTTTGGAAGCTGTCTCCAGTCTCAGATCCGGGTTTCCAACATTTGTGTGACTGTAGGTACAGGTGTCTGCAAGACAGGATCACTCTGGCTGTCTTCCAGCTCAGATAAATGGAGTTTCAGACTCTGTTGTCTTGGAAACAAGGTTTTAAATATCAAGGTCCTGTTAGTTGTGCACAAAAATTAGAGTTGTTCTGGTATGTGTAGAAGGCCCTGCTAAGAGTAGAAGTCTTAAAGTCAAGGAAATTCAATATAATATTTATTTTTGTATTTTTGTGTCTAAACAAAAGGGAGAGCCTATTCTATATGGGCTTCATCTCCAGGGGATCAGCTAAAACAAAGCAATGGTGCAAGGGTTTGAAATGGCAGCATAGAGATAAAAGTTAACCCCACTTCTTCACCATAATGAAAAATGCAGCTATTTGGGGAGGAAAATGAGGGTGTTAAATTCCCTACGCTTGAAAGCATAGAAAGAGTGATCTGAAAGATCATTTTGAATTAGGTCCCACTGGTACAAAGGGGAAATAGGAAGATGTCTTGTGCTTGTAGTGTATTGCTAACAGTTGCATTATTTGCCCTTTTGGTTTGCACTATGTTTTCTCCAAGTTCAACATTTATACCCATTAAATTTCAGTCTTTTAAAGACCACAGATGTTAAGATTGTGAGTGTCAGACAGTAGCAGCAATACATTTCTTTTCTGGATGTTTCTTCAAGAATAAGTCCTTGCATAGAATTTTCAGAATATTTTTTTAAGAGGCAGCTTCATGTCCTGACTGGTTACAGTGTTGAGAGGTAATATTTTGGATATTACATCTTTACTGCAAGTCTGCCTATGAAAGCCTTGGAAAGAACTGCACATTATCTTTTATAATCTCATTTATAAAAGTGGAGACAGAAGAAACTAAGAGGAGGATATTTGGGGTGTGAAAGGGCTTTACAGTGACCAGTGAATCTGTCTCGTTGAGTGGACTTAGAGGATGGGGAAGAGCCAGCTGGTTTATTGAAGCTCTCCACCCTGTTCTTGTTCTAAACAGCACAGCCTAGGCAGATGAAAAGCTGAGCCCTGTGATAGAAAATACTCTTTGCTCACAGATTTGAATGATTCTCTTTGTAGCTCCTTTGCTTATGACAGATTTTAAGGTCACATCCTGCCCTTGGGGAGCTGAGCAGAGAGAATAAAGTTGAAAGGCGATTGGAAAACAAGACCACTGGTCATTATAACTATGAGTACCAATCCTTCTCTTTTACCTGTGACAGTAGAGAAAAAGTAAACTCATTTTTCATCTAAACTTCTTCCCCTGCCTATCCTGTTCACACACCCCTTGTACATGCCTCTCTCCAGAGAAGCAGACCCAGTTTCATTACCACACTGTCACGCTTGGTTATTTCTTCTTCCAGCGCTCGGCATCAAAACACATATTTAATTCATACTTTCCAAGTCAAACGAAGATGGCTGTGTTTTACTCTCCCCATCCTGTGCACTTCACCGTGCAGCTACAAACAGTGCTGTGCACTTCGTGTTGGAAGCCAGGCTGGAACAGAAATATCACCAAAAGACTCCTCTGCGTTACGTTCGAGGGTTTGGACTCGTTCCTGGTGACTGAGCATCCTCCAGACAGAGCTGTAATGACAACTGGCAGTGATTAGCACCTCTGCTAGAAAACCTGACGTTGCCTCCAAGCACGAAATGCCAGCCTGGGTTATTTCTTCTGTAGGGTTTTTGTCTTCCAGGTTGATACTGGGAGTGATGGGCGTGCAGTTAGGTGAGGATTTCTCTGCACAGTTTCTGTGGTTTTCTTTTCCATTGTCATGTATCTTACCTACAGAACTTACTCATGGCCAGGCTGTTGTACCAGGTGCTGTTCAATTATAAAATGGAATATGATCTTCTTCCGAAGGACTCCATTTTTTTTTGCACCATCTTTATTAAATATGGTACTAACTAGTGATTTTAATTAGAATTTCTTCCTGTATATACATAAGGACATTTTTTACTCCATTTTTTTTGGTAGAAGGTAAAAAACCCAAAATGAACAGCTCTATCAGGTTTCGGGTTTTTTTACTCCCTCTCTCCAACATTTTTAACAATCTGAAGCCTGAAAATTCATAACTTGATTTTATCAGTCTTCCAAGACACCCTCACATTGTTCATAGCACCAGCAGTGGAGACAACATGGTTTCAGTTAGGGGATGAGTCAAATTCCAAAGCTCTGTATGTGAAAAGAACCATGTGAACTAAAAAGATTACACAGATTATAAATTTCACATTTGTTTCAAAACCAGTTGACATCATTTGCAATTTCTTTCAATGGGAAATTTCTTCTTTGCTGTGATAAATTTTTCTTCCAGGATGTTAGTTGGTTTTTTTCCAGGTATTTACTTTTTCTTTTGAAGATTACATGTAGCTTCCAGTAACATAATAGTATTAGTATCCATTTATATATGAAACAACATTATTTTTCAATACTGCGTTCCGGTTGTTAGTGCTTCCAAAGGATATTTGTTCCTGGAACTGCATTCATCATGTTAACAGAGTTAAGAGAAATTGCAGCAAGAAAACTTGTGGCAAGGTAATGACAAATGCCATTTGTAAAGAAAACTAAGGTTGAAACAATTTAATTTTTTAAGACAATTCCATTTCGGTTCCTGACTGCTGGGGCAGACAAGTTCATTTCAAAGGAGAGCAGAGCAGCATTTCCTGGGCAGTTAGTCAGTGAAATAAGAGCTCACTGTGCACAGGACTTGGTCTGTGTCATTTTTAAGCTTGGTCTGTGTCATTTTTAAGCTGTGTCATCTCCTCTCCGTGGCTTTGTCTCCCTGCAGACCCCTGAGGAGCTGGAGGATGACTCAGACTTCGAGCAGGAGGATTACGATGTGCGCAGCAGAACGAGCGTCCAGACTGAGGATGACCAGCTCATTGCTGGCCAGAGTGCAAGGGTGAGTATAAACCCCACAGCCTGCAGTCTGGATAATAACCAGTAAACACTCTGCCTAAAAAAGCAAAGGCAGTGATTTCCAGTCCTCAGGGTCATTCAGGAAAGGATGGGATGGGGCTGACCGAGGTGTTGAAGGTATTTTTTCATGTCAAACGTATTTAAGTAGCATTTATTGAATGATCTTGAGGCTTTAGTGGTGCCTAGTATGAGCTGCTTGCTCCAGCTAGTGCTCAAAGAGAAGGCTTTGCAGGTTTGGAATGTGCTGAAAACGTGGGAGTAGTCAGCAAATTAAAAAAAAAAAAAATTCCCATCAGGGCACCATGTGCTGTATCCAGAGAAATCTTACATTAGTCATGTTTCCCAGTGTGCAAACCTGTCAAGAAGATCTGTTTAAGCTACTGAGTAGTCCCTGTAATTTAATTGTAATTGAAGACATTTGCTACTGAGTCAATGTAATTTTACCAGGGTAATTACATCATGATAAACTCCAGTCATTGTGATTTGCGACCTCAGCTTGTGCATGGGGATTGCAAATTAAGCTGATGAGTGCTTCAGGGGTCACAGGTGCTGGGGAAGTGAAGTCTGTTAACACTCAGGAATATTCCTGTTAACACTTAGGATTATGCCACCCTCTGATGAATGTTTACCTTTTACTGAATAGGCTTCTCAGCTCAGATTATTAAAAAAAAACCAGAATATAATTTTGGGCGAAAATGCATCATGGAAATATATTTGACTGGAGAGAATTCTTTTTTTTTTATTAAAGAAAAGCCTTTTAACATTTTCCAGCAGAGAACCAGTGGGAAACTGGGAATTATCTAAATGATTTTCATGGCTGTTTCACACAATTCTGGTTTATTCTGATGTGCTAGTAGTGAAGGAATGGACTAAATGAGAAGCATCCTCCCCACACACTCAAAGACCAGCAAAAGCTGGTAGCTGGAACAGGAAATTTTTACCTTGGATTCTGGAAGAGGATTTGTAGGGCTGAGAACCTAAAGACCAGCAGGCAGAGATGCTGGAAGCTCAGAGGACCAGGACAGAGGAGTTTTCAGCTGCTGTAGGCTGTGGCTTGACACAAAGATTCTACACCCTGGAAAGAAACAGTAGACTAACAAAAATCTACAAGAAGCTTACTCAGAGATATGGGAGAAATGCAAAGCATGGATCCAGTGGAATGGGCAGAGATTTCTTTTTCTCTTAAATTAATTTCCCTAAATATTTAATGTAGGTGGTAAATAAATTCTACCATGTATCAGAAAAGCTCTTTTTTCATCACAACATCCGTAGGACAAAAAAAGTTGTTTTTTCATATTGAGGACATAACTTATATGTTCATTATCCTCTACATGATGGATGACCAGGATTTGACATGGAAAACGATTCAGTCCCAAGAACTGTGGAATTATACCTGGATACCTTACTGTGAGAATGATGACAGAACTCTGTTCTGGATGTAGTTGACTATGTCTAGTGATTTTTATATTTTAAAGAGCATAAAGTCCTGTCTGAGATATTCAAAGAATTGACTGCTAAAGCAAATCTCAGGTATAACAGAAATGAGATACAATACAGAGTGTTTTGTCAAATTTCACAGCCTTTTTTCTTTTTTTTTTGTTACATTTAGAAGTGGATAGCATGTCTTCTTTTCTTGATCTGAAACCCAAGCAAAGGCTGCAGTAATTTATTTTTGCTAAGAATTGAGTTCACCTGGGAATTTGGGAGTCTAAAATTCTATTACATTTATTGTGGTTATTATTACTGCTGCTCTTAAAACCTTCTGCTTTGATCAGCTACACGCTGTATAAACATAATATATCATAAAGACAGTTCCTGAATAACACAGATTGCAATATGGCACAGGAAGCAACAAATGATAAAAAACTAAAAGGAAAACATGCTAAGCAGAAGCTGCCCAGTCCCCAGTCTGGGGTGACTCACTGAGATGAGCCTGCTAAGCAGAATAGTATCTTAATCTGAACCTTTTCTGTGGAAAAGATGCAAAATATTTTTATTTGTGGAATGTAATGGATTTGTTTAATATGTTTATTCCATAAAGCTGTTAGTGTTTCAGTAGAAAGACTTGTGTTGGTCTTCAGCAGAAATAAAACTGGAATTTATGGGCTGCATTTGCTATAGGATATGGCTTCTTTGAAAGCACATCAGCAGATGAAAAATAAATATTAAAACACTGTTTACCAGTTTAAAGAGTGTTCAGGTGAAGCTGCCACTCAAAGAAAGCAAGGCAAGTCATACACATCAACTTCCCAAATTTTACTACTCCCATCACATTCTCTTAACCTCACTTCTAGTGTTGTATGTGCATTTTATATATTTATTTATTTATTAGCCTGACTTACAGTGCATTTTTCTGTGCAGAGACGGTTATGCTAACATTTGAAACTGCTGAGTTACATTGATAAGGCCTAATTAAAACTCCGGTTGAATTTTAATTTGATTAACTTGCAAATTTCTCATTTTCTGATGTACTGTTTATAACCCTTTTTAATGTCAGTTTTGGAAAAGGTCAATTACGGATTTTTAAAAGCCAAGAGCGTTTTAAGAATATGTAGAAAAAGTCTTCAGCTGATTGAAAGTGACATAAGCAAGAAAAAAATGTAATGACACTTAAATACGTGTCACACCCCATTAAATGCATAATGTGGTCTTCAGACCCCCTAGAGCCAAATAGTAGCTCAACTTGGAAATCATTATTTGAAGCATCCATTTGATTTTTTAAAGTAATTACCATAATTTTTTAGGGTTTTCTTTTTTTTTGGAGTGGGCAGGGAATTTGTGCTTTGTTGGTGCTGAGGCAGATCACTATCAACCTGTTCAGTGCCTTTTTGCATCTCTTCCAAAAGGCAATTAGAACACTAAATATTATTAAGATATGTTTGTTAAAATTCACTTCAAATGTATTGTCTTGTGTGTCATGGCTTATTTTAGTGTTTGTGTTAATCTGAAATCCTCTGTTTCTGACAGAGGATGAGACTAGGGGAGACAAAGCAATTCAGTCTGCCTTTTCCCATAAATGTCAATCGTTTTAATTTTCCTCATAATTAAGATTTAATAGGAATTCAATCCTCCTGTGTCAACTGGTGAATAATCATGACATCATAAATATGAATTTTGTCATCTTGAAAGTGCAAGAAGAGATATAAACAAGCTGTGGATTTGGCTTTGCCTGTCCTAACAGAAATCAAATACCTACTAGTTTTCGCTTGGCATCTTCAACTCCCAAAAAAAGAATCTCAGACTGTTGGGACCACTGGAAACATGCAGTTTCCAACTTCATTTTTTCATGCCCGACTTCTTTTTTTTCCCCAGGCTATCATGGCTCAGCTTCCCCAGGAGGAGAAGGCAAAGATTGCTGAGCAGGTGGAGATATTCCACCAAGAGAAGAGCAAGCTGGACGCAGAGGTGGCCAAGTGGGATGACAGTGGCAATGACATCATTGTCCTGGCCAAACAGATGTGTATGATTATGATGGAAATGACAGACTTCACCAGGTGAGGACAAAATAGCCCTGAGGAGCTCAGATGTGCCTCATCTTCCGTTTTTTGCTCCATCTGCAGCCTATTGAGATGATCTGCTGTGGTTTTGGGGATGCAAAGCCAACACTCATCGTACACGCTGCCCTGGGTGTTTCTCCAAATGGAATTAATCACGTGAAGTTTTTGTGCTATTTGCAGGTCTCTTTTATTTGCAGATCATTTTGAATTTCGGCAGCAAAGTTAGTCTGTGACCTTACAGACACTCCAGTGACATTTCGTTTAGTACCTATCTAAATGCATGTGCCTCTCTGAACTTTCAACATTTCAGCACAATTTGTGTCAATCAAAAATAATGGCAAAACTATTTATATCGTTTGAACGCCGAACTTCTTCCCCCAAAAAATCCCAAATGAAATGAAACTGGTTTGATCTAATGCTTCGTGGGAGTCTGTCAGTAATTATTTGTTTTTTGCTTTCATTTCTTTTCTCTGTTGACGTCTTGTTCTTCTCTAATTGCAGAATGTCAAAAGGCCAATCATTAATGATACAATATAAACAGAATTATTGTCTTTAACTATAGTCATATTGTTAATCACACCAGGGAGAATGGTTTACAGTATTCTTTGAATTCCAGATCACCATAGTAAATTAAATTTTGTTCAGAGTTTATTTTTAAAGCGAGTTCAAGAGTTTAAATGGTATTTATGACAATGTGATTACGCAAAACAGGATGAAAATCTTTCTGATTTTCTTCAGGATTAAAATCAGACATCCATTTATTCATGTCTTTGTGTTGCCCTATCCCTGGAAGTGTTCAAGGCCAGTTTGTTGGGGCTTGGAGCAACCTGGACTGGTGGAAGGTGTTCCTGCAATGGGAGCTGGATGGAGAGGATATTTTACAGGATTATGAATTACTTTTGTATTGGTGTTGTCTTTGTGTCTCTGATCCTTCTGCCCCCCAAAAATTAGAGTGAAATCTGCTCAAGCAGTGTCATTGTATCATGGAAGGAAGAAATTATGTCCTAAAGCAACAGCCCAGAATATGCAGAGTTTCTGCAACCTCTGGGACAACCTTTGATACATGGAACATGAAATTGAAAATTTAATGATTATATTTTCTAGCATCAAAAGAACAGAACTAATTTGAGAAGGAGAGAAAACTGATGTCACATTTGAAGTAAATAAGAAAGAAATCAAAGTGCACCTCTGTCTGCATCAGCTTCAGTAACAACTTGTTTAATATATTCCATTAGAACAGAAACAAGCCTTTCACACCTTTTTGGTTGGCTGTAACCTCAGCAGTGTTAAAATAGAATAATTTTTCAAATGCATGGAGTTTGTGACAGTCAGATCTCCTCATGTAATTAATGTAGAAGCACACGAGGTCACCAAGAAGTATTTTTGCTGCAGTTTAAGTTCACCAGTTGTATTTCATTATCTGTTTAAGGTGGTAATGAAATCTGGAAAGAAGATTAAAATGGAAATATGTTTCAGCATGTTATTGTTGCCATTATAGATGAAAAATTCCAAATATAATGCAGTGTTGTGCTTAGAAAAAGGCCTTCTGTTTCATGGGGAAAAAAAAAAAGTTTGATCCTATTATGATTTTCCACATTAAAAAAATGGAAAGTGAACTCACTTCCAGCTGAGCCTCTCTCAGGAGCAGCTGCAATTTTATTGGTACAATCAGGATTAAAGTTTTGAGTCTGAAGCAAACTCAGAAAAGTCTGTGGAGACTTTTTGTCTTAACACATTTTGGTTGCTTTAATGACTAAAAACAGAATTTTGTGCACCATCTTAATAATATAGAGAAAGATCAGTCTTAAAGCTAGTTATAAATGTTTTAAGTG
The DNA here is from genome assembly GCA_013397955.1 of Grantiella picta. Classification (NCBI taxonomy): domain Eukaryota; kingdom Metazoa; phylum Chordata; class Aves; order Passeriformes; family Meliphagidae; genus Grantiella; species Grantiella picta. The sequence goes on from VZRM01003953.1 coordinate 265,453, forward strand.
TAACATTTAAGTGTGTAACATAAGGACTATGCTTCACCTATCTTTATCTTGCAACAAAAAATCTACTAAAATAAGATTTCTAAAATATGTGACATTCTTGCCCTAGACACGATGGGCTGAACATTTAGCACTGGCTTGGGAATCACATAATTTTGAAATAGTTGTGTATTCCAGGAAGAGCATTGGCTTAATGAGCACTTAAAAATGCATATACTATTAAGTACAGCTCATGTGCTTGAAGGCACCATCGGACTAAATTGTCATTTTTTAAGGGAGAGGAAACACAGCAGACAGATTTCTTAATCAAGCTGTACTGTAAAGTACTTAAAAGGCGAAATTGTAATAAATTAAGAAGACATTCGTGTTACTATTTTAAAATCAAGCCCTAAACAGGGTCACCAAAACTGCTGCCTTTCATGATTTGCTGAGGTTGTGGGTAATTGTTTTTCAGAGGGAAAGGCCCCCTGAAGAACACATCCGATGTCATTAATGCTGCCAAGAAGATTGCAGAGGCAGGATCCAGGATGGACAAATTGGCACGGGCAGTAGCTGATCAGGTAACCCCAAAAAGGAGCAAAAATACAGTGTAACCTCTATGGATGGTTTAAAGCCTTTGCAGGAAAATGCTGTCTTTACTTGGCAGAAATTTACCTGTTGCAAGTCTGGATACTCATCTTCCCATTGGGTGGAAGTTGGTTCTTCTACACCCATCAGCATTTTGTGGTACAGGAAAGACTTCAATTAGTCTCTCCAAAGCTCAGAAACGCCTGACTTGTTCCCCAGCCTCACTTCTGGGCCTGTTAGAATTAGGCTGGTAGAGACTCTTTCAGGTTGGAAAAGATCTCTGAGATCATCAAGTTCAAAATGCATTTGCTGTTAAAAAAGCAGTAGGGACTTGAGTGCTCTGCTCCCCTTGTCATCCTGGGAAACCTTGGATTCTTTTCAGCTCGTTCTTACAGCAATTTTCCCTGGATATGGCACTTTACTCCCCTATTTTCTGGTTTGCCTCAGGGCATTGTGCCTGTTTGGGGTCTCTCCCCTCGTTCCCATTGCCAAATTCATGGCACAGCTGGACAGATGAACTTGCTCTCTATATTTTTTGAGGTTGGATTATCTATCCATGTGGAGAGCAAGAGGAAGCATCGTATTAAAAGTCAAGAGTCAAATTTCAGATCCAGGTCCTAGGCAGCTAATTTTAGATTCAGGCTAAATAAATTTCACCGTTTTTTCCCTTGTAAATTTCCTATAACTTCTTTCCTTTCATTGTCATCGGGAGAAAATTTGCTGGAAGTGGGAACTGATAATTTGCTTTCCTCTAGTCTTTCTCTTCAAAATAACTTTCTTTTTCTTCTTCAAGCAAGACTGTAATAGTGTGTAACACACCCTGCCAGAGAATATGGGCAAGAGTGGCAAAAAACCCAAAGCTGCCTATTCTCCTGTAGCCTCAGAAATGTTGGGTTTAGGTTTCCTTCAGCAGCAGCAAGCACTTCTCCTGTAGTTAACCCATTCCAGTCCTTCAAATGTAGCATCTGTTCATTTTAACAAGAAGAAAGAAGAAATCCATCTGTCAGCTGATGAAATTCCTTGTCTGCAGTATTTGCAGAGGCGGAATATTTTAAAGAAAGAAACACAAGGAGACTTGTTATGCTTAGAGTGCCTTAACTTGAGTCACATTTGAAATTTCAGAGGACTGTAACCTTAATAATAAACAGTGAAATCATTCTGAGAATTAAGTATTTGTTTTAATGCTTGCACTTTAATGATATTTCACAGAACTTAGGAGACCCTTGCGCAATATAAACATTTTGTGGACAGTAGCATTTTTAATTATTGTTCCAATTAGAGAGCTCTACATTTTTTCACTCCAAGGTACTTATACTTAAAGCCTTGACAGCTCTCTAGAAGTACTGCTTTAAAGTTTGTTTCTTTCAGTTCACAGACTTCAAGATAGGATAAATATTTTTGTATTAAATTGGCACCTGTAGGGAGAAGAGGTCTTTTAGGGATTAATGCCTGAAAGATGTGACAATTGTCTGAGGAAGAGAACCTCTACAGCAGCTGCAGTGAACCTCCAGCTTTGTTTATTGTTAGTTTTAAAGGGAGAGGAAAAAGCCAAGTGACTCTTTTTGGGGATATAAACAATAAATCCAACCACTTCACCATAAACACATTCCTTGCCAGCATTAGCTGCTGGGGCCAGAGCAGTGATCTCAGTTCAGAGGCTGTGATGCTGTTGATTCATGTGCATTTAATTCCATCAGTTTTCCTTGAAATGCTCTGATAATTTTATTTTTTTTTTGAGCATAAACTTTGGGAGGTGCTACAAAGGCATATTTGGAATCTTTGTTGCCCGAGCTGCGCAGGAACACTGTCAGTCAGAATTTGCTGGGTAGCCCCAAAGAGTATTTATTGGAGCCATGCTGTTAGCGATGGACTCGTGTAACACTGTTCCATCAGAGTGAATTACTGAGGTCTGTTCTCCTGAGGCAAGACTTTGAATATTAACTGCAAGGCTGTTGTTTGTTATGCTGTTGATATTGTGGGGGATGATGCAGTTTCTATTAAGAGTCCCAGAGACTATGAATAAATTGTACTCGGGCCTTTTCTAGTTATATTGATTACAAAACCCCTCACAGCATCCAGCACATTTCACCTAATCTACTGCTGAATGTCTACACAATGCCAGGGGAGCTGCCAGGCAGACAAGAGTGGGGCTAACCAGTCAGAAATGGGTTTATCTGGGCTTTAACTGGTCTGTGTTGGATATCAACTTGGACACCCAGCAGGCAACCTGGAGTTTCATGTCAAACCTGGTCTTTTGGCTGTTCAATAGATCTTCTGTTCTGTACAATATGATAAATTAACACAGAGCAATCATAATATTTACATGATACTAAGAGAGAGGCTTCTCATTTGAGAGAAAGGCAGAGTGCATCTTTAGGTTGCAATTCCTAAATCTTGAATTCAATGAAAGGTAGAGTTTAAGTTTTCCCATTTTATCAAGTACCTCATGTAAAGTCAAGATGGAATAGATACACCTAACACACACGCACATTGCCACTCTCTGATTACCTGTCCCTAATCTCATGAACTCAGCTCCATCTGATGCATCTTTCTGTTTTCTGCAGTGCCCAGACTCAGCCTGCAAGCAGGACCTGCTGGCCTACCTGCAGCGCATTGCCCTGTACTGCCACCAGCTCAATATCTGCAGCAAGGTGAAGGCAGAAGTTCAGAACCTGGGAGGAGAGCTCATTGTATCAGGGGTAAGCTGGGATTTGTATTTAGCCATTTGTTTCCCACGTAGCACTTGAAAAGGGAGCATTTTTGATTGCAGTAATGTACAAAACAAAAATCCACTGATTCATAAACAAGTTGGTTTTTTTTTTTAATTCTATCACCATTCTTCCAGGCCTTACAATAACTTGCGTAGAGCAACTTGATTTTCCAATTACCCTTTGTTTATACTAACCTTGTAGAATCTTCATTCTTCCCAAAGAAAAGTAATTTCATAGCCTAGAAAGTCATTGCCAAACTGTGAATATTACAATTATTTGGAGCTTTTGTATATTTGCTCATTATAAATCTTCTTTCCTTTGTTAGTACTGGTAATTTCCTTCCTCTGTGCAGAAGCCAACTCTGTATGAAGTGCATATTGTTAAGATGGTGATGACTAATGGGATTCATTCACTCAGGTTCCAGTGCACACTAGGTTTAGCAAAAGACTCTGGAAGGCCAGCAGAGTATTTTAAATTTTGATGCACGTGCTGTTTTCAAATACTATTGCAGGCACAGTGATTATATACTCTAATGTCATCCAGTTATTTCAGTTATTTTCAATGAACACCTACAGACTTCTTACACACAACCTTTTGTAGAAATAAAGACAGGAATACGCAGCAGCAGTAATACTATAAACAATGAGTTTTCTACATTTTTAAAATATTTTTTCTTTCCTCCTCCTATGTTGGCCTTTGAGCCTCTGTGGGAATACTAGAACCAAGCAGTAGCAATGATTCATGCTATTGCTGCTCGTCATGATTTTGTTTTTTCTTTCGCACTAGTTTAGCCCCATGACACCTTTGTTATCCTCTAATTCAAATACAGACCATATGTATGTAAATTTATAATATATTCCACTCTCCTGAGTGTGTTTTCAAAACGATGGTGATTTGTGAAACCCGAGATGCTCGAAAAAAATTGTTTCCTAATGTGGTTTTGAAAAAAGCACCCTTTAATTGTTTAAGCCCAATCAAGTACGAAGATTATTAGGACAAAAAACTTGTGCCCTTCATTCCATCATGAGATTCCCCAGTGACATCACTGGCCCTCCTCAAACGTATCAGAAATCACACAAAGTGTTCTCAGTCACATAACTTTTTTTTTCTTTTTTTTGCAAAGCACTGTAGAAGGTCTTAAACATTTGCCAGGCTTTCTTGGATCAGGCATTCTGAAGTCATAAACACAATCCTAAAAGGAGCTGCTTAAAGGTTCCTGTATCTGTCCTGCAATTGGTCTTCACTTCTTGACGTATGTACATATGTAATTTAATACCTTGATCTTCCCACAGCAATGAAAAGATCCTCTTCCATTTTCCTGACACCAGCGGCGTGATCTGTCCTTGTATCACTGACAGCTATGCTGCATCGTAATTGCTAAGATCTTTTCTTACCTCCTGCCATCTGGGTCCAGCTTTTCATACCCATTGACTTGTCATGTTCATCTCTCTCAAACAATCCCCCGAATCAGTGCTTCTCCCAGCTTGGCTTTTGTGGTTGTGTGTGTTTCTTTTTTCGAGTCTCTTTATTCAGTGTTTGTGGATGCTGAATAAGCCATTGTGAGCCTCGAGCATCTCCTCGTTCCTGGAACATCCCCACCCGATTGTTGTGGAATTATCAGTGGCCAAACCGCTTGAGTTCATCATTCCAGTCTGGCATTGTTGGCACCCGCTGCTTCCCAGGCTCCATCACCATTGTGTTTCTGTTTGGTGGGCTTTTCACAGTCAGTCCCTAAGGCAAAACGAGCTTCAACCACGGAAATTATTTGGGTCTGTTCCAAAGCCTCGGTAAAACTGACCCACAGAAAAATTTGAAGATTGCCCAGCTTGCTTCTTCTGCTAGTGCTCTGGACAGGAGGAGCTCTAGTGAGTTGAACTCCTGTGCATCCCTTTGTGAGAGCACTTTCTTGTGATCTGACATGACACAGTCAGTGCAGAGCTTTCCTGACGGTGTTTTCTGAGCTGTTTCTCTTCAAGGTGCTGGGTACTGTATGCTCCTTTGCTATCCAGAGGTCTGGTATCCAGGTGCACATCCACATCTGCTTGTCTACTTGCTGCTTCTGCTTCCATCCTCTTCTTCATTCTCTCTTGGATAGCCAATTTCAAATAAACAGTATTTTATTTATTCTAAAATGAAATACCATTATTTGGCAACTTGCATACAGTACAACGTTAGAAGTACTATAGAAATCCAGAACTCAAGCTTCCCAAACTATGGCTACAGAAGTAAGTTTCTGTGATTGTGCTATAAAAAAGTGTTTTGATGTAAATATCAAGCACCATGACAATTATTACAGTATTTTAATTTACTATTGTGTTTACAAAGAACCACAGTATAATTCAGATTGATCCAAAAGATGACTTACAATTCAGCATTACTAAGGGAAGTAGAATCTCTGCTTGAATTTTTTCATTATTAAGTATATTAATCAATATTTATAGATGAAATGAATGTATGAATATGTATGTTTGAATCTATATGTGGGTGTATGCATATTTATATATAAAGGAAAGAGACATAAAACCAATTAAAAGCTAAAAGCCAGATGAAAGCCACCCCACAGTTCTTACAGTTTTGTTAGAGAAAAATATGTTGCAACAACTTCAAAAATACTGTGTACATAACATTTAATGTGCCATATATCTTTTGATGAAACTTCTATTTCTTTTTTTTCCCCCAAGATTCGGTAGTTCAGTATGGTTTATCTCTGAAAATGAGCATAAAGCTGATCTTGTTTGCTTTTTCCTCTATAGATTGCTATGATTCTAGCATAGCATATGAAGGGTCCTTTTTGGCATCAGCGACTTTGCTGCAAATAGGAAAACAGATCAAAAAGTAAGAAAATGTCACAGTCCTGAATTGTAAATTATTTCAGTAAAGAACCCACTGTTGTTTTCCCTTTTCTTTCTCCCATTCCTTTTCCCCTCTGCTCTTTTTTCTCCTTTGAGCTTTCCCATCAGACTCCCTCCATGCAGATAGCAAAATTATTTTTACCAGTAAAGTAAGACCTGGCAACTGGGAGTTAGCACACATCAGCTAATTCCTCATTAATATTAACAGGGTGAGGACAATTTAGTCTGTCTGTTGACTTGGCCCTTTATGTTGCAAGGTGAGACTCTTAATTCCCGATTCCAAAGGAATTTTGAAAAGTAAAATAAGGAAAAGCTATGTGATACCTGTTCTTCAGTGAGGAGCCCTGTAAACCTGAAAAAGGTTCCAGGGAAAGAAGTAAGCAAAAATAGTGAGAAGGACATTTGATAAAGGCAAAAAAGAAATTTATACCAAAAATTTCAAAATATTTTAAAAATATTTCGAAGCTGTGTAGATGATATCCTTGTTCCTAATAAAAGCCTGTTTGACCTTGGTCCATAAACAGATATATGTTTCTGTAATTTTAATTCCAATATTCAATTTCTAGTTGCCCTCTGAGAATAAACAACCTCCTTTAATGAAATTACAGAGTAAAAGCACTTCAAAATAATTTCCTTTGTCTCTTGCTTTGGTTTATTTAAAGTAATGCATATTTGCTTCCTAATTACTTGCAGTATTGTATTGGAATGAATCCTCTGAGGTGCTGAGAGTACACTACTCTCCGTGAACTAAATCCCATTTACATATACTTAGCTCTTGCTGATGGCCTTGCCTTTTTGTGGGAGCTACTTTTGTTTGATAGAGTTGCTTTTAATGATGATGTTTCTTATTTGGATAAAAAAAAATCAGACTTCTAACTCTAGGGCTGCTTTATTTTTTCCAGCATTCCTGTCTGCCTCTTGTTAGCAAGAGAATTACAATAAAACAAATCTATATATTCATTTCCTATTCTAGAATAAATATCCACTTGTTCTGTTTCCTGCTGCTCAGAAGCTGATCAGCTCATTTTCCTACTATCCATTTAGGCTATGAGCTTGCATTTTTTGAAGCTCTTGTTTATGTTAGTAGATAGGCCACAGTTTTTCCTGTGGGACTAGATTGAGCAGAATCTAGGAAAATCCCTTATCCAAGGCAGCTCCTTATCATGTTCAGGTTTGATTTAGAGCTCCACAGATAAAATCAGCTGTATTATCAGAAAATTTGCCCAACGAGTCTTAAACTTCTGAGGCAGACAGATATGCAGTGTTGTACAGAGCAGCAACCACGTGCCTTTGGAGGCTGTCCAAAAATATGGAATCAATAGTTAAGGCACACTCCAAACATAGCTGGATGCAGTTTCCAGTTATTTCCCAAGTCCCATTTATGTTAACATAATAGACTCAACTGTGATACCCAGAAGATTGTTCTTATATACTGTTGAAGGTACAAGACAGTTTAGTTGAGACTGTGGCGTTCTTGCTTGGTGAATTTCAGTGAGGACTTGGGCAGGAAAAGGAAGTTTGTAACGGAGTCACCCCGTTAATTTTGGGTAGGACATGATGAAAATTGACATAACACCTGGACTGGGAGGGTGGATAAATAAAAGTATGAACGGTACAGGATATACTGCAAAATAATTGTATGTTTATTTGTGATATGTGATAAGAGCAAGGTAGCCAAAAAGAGACAATCCTCATCAGATATGAATGAGCCTCATTATTTATCACAGAAAAACAGTGAGCATCCAGCAGTTATTTCAGGTGAACTCACCAGCAGGGTCCGTATATATTCTTCCTATGGATCTTACAGCTAATAAATAATGGTTTAAACGTCCTACTTTTCTTTCAGTTAAGGCTGAATAGCTCTAAACTGTAAAAGCAAGTTGGTTTTGTGTGGGCAGTGAAGTGTCAAGTTAGTACTTATTAATTCTATAGGCTCAAAGAAAAATCAGGTAATTTTAATTTCACCTGTTCTTAAAAGTGAGTAAGGCCGTCTTTCACTGAATTTGGATTAAGAGCAGGTGCCTAAACAGTTACTTAAGAGCCACTGCTGGGGTGTTTCATTTCCCTGAAACAGAAGGCCTTTCTGGGGTGTTTTCCTTTGTTTTAAAGTTGGCAATCAGAGAGAACCTGTGCGTTTTAAATGCTGAAGAGAATGGACAAAGTGTTGATTTGGAGTTTGGTAAACAGAGCAGTTTAATTTTCCTGAACCAGGCAGGAACTTAGCAAAGTGAAAGAATGTTTCTGGAAGGGAGAGTTGATAAATTGGCAAAACTGTTGGGTTCGTTTTCTTCAAGATTCTCAGGAGTGCAAAAATAGTAAGGAAGTAAGCAAAAAAAAAAATAGGAGATATGAAATGGTCAGGGGAAGAAAGCCAAACCAAAAGCAAGACAGGAGTATGAAATCAAAGAATTGCAATGTTGGGAAAGGACTGACTGAGGTAAAGTCAGGACCATAAAGTTGGTTTAACTCCACAATAATCTCTACTTTCCTAATAGAACAAGCAGGGAGAGAAAATTAAAACTCAGGGTCTTTATTCTGGCCCTGTGCAAGGACAGCTTCCAGAACAGGGAGGCTGGGGTTGTGTGGGGAAAGGGAGAGACCTTGATCTACACTGTAAATTCAACTAGCTCATGTCATCTGCTTTGGGAGACATTAAAGACATGGAAAATACAGGGAGGTGTTTCAGATGGACAGTTTGGGATGGAGATACATTGAAGTAACCTCTGTATACGTGTTTGGATGTATTGATATGTGTGAGGGTGAAATAAAGCCATAGTAACTACTCTGTTCCAAAATATATGGCTAAATGAAGTATATATACTTATACAGGTTTAGATAAACCTTTATCTGGAACAAATTTGTTTGAACTGACTAATGTAGGAGTCTCCAACTCCTGCTGGCACAGAATATCCCTCAGTCCCTCAGTCCAAGAAGGGACTACCTGATGATGTGGTGACATAAAAAATTCATCATCCTGACACTGAGTCAATTTACTGCTCCTAAAGGACAAAAGCACTAGTGAGTTATGCAGGTTAATCTAAATGAGTGCTGATAAAATCCCTCATGGTCATATATTCATTATATATGATGTATTTTATGGAAGCACTGTCTTAGGGCTTTCTCAAAGTTAAAACAGTGAAGAATTCCTAATTATCCTACGAAACATCTCAAAGATGAATGGAGAAAAAAAGAGACATATATAGATCTATCTGTGTTGGCTGTAAAATCCAACTGAAAAATCCAGCAAGAAAGTATTTTTTGTGCAATAATCTTAGTTCTTTTGAGGCTCCAACTTTCTGATATAAGGCTGTGTTTAGGACTAAGAAAATACCTCATTTTATATAAATGCATGTGTAAACACACATAAATATGAAGCGATATATCCTGCATAACTGGAAAGATGTTATCTAGAATTTAATTTGCAAAGCAAAATTACACTGCACTTGTCTTCATTAGAATACATTCATGGAGACAAGAAGCATGCGCACCATCTATATGTCTGCATTCAGTAGGTTTAAATTTAGACAGGTCAGACTTTTATCCTTATTAAGGAGCATTTTTGGCTCCAGGAACATACTCTTGTAATTTATCAGGTGACTAATATTCATGAATTTGGGAAGATTACATTTATTGAAATTTCTCATTAGAAGAATTTTCTGCAAAGAAAAGCATTTCTGATACCAAACAATATTAAGCCATTTAATTCCATGAGAACAACGCAAAATGTTACAGATTCAAGAGTGAGGCTTGAAAATAGGAAAAGATTAGAGCATTGAAGGAAATACCATTGTATGAGCTTCATTACATACTGCATTTGCTTTAAAAATAAGAACCACTCAGAAATTCAAAGCTCGCCTGCTGCAGTAGTTACGGCTTCACTTCAGCCTGTTTTCCTATTCCAGGCCATGCTGAATGAGTTGGAAAGAAAATGGGAATATAATGGCTTTGTGATACACAAATTACACCAGCCCTGCCATAATTAGCAAGGTTCAAAGACCATTCTAACACACCCTAAGATATGGTCCTAAAGGATTATTCCTGTAAAAATTTCTATAAAGAAAGAGAGCAATTTGGTGCTATTACACGTTCACTTCCTTTCCTGTCTTACTGCCTTTAAAAGTGAAGGTTTGGGACCAAGTGCCACCATTTGGTATTAAATAAAAATCCCTTTCCCCCAGGGCATTCTCAGTTGGCCTCCCTAATGCACAGAATTGATTTGCTAATAGGTTCATCCCAAGGCCTTAAAGGTAAATGAGGTTTGTTTCTTGCACATGGAATTGTGGGGACTGAATTTACATAATGACAGATTTAACCCACCAAAGGAGATTTTGGACTTTGTTTCTCATACAGAAGAACATCTTGTAGCTCTTGCAATTATTTAACTCCTTGAGTTGGAAAGTGGTGACACTAAATCCCACTTCTAAAAGTACTATCAGATGGTGCTTTTGCAGATATTAAAATACTAAAAACTATAGTTCAGACTCATCAGTTCCTTTGACTTCAATTATATTTCTTGCCAACCACAGCTTCAGACGAGTGACACACATGTAGAATCAGTCACAGTCAAGAGGATGTGTCCCCAAGGGGAAACATCAACAGGTTTTCCCAGCCTGAGCAAAATCAGCTGCAAATACTGAACAGAACAGCTTACAACAAAGTATTTAATAGAGCTCCCAAAAGAAATGTGCTTCCATTAAAGGTGGGAGGTGATAATGGCCCTTAGGAAGAGAGCAAACTGAGTGAGGAAGGTTAAAAGTTGCCTTCTGCCTTTAACCTCTGAAATAATTTCTTCCACACTTGGGACACATTATTATTAAAATTATAGTTTAAGTACCTCATAGAAGCAAAGGGAGAATAGTTCTGTTATCACATCTGATCTTACATGACTGATAAGCATCTTAATCAACAAAAAGGGTTTGCTCTGTATAATGTATTTAAGACACTGATATGAAGTCAAAGTGAAAAACTGTCCAGTATCAGAGAAATCATATCTGATTTCTCTGAAATATCTCTTACTTCTAGATATTCTCAAATGCTTTCTTTTAACATTAGTTCTTTCTCATTCTGACTAGTACGTTAACAAAACCTTGTGAACCAGGTTATCAGGTAAGGTAATAGTTTGTCTGAAAACAGAGAGGAAGTATACAAGTCATGTGTCCTCAATCTCATCAAAGACCAAATTAGAACTCTGTAAAACTGCTTTGGAGCATCAATATCTATGCCGAAAGACTGCAGAAACATTTTAATCCCCTTTTTCTACCTTCAACATGGATTCAACATTTCCACTGTCAAAAACTTAGAGAAGTTACAGCTTTACTCAGTGTCTGATGTTCCATATTTCATCATCCCTTAACTATGACAGATCATGTACAAAAAGGATTTTCCCACTTAATCCATCATGCTGATGCACTTCAGCAGCTGGCCCTCTTTGGGTCAGAGGTGTGTCTGTGTTAAGCTCTCAGACTTTTATGATTTGTGTCACCTTGGCATTTTTACATGGCCTTTTCAAGCTCTTGTTTCAACTCCTTACTATCCATCCGTTTTTCCCTTTGTGTCTATACCAGTCTGGGTGATGTTCTTGCAGGGTTGGTACTCCCCAGCTTCTCACAGTCCCGCTGTGCTCAAACTTTACAGACTGCAGCCAGAGGCACCTGAGTGGTGCCTGCCTTTCCCACCATGTGTTCATCCTTGTGACCAAGAAAGAAAGCACATTGGGATTTTTTTCCCAGCAGATCTTTGAGGTCAGACTAAGCATGGACCCTTACTTTAAGTTGATTTCTAGTGCCTGGGTGCAAGTGATTAAATCAATTATTTGACCTGTGTTCACATAGTTTTCTTACGCTGTTAGGCTTAACTTGCATCCCTTAAGAAAATATTTGATATTAAAGTCTTCATCTACTTTCCCTTTGCATTTCTGTGCATTCATTTAATTAATCTTAATTGTGTTCCTTGGAGCATTTGGAAGATTTCTGCACTTTCTTGAATGTATATACATTATAAAAATGTTTCCATGAGGTTTATTCTTTCTCTGCTTTTATTCAGTAATGTATTCTCCTGTATGTTCACAACTCAGTCTTAACTTTGCTCTTCACTCACTATTCTTTTTATCAACTACAGATATACCAAGAAGGTCAAAACAAGATTTCAGATTCAAGCAGTACTAGCCCCAAAATACCATCTGGGATGTTATCTGCTACTTAATCTATTGAACTGTTTATATCACATTATCATGGTGGAATCTTACATATTTCTCCATATTTCTTGCCTTGTGTTGTTACTGGAGAATATCCTTGACCATGCTCAGTCTTCCAGGATATAATTGTGCTACTTGCATATGTTTCTATTCCAATAAGAGACAATTTACCTCTTTATCTCTCCAAACTCTCTCTTTAGGAGATCTTAGAACTGCTGTTACATGTGCAATTTTTCTCATATTTGAGGTCATATCCTCTGAACATCCTTCTCTTTACCAGAATGAACAACCTTGCTTAGGCTTCATGAGGTCTGGTGGTCACAGGAGTTCAAAATATATTCCTACTTTATTTGGCAAAAACAACTGTGGTGCAGTAGTCAAGCCATAGGTTACCTAAGTTATGAGTTCACTGAATACTACGTGGTGCTTTTTACCATAAAAGCCTTTAAAAATTGGATTTTTCTTTTCTCTAGCAGGCCATTAGACATAAATATTAATAAGGAGTCAATGCAATACAGGTTACCAGATTAGGTTTTCCTCCTCTCTGTCTTCAAACGTGCAAGTAGTTCGTAATCAAGAGATGATGTAAAGAGAAAACAGTTAAATTATGAACAGCACTATCATCACTTAGCATTCCTCAGCTGCAGCCTAGTTTTGCATTGTGTTCCTGCAGTTACATCTCATCTCTAACAGCCACAATGACTCTTCATTTCGCCAACTGGGCGCCCATTTGTTGAGTTTTTAATTCCATAAACACCCTGGTTTAAAGCAGCAGCTGCAGATACTGCAGGATTACAATGATATTAAAAGTTTTGAAGGTTAAGAAGGAAAATGCTTGACTTCTGTTGTTAGGTGGAGTGATTGGTACTAGACATGAGTCACACACTTGGTTTTTTCAATAGCAGGAAAGGAGAGGAAAACAAAGAACACACTGACAGAGCAGGGAATGCACATTAATCATTATTAAGACAGAAAAACTAATCATGATTAGATTACAATTCACATGATCCTTGTAGCACCAAAAAGCCTGAGGGAAAGCATCAATATTAACTCTGTGTGCTTATAATACATACCCTTAAAAGAGATTTAAGGAGCATTTATTTTTCCTCTTTTAAAAGGTAGGATCTTATGCTAGAAGTCTTTACTGGCACTGAATAGTGCCTCATTCTCTAAGCAGTTTTATTTAATGGAGTTAGGTTTAGCAGCATATACTATTTTTTTCAATTTTAGTCTACAGCTAGGTTATTAAGAAAATCCCAGTGGATAATATAAGCAATTATGTTTACTCCCAAACCTGCTTTTCCAGAATTTGGATGATAAAAATTCAATTTACAATAAATTAGATTGAATATCCCATTTTAAGCCCTCTAGTTTCAGTCCTTGGGATGTTATTTGGGAAAAAAAAAAATGTGCCTCAGCCTGTAAGGCTGTCATTGTCTAAAAATGTACATCTTTAGAAACATCACCTCTTTGCAATTTTATTGATATTTTCTGGAACTTGAAAGTGTGCTCTGTAAATAAATGTATGCCCAGAATTTTTATACTTCCCTCACTTGTTCTTTCAGCACAGTTTGTCAGCTCTCATTTTCAATGCAAGAAAACCCTAATTCTTTTTCTGACCTCCTCCATGCAGTGCTGTAGGAAGCCCAGCCCTCTGGATTACTCTACCCAAGGGTCAATCCAGAGGTGTGGATTGGATATTTATTCCATACAGGGGGATACAAGTGTAATTCCTGGTGCAGCCACTGGAATTTTAGCTGCCTGCACTGGTGTGGATGTTTTTGTGCCGTTTGGCTGTACAAAACCACTCATAAAATAGAGTGGCTTGGGAATCCATCCACCAAATTCACTCCCAACTGATGTCAGTCAGCATTTAACTGGGACAGAGCTTTCTGCCCTCTCCGGCTGCCATCAAAAGGCACCAAAAATGTTCCCTTTTGGAATCAGCAAGCCCTGCAGGGCTGTCAGGCTGGCTGTGCTGTGGGAAGGAGTGAGAGGAACCCCCAGGCTGGGGTTACTCATCGAGGAGGAAGCCCTGCATCCCTGGCCAAGCACAGCTCCTTCAGCACACCTTCCCCTCTCTGCTCACCTCTACGCTACGGCGCAGTGTTTCTCTTGCTCTCTCTCTCACTATCTCTTTTCTGTATCTCTCGGAAATCAGACTGGAGTTCAGAGCACTTTCACTACCTTTTATGAGGTAGAGTGTGATGTCATAGATGGGGGCAGGGCTAGTCAACTTTCCACCCACCCACCCACCTGTGCTGAGGGAGCTACGCTTGAGACGGGAAGCGGTGACTCCTCAACGGTGAGTAACCTCCTGTCTCATCTATGTCTTCAGAGGTCTGGGGGTGGAGGGAAGAGACCTGAGAACGGGGGATTTTTGTGGTAGATTCTCTTTGTTTTAATTAACTGTAGGAGCCACAGAGTTGATTGCATGTGTTGTCTCAGTCAGCTGCCAAGAAGAGTTTCCTCCCTGTCCTGAAGTGCTGAGTTAATGTCACCTGCAAAGCAATGCCCACGTTTCTCTGCAGAGGTGGTCCATTTACTGACGGTTAAACTGATCCTTCAGTGTTGATCTTGCCCTGTGAAAAGGCAGGCTCTGGTCCCCTTGAACTCTGTTGCTAAAATTCCATTAATTTAATTACAGTGTTTAATTATGGTGCTGGGCCATAATTTTACTGAAGTTCTTTATGATTAAAGATAGATGGTGTTATTTATATATTTATCGTTACTAACTGTGGATAATCTCTGTTAATATCGGACACTTTTTTTTTTAATATTATCTGGTTTTATTCACTTTTTCCAGAATATTTATGAAGCTGTGTATTGACAATAAGCCAATTATAAGACCTATTTTATAGATGAAATAAAATTTGAAGGTAAATTGTGGAAGACATAAAATTAAGCAGGAAACCCCAAGGAGATGTAACTCAGATTAACCTTTGAAATTATAAATCAAAGCATTTTACTTTTTTTCTTTCTTTGATAAGAACTTGAGATGAGCAGGGATGCTGCTGACTGAATTTCTTGGTGTGTTTTTTCTCTCACTGCCTAAACGTTACGATTTCACTTTAAAGCATTGTCTTGTTACCTATTTCCCTCAGCCCCAGGTATTACTGCTTCACTGTTTTAATATCCCTCAGCATATTAAAAAAGACAAGATGGACTACGAAGACCTTCCTTTCTTGTTCTGCCTCCTGGGAATCTATTAAAGCTGTCAGGATGTCAGCTCTCTCATACTAAAGGGCGGAAGAAGGATCATATGAAGATTTTGGGCCCTAGGGATACTGCAAATCTTGCTGTTCTTGTTCATTTAAAGCTCTTTACCAGCTTTGTGTGGGGTCTTGTCATATCCCAGGGAGAGGCACTGAAAGGCAGCAACACATCCTCTATAAATCAGAGGAGCAGAGTGCAATCACAGCCTTTTCAGCAGAGGTGGTCCATAGCCTGATTGATGAAGTACTTCTATTTTCAGGTGACTTAGGTGGCTTTGAGCAATCGGGTAAGGATGCAGACATTCCATCATCTGGCCAGTGTCGTGTGTTGGGAATTGGTCCACAGTGATGGATAGATGTTCCTCCCTGATGACTCAGGGACGCTATTTGTATCAATGCACAGGAAATCTAAATGGAATTCGGGGAGGGTGAGAGTCTTGTTTACAAAGCTACCTACCGAAACTTTCACTAATGATTGTTTCCCTCCCCGTCAAAGAGAAAAATAAGGACAAAGAATATAAAAATGTCTCCCTCTCCCTGACAGGTGGTAGCTTTTCTAGCTTTGAATAATGTGCACAAGACGTTTTATCACTACTGTTTATTCCTTCAGTAAACCAAATCTCCAAATCTTCCTTTGCAAAGCCATGAACTTACCTTAAACTTAAAGCAAATTTAGCTTCCCCAGCAAACTTTAATCTTTTCAGCTTGAAAGGCAAAACAGGTTCGTCAGTCTCGAATGTTTCACTGGGAAAACTTTATGGGAATTGCTGCTCTTAAAGATGATTTGAAGTTTGTTCTTTTCAGAGGCAAATGCTTAGAGGTAAAATTTAATTTAGATCCTAAGCACATCCTTTGCTGATGAGTTTATCAAATTGTCTTAGCACATAATTATTCTTGCATAATGCAGGAGACTTTAGGTTTTGCGCAGAATTGATAAAACACAGGGAGCAACTGTACAGTGCCCTAATCTCACCTCAAGGATGCAACAGCATTTTGGTGGCATAGAGAGGGAATCTCTTTTTAAAAAGGATTGGGAAGAAGGAATCAGAATTGGTGTCATTGAGTAATGATGTGAATTAGAGGCAATGATCAGCACTGAGGGGATATCGTGGAACAGAGATGTCAGCGGATTACTCTGAATCCAGAGAAATTTGCATTCTAAATTTATCTTGTAAAATGAGCAAATTAGCAGTTGGCTGACTTCTGTATGGTGGGGAGTTTGTAGAGGGAATGATATTCCAAATTACATGAACTGTTGCAATAATTAACTTGAAATCTGCCTGTGCCAATTCTAATAACAAATTTTTGTCCAGGTAACCCCAGGCTGTGAGTTTGGCTGAGTAATTTAACACTGGGAGAATAAATAGACTAATGTTACATTTACTGAGCTAATTCCCCTGTTAAATTATTTTACTGGCAGCTATGATTTAAAAAAAAATATTAAAATGTCTGAAGTGCACAGATTCCCACATTTTACAGCTTAGGCTTAAATGTGTATTCGCTCAAATATGATGTTTGTTTAATATTATTTACATGTACATAAATTAAATTAAAATATTATAAGGCCTAGATTTCAGCTGATTTTATTTAGTGTTTAATATGAAAACTTTTAAAGCAAATATCTAAGCAACTTCTTCCAATACATGCTAATTCAAATGACTTAAACGTTCATAAATTATTAGTAAACTGAAAGTTAATTTTTTATATGGTATTCTTAAAAATGTATTGGTTTAAATTTGCAAGCACGTTGTGTATAACTGTCTTGAAACAAAATGAGTATATTAACTAGTATATTTGCACCTATATATTTAAGGAGATGAACATTTAAGTGACAGATTTGTTGCTCAGTCATAGTGGCAAAGGGTGAGCAATAGTTTAATGAGTTAAGATCATCTACAGGGATCAAACTTTTTTTTTCAGTATGATTAAGGCATCTGTGTGAAATTCCCAAATTTTCTCTATTTGCCAGGCTGGTTTCTCTTACAAGTTGAATAAAAACTTTGTGGGTTGGTTCTTACCTTCTTTTTCTAAATGAGAAGTGAGGGAGAGCTGTGAAATGCTCCATCTGTTCCCAAACCGTGTCAGCTGGCAAAGAGATGCTTCCTCCCCTGCCCTCTCTCCCTGCAGTTTTGGGCTGGTTTAACACCATTGCCTCAACACAAATTGCTGTGGATTTAATCTGGTTTAGGCAGAAGTCACAATGACAGTGCACAGCATTCTAGAGGGCTCTTCATGTCGATGTAAATTGCAATCCTTTTAAACCTCGACCTCAGCTTGTTTGAATTTATAACAAAAATTCTCAAGAGCAGTTGAACTCAGTGAGGTGGATGGAGGAAAGCAGGACTGCCTGAACACCCTGGGCTTTCTGATCCTGGGACAGTTGCACTCCAAGATATGAAATGTGATTCTCTTAAATCATAATCCCTTGGATTTCTGTCAGTCCCATCTGAGTGTGTCAAAGCAAACACATGGTGTACCCTGGTAAAACTGAAAACAGCAGTAAATATTGTCTTTTTTTCCTTTCTACAAATAATACTGAGCCATGCTGAAGGCAGAGAAGATCTATAGAAATCATGAGGAGTTTCAAATCATACATATCCCTTCAAGACTCAGCTAATTTTCAAGACCAGTGTTTCTCTGTCTTCTAGTTTCCACTCTGGATGGCCAAATTAAAAAAAAACAAAAAATCCAACCAAACAAAAACAAAACCAACCAACCAACCAACCCAGAAACAACAACAACAAACAAAACCAAAAAACCCTGAAAAACCCAAAAAAACCCACCAAAACAAAAAAAAAGACCCCCAAACAAAACCCAACAAAACATCCCCCAAAAAACAAATGAACCACAAACACTGTCCCCCTCCAAAAAAAAAAACAACAGGAGAAAGACATCACCCAGGTTAAGTATGGATTGAAAACGATAGAAAGAAATCTTGCAGTAGCAGTGGGGGGCTACCAAACTCAAGCTGTGCAAAAAGATGAGAGTAGGTCTCTGGTGTAATGGAAACTGATTATTTTATTATTCAGAAAGATTTTAATTGAATCATGGAGAGGTTTTTTGCTGTCATCTCTTTTTGCTGTGTGAAGAGGGATTCATCCAGCCAGGTGTAAACATCTGCATCTGAGATGTTCACTCCAGGCTTCCTTTCTGTGGAACTCAAGAGCCATTTCTAGAGGGCAGACTCTTCTTTCAGCTCGACACTGACAACTGCTGAGGTTAGTGATACCTTAAGAAAATACTGAGGCATGATAGGAAATTAAACCATGTGTAAGAGTCAGAAAGTTTAGCCTCGGAGTTCTTTTGAGAGTTTATGTTGATGTGTAAGTGATGTCAACTTTCTGTGAACTCAGCTGCTGCCTAATTTTTTTTTTCTGAGCAGAAATCTTAAATTGTTTATTAAGGAGCATTTCTCTATATAAAGTCACTGTTTCTGTGCTCTAATCTCATTAGTTTCTGGAGACTGGAGAGATTTGTAAATTTTTTAATCTGTGGGTTTCACCCTTTTGACACTTTGGGGACCAAAAGAGAAAAATTAAGCAAAACAGTCTCAAAGCCATTCCTTAGGTTGTTTGAATTCTTAGACTACTGGGTCAAATCCAAGGACAGGTTTTTTTGCAGATGTTGAGCATCTGCCCAGATTGACTATGCTATCTTTAGGATTCTAATGCAATTTAGGATCTCTAAACAGAGTTTAAAATCTGAAGTGCTCTGGCCCATCTCTGTAGAGAAAGAAACCATGAAAGATCTTGAGTTATCCATGGTTCCTGGACTTCTTCACCAAGCACAGAAGGAATGTGGAATCTTTTGGTGTAGCACCTGGAATTAGGTGGGTTGAGTGCAGGGTGAGAATTTATAGAAATGGAAACGCTGCAAACTTGGACTAGGTCACCAAACAACACCAAATCAGTGGGGTTTAGGAACAACTTTGTTTTTGCTGCATTCATTCCTAGAGAAATTGTTCAGTCAGAGGGATCTGAAAAAATTCTGGGGGTTCAAGTGACACCAGCCATGGTGGATCATGACTAATATTTAAAGAGAATTTGAATTTTTCTGATGCCAACTAAGTGCAGTCAAGTCTGTAGGTAATCATGACTAATGTACACTATCTCAATAAGAACTTCATAAAAAAAGAGCCACTGCAAACACTTTTTCATTTCACTATTCTTCTGAAGTCTATACCTTCATCTCCTCTACGTAAATTCTGGATTAGTGGTAAGACTTGGAGATGTGGTTGAATTAATTTGCTTTGTGTAGGGATGGTTGTCATGAGGTGAAATGAAACCATTTGGATTGTTTGAATCATTGAGGCTACAAGTACTTCTGCATTTGTTGCTCAGGAAAAATGCTACCTAAAGTGTACTGAATTGCAAAAGAAGACAGACTCCAAGTAAATTAGCAATCCCTAATACAAGTAGTCTCTGAAAAGAGTAGTACAGGACTTAAAAACCTTGAACTATTACAAAATTGTCAAAAATTGATGATCTTTTTTCCTCCCTTTCTACAGTTACCTAGTTTTTTCCCTTTGATTAAGACACAGGCTCTTGTAGCTGAGAAAATGAGATTGCCAACATAATCTACACAGCTCTCTTAGATACATTTGCATGTATACAGAGAAGGCTCAGAGGAGATATTGTTGTCTACAACAAACTGCAAGGAGGATTTAAGAAGAACCAGATCCAGACCTGTCAGAGGTTCATGGTCAAAGGGTCAGGAAAAAGGTCAATGAACAAGTTTTAACATGGGAAATACCAATTAGATAGAAGGTAAAAGGAGTTTTAAGTCAAGGGAGGTGAAATTCAAGTGCAGGGTGGAGTTCTGTAGCCCAGAGATGTGGGAGATTCTCCATCCTTGGACATACTCTGAATTTGAGCAAAATCCAGAACAACCTCATGTGATTCAAATTTTCAACAGAGCATTGCACTAAAGGACCTCAAAATGTTCTCTTCATCCTAAAAGAGTATTTGCACAATAAAACATGAGTAATAAAAATGAGCCTTTAGAATTCAGAGCAAGATTTTACTCATTCCAATTGAACCTCAATTTGCTGTCATCTGTGCTTGTTCTTTTGCAACAGCCTTTACAAATGTTTCTGTTTTGCTCTGATTTCATTTGCTTGCAGTAAGTAAGAACAGGTAATTTTTACCTGTTTTGATGGTTTTTAATGACATTAAGTGTTAGCTCAAGTTAAAACTGTAATGAACGGATGCATTTACAAATTGTGTGTTCAGTAATTGACCAGGGGAAAAAAAATCCTTCTAGCAAGGAACTCTTGTTCCTTACTGAATGTTATTTAACCGTTTGATTGAGTTGGTGAAATAAATAGAACAGTTAATTATGAATAATTTATTCGGTATAAATTTATAGAATTTCCATTACAAATTATTTGCTATATATGATTAAACCAGCTCTGTCAGTGCTGGCACTTTTCTGAAAAGCTGAAATGGGGCTCTCCTTTGAAGACAATTGTGGAGATTTGATTTTGTTTTCTTTTTCATGTCATTGCGTACTGCTGTAAAGTCCTGGAAGGTGCTCAGGGAATCAGAGAAAGGAATATTTTCACTGATTGAGCTGAGCAATACTGGGAGGACTCCCAGCTCCAAGGAAGCAAAAGCCTTTTAGCACCTCAGAAATGATCAATATCTTGAATGATCGAAGCCTTTATCTGCTTCTACAAGACATAAAATATGCATGAAGAGCAGCAGGCAAACATTAGGAAGCCAAGAATAGCTGTCTTGGTATCATCTTCCATTCTACAACAGGATTTTATTTTATTTTATTTTATTTTCTCTGATGTGTTTGATGCATTGTTTCCAAGCCCTTTCCTGAGCAAAGCCATCTGTGCCAGAGGAGCACCTATCTTCAAAGTGTCCCTGGGCTGATCTGGAAAGCATGACTTTAGAGATAGGGAAGTAGCTGAAGGAGCAGATTTGCCTCAAAAAGTGGCAAATCCTCCCAGCTGAAGACAAGGAGATAAATCCCATACAGATACAACTCTTACACTTGTACAAATTAAAAAAGAATTTGGGGGAATGGCACATTTCTTGGCTTTGCAGTCTTCAATCCTGCTTTATGCTGCTTTTTGTTTTGTTTTCTTTGTGACAAAATCAGGAGCAATAGCAGGAGATAACACATTCTCATGTAAAGCATAGAGTGTTTCTGTGCTTTATTGATTTTTTTGGTATCCAAAGTCTCCTGCATTTTATCACTGAGTACAATTTCCAACCAAGCAGACATGATTTGGACTCCTTTCAGGTAAGAGTGTTAGAAAGACATGGTTTTTTCTTGTTATTATAGCTGTTCTCTAGATAAAGAACAAAACATTTGCTTCTAAAACTCAGCTTGAAAGAGCACTAAATTATTTTGGGCTTTTAAAATGTCTTTCTATCTTCAAATTACAAACAAGGCACAACTCATGTTGGGAGGAGGGAGATTACAGACTGGTTAGATATCCTGTATTTCCTTTTTTTCTTCAGATTTAGCTGCAATTGGATATGATAATGGAATTCTGTTCTGATGCTTTTGACAGAGGCCTGTCCATGCTTTTCTGTCTGTGACCTCAAGTTCAGACAATGTTGTGTCTTGGGTAGACTTCTGGCATGTGAATCCTTTTGTAAATTAGTGTAAATTGCTTTTTTATTTGGCTTTATACTGAGTTTTGACACTTCCTACTCTAATTTTCTTCAGCATCCTGGTGATATAAAAAAGTTTTATTTACTGTTAGAGTTTTCCTCTCCTGTCAGATGGAGTTTGGACTTCATCTTGTTGCAGAAGTTTTATCTTGTTGAATAATCGGTTGAAATCGGTGATACAAAATTCTGTTTCCTGTTAATCATCCCAGAGCTCAGAGCAGACCATGCCATGGGGCAGAATGGTTTTGAAGCTGTAAATGTGATTGTGCTGAGTTTCCTTCAGGTAGTGTTGGAATTCTGATGGCCATTAGACAATCCTGCTCTTTGTCTGGGATGTTCCACCAATGGCATCATCCTCCAGATATAAATTCTGGAGAATTTCTGCAGAATGAGGAAGATTTGGAAAGAAAAAACCCTAGAGCCATTGTGGCAGAAGACTCATTCCCATGTTTCTCAGTTGTAGGTTGGTGTAGAAAGTGTTTCTTCCTCTACATTCAACCCTAGCAAAGAAAATGTGTTGTATAAACACCCAGATTTGGGGAGTGAAACTCTGTTCCCATCTGCAAAACTCCTATAATGTTATTCACTGAGGATTTCTTCCTTGTCCAGTAGAATTTTTCCAGATATTTTGGCATTTGGCATATTTGGCATTTTTGTCCAAAATGACCTATTTTGGCATATTTGGCATATTTGTCACAATAACTAATTCAGCAACAGGCTCTGAAAGTTCTGAGACAGTGTTGTAGCATGAAAAAGACTGTTAAAGCAATTGAATTTTAAAAATTCAATGCTATGTAGGATTGCTTGTCCTTGCAGTTTTTCTGGTGTCTGGTAAGAATTGTGCTGGTTTGGCATCTTTTTCCTCCTGTGCAATGCCAGATAATGAGCAGAAAAAGAAAATTAAACATTTCTGAGAGATTTTTTGTTACGGGTCAAAGTTATTTCCCCATTAAATTCTGAACGGAATGCAACAAGATATTAATTAAATGTTAAACACTTGAGGAAGTAACCTATGTTATATTGGGTAACTACAAGAAAAATGGTAATTTTTGTTTTAGAACAATAATTTTTGTTTTAGATCAATTGAAGAAATAGTTTATTGACTGTAATGCATTTGTTGAATGGAAAAAAACTAATTATCAAAAATTAAAAAAAAAACTGTTCTCCACCTTTGGGATCTGCAGGCTGGAGAGACAGCAGTAATAATTCTTTTTCAGGAAAATAATTGAGTAGCATTAACTTTCAGGTGATTCCAATTGTCTTTATTGTCATTTTACCATTTCAGTCGTTAAAATACGAGCTTCACAATAAGTGTTCTTCTCGAAGCAAATGAATTAGGATATAATTTTGTCTTTTATCCTTTTGTTTTTTAAAATAACCTGGAATAAGTAAAGCAAACACAGAAACACCTCTCCATTATGTCTGTTTATCTTTTATTCGGATTGTCAGTTCTGGGAGTATTTTATTTGCTTCTGCTTTTGCAAATTAGCATAAAGCAGTTGGTAATGTGTTATAAAATGACAACAGTCCATAGAAGACAGAGGATACCCAGAGTTCTTGTTATTTTCCTGTGTTTTTTGTTGTCCTTGGACATGGCAGCCTTTATTAAATACAGCCAAATGGGCTTGGGAATCCCTTGGGTTTCTTACCTGTAATTGAAAAAATGCAGATGAGGGTGGTTATTCAGTGGATTGGCCACCTATAAAACACAACTGCCCCCAGAATGAATTAAATATTTCAGCAGGTATAAAGGAGTAAGTTAATTGCAGTCCAGTGTGAAAACAAATAGCTAGGAAAAGACAAGTATAATACAATTTTCTCTGTGTAGCTACAGATCCGTTTATATCATTGTGACTGCATTACATTCCAAATAGCCTTTTTTTTCTTTAATAGTGATTTTCAAGTATATGGCACAGTTTTCTCACAATGGGCTGTAGCTAGCAAAAGCCCCTGTGAGCATTTTGAAGTGACTGACTGAAATAGACTCTCAGCCTTTGCACAGCAGTGCTGATAAATAGCAGATGTCTCCTTCCACTGGGATGAGAGCATCAGAATAGCAAACAGGCCATGCTTGCATTGGCTCTCTCTAACAGAGTCATGTTTTATGCATGAATTGTGCCACAGAAACGTAAGACGCAGATTTATGATTAAGATCCTTTCCTTGCATACATCTTGTGAACATAGGAATGGATTTACTGTTAAGCACAGCTGAGAGGAAAAGGTTCTGTTGCATAGGAATACTGTCTGAGAAATCTGTACTCCTGATTTACCATCCAAATTCATAATTGCTTCATGCAGCCTTTTTTGGTCTGGAGATTGTTGATTGACTTTTGGGTTTTGAGAAGAGCAATTCTACCTGTCCAGGAAAGTGTGAATTTCATTTGGAAAGGAGGAGAAGCAAGGAATGCACCCAGCATTCACAGAAAGCCTCAAGGGCTTGGCAGTGCCTAAGTTACCTGCTAAAGGTGTGCAAATCAAGTCTTAGCCAAGAGTATTTCAGGGGCTGCAGGTTCTTTTTCAGCGGAAAATAAATGACATTTGCTCCTCCCAACCTGTACAAAGTGAACCAGACTAAACTCTTATCAATAACTCCTAATACTAATTTTTGTATTCATTCCTTCCAAGGTCAATAGGGGTTGTTGTTATCATCTAAGCTGTCTTCCTGCGTAAGTGATGCACCGGAATCCTAAATTGATGTGCACTAAAAATGTCCAATGGTTAATACATGCTAAGTAAAACCATCCAGTATTGATTTCACAATTCCAAGAAGTACAATCAATCTTTCATGAGTTCTTGGGATTAATTAATATAACTGCTAAATAAATAATTTCAGGTAATTATTAACTAAAATGACCTGCTTCACCTCTCAGCCAACAGATTTTGTTTTATCTTTGTCTAATCTGTGGAGCTTGAAATACAATCAGCTTTGTTACCATGTACTTGCTGATTTTGAGCAACTCATTTTTTAGTCATTCACAAGGAAATGGGAGAAACAGAGCTGGCTGAGTCTTTCCCATAGAAAATGGTTTTTTGTTACTGAATTTCTTTAAACTCCTTCCTAGTTCCTTAGTCTTGTTCTTGCATTGAGGACTCAGTATCCCATAACTGTGGACAGCAGATAAACTGAATATGATAATTGAACTTATTTCATCAGTCTCTTGCTTTTTTGTACTCAAGGAGGGATTGTCTGGGATCCTGCAGAGAATGAAGTTCCTTATTGGATAATTAGGTATCATCTCCTATGAAGCTGGACAAAATAAATTCTACATTTATGACTTTTAGCAGCTAATTAAATATCAATCACTTGCTTTCTGTATGACTTGCTGCTTTCCCAATTGTTATCTGCAAATTTCATCAAATGAGTGACTTTTTTCCAAGTTTTTAATAGAAGTATTGATATTATGAAGCCATCAAATGGTTTTCCCAAGGTCCCACTGCAAAATTCACTGTTGAGCACTGATTTTTTTTTTTTTTTTTTTGTGTGTGTGTATGTACTTCTGGAAGCAGCTGCTAGAGAATCTGGAATCCTTCTTGTATGTGCCTTGTTAGTTTTGTGTCAACTGAGTTTTTAATCAAACTGTCATGTATTACTAAGCAAAAGACCTTTCAAAGATCCAATTATACCCACAGCGTTATTTTAAGCAATTCAAACTTTAATCATACCAAAATATGATGTAGGTTACTTGGAAATTATTTTAACCCACACAAGCTTTTGGTTACCATTAACTGCATTTCTTTCCTCTATTTTTGGAGTCTGTCACAGACATTGCATTAAATTTGGGAGTGCTGTCAGCTGAGCTGGCCTGTCATTTCACAGGTCATTTTATTTGCATTGCTCGAGTATTTCAAGACTAGAAACTATCTACGATTCTTCTGATGTCTTCACCCACTTTTCAAGGTTTATTAAAATCAATGGTAATGGTGTAGAACATTCTTAAGCAACTAGCTCGTTTAAAACTGCCCATTCTATATCCTTGCTCACTGGAAATAGAGGGTTTTTTTCCTCAATTTCCCTTTCTTTTTATGGCTATTGATTATTATAAATACGAGGATATCTCTGGAAGTTAGATTTTCTCCTTTCTAAAACATAAAGTCTAATTCTTCCCCATTACAGTGGTGTGAGATGCAGGGAGAACATCTCTTTTCAGTGCTTTACTCGCAAGGACAAAAATTTCCAGCTTTATTCTCTCCCATTTCTTCAGCTATTTTGCTATTGCAATTGCTGGCTATTTTGCTTAGATTATGTGCATATGTAAAAGAAGCAAGAAATCTTGATTGCCTCAAGATTCTGGAAGAGTCTGCAAATAGTGCAGGAAAATTGCAGCACAGCTGATAAGCAGTTCAAAAACTCCTCAAAACCTGAAGGATTTTCTCTAGCAGGAGGAAAACCCTGGAATGATGTTCTTGGCAGACCTTTTCCAACCTTAATTATTCTAAGTGACCAGGTCCAGTGCAGTTGCTCTTATGTTCTTTATGAATTTTGAATTTTCCTCAGCATTCACGGTTTTTATAGTTTTGTAGCACAGTAACCTAAGTTTATCTTTTATGTTTTTAGAGGGATTTTATTTTTTTTTTAATTTTTTATGCTTATGTTTGAGAGGGATTTTTATTTTTATATTTGTGAAGAGGTCTAAGCAGCAGAATACTGTTATTTTGTGTAGCAAGTCAAAGGCTCTGTTGGCTGTTAGGCCCAAAATCCATTGTTGTATCTCTAATTCTGTGGCCATTGCTAGGGAGTAAAGGTTGCCTTCTGTACTGTGCAGTATTTTTCCTCGTGGTGCTTTTATTTGAAATGTTAATTTTTGCTCCTTATGATTTTTTGTGATTGTTTGGAAAAGTGCATTTGTTTCTGTGCCCAGATTTTGTGAGGAATTAACACACCCAGGGCTTGATTCACTGCTGCCTCATTCCAGCTTTGTGCCAGTGCAGCAAAGCACAGCTTAAAACTGGAGCAACACGGTGGTGTGGGAAGATCTAAATGTTAATTGGAATGATGTTCAGTCAGTCTAATTCTTCTTTGGTGAGCCGTAATACAAGCAAGGAAAGAAAATCCCTGGAAGTGCTGAGGTGGCCAAATTGGATGCATGGAATGGCCACCAGCAGATTTTGGAGAACACTCACAGCCTGTGATGGGGTTTTATGTCTCTTTTCTGATTCCAAGACTTGGAAGTGTTTTACAAGATAAATGGATATTAAGGTCAAAGACTGAGTATCTGCATCTTAAAATGTGATTAATAATGGTGAAAACAGGGAGCTCTTACCTGCTGTTACAGCATGCTGAAACTGAAGAGAATTAAAATGGCCTCAAAATATGTGATGTGGTTTCCTAAAAGGTGTCATTGCAGTCTGCATGTGATCCCGAAGAAGTGCAAGATTCTGCCTGCCCTTCTCAATACAGTCCACAAAATTACTGATCACTGTGTTCAGAGGTGCACATTGAACTCTGTGTGTGGGTTTAAGCATCTAATTTAGGTGCCCCCTCATTTCAAAACGTTCCCTTTAATCATTCTGTTCCTTAACGTATGTAAAACAGCCACCAGAATGTAATGTTTCTCATGATGGAAAATGTGAAGCTGTTGGAAGCCTTCAGCAACCAGAATTCATTCAGGAATGTGCAACAGAGGCTCAATCCACTCAGTTTATCCACACTGATTATGAAGTAAACACTATTTGACGGTATCGCTTTATATTCAATATCAATCCGCCAGTGTTTCAAAAAGAATCATTTAACAATGAATAATGCTTGATTGTAGATCTCTGCAGTAAATTAGAATATCCTAATTTAATAGAGTGTGATCTGTTATTTGCCAACAAACATACAGATTGCCTTATAAATCATGCAGTAGTGTGGTTATAGAATAACACTAGACTGGATTATATTTCATTACTCTCTATTGAACAGTCATGTTTCTGCCATGTAATGTAATTTTCCATCTTTTAACTTCGTTTCTTTTACTAACAGAAATACAAATTAGTCCCGAGGAAAAATATTTACTGGGGGCAGGCAATTAACTGTGCATTTCAGGGAATGGCACCACGTACGTGAACATCATAAAAATGCTTTTTTTTTTGGTTTTCACCTCACTGTATGTAGCTCTTTATGTATTTAATGAACCATAATGAGTTTAAGGCCAGAGCAGAGGAAATAAAAAACCCCAGGTAAGTATAGACTATTGTGGTTTCAAATGCAGGCTTTTTGTAATGTCTATTTTTGTTCACATCAGTCAGTGACACTTCAGAAGGAGATTTCTCCTGAGCTCTTCTGTTAATGATTCAAAGTCCTTGAGGTGAAGTATGGTGTGGCTTTTGTTATTGCTTTATGGCTGTTTGTCCTGCTTACCTTGCTTAGCATTTATATTGCAGAATCATACACTCCCAAATTTGGGAGCAGAAAAGGTTTGGAGTGAAGTGACATAGGCCATTTGTGCTAATTAAAAATAGCTAAAAACTTCCTGAACATGTGGGGTGGAATCAAAGAGTTAAAGTAACATGACATCCCAAATCATTCCTACAGTCTGGGAAAGACAGAAATAATTGAAGCAGCTTCTAGTGTAACTGAAAGGCTTTAGCACAAAAAAAGGGTAGCCCACTCTTCCTTTCAGTATTTTAGGAAAGGGATAATTGAACATCAGCAATAACCTGGCTTGCTACAGTCCTTAGGAGCATATTTTTAGGACCTACTCCTTTGAGAATATCTGCTTGGATTTGGCAAGTGCCTGACTCACATTGTGGAGCACTGAGACATCGCCTTGGAAATCCCATTATATGCTTGAAACCCTTTTGAAAATTGTGGCCAGGGCTGTGTGCTTCACTCCAGTGCATGATGGCAGCTCGCTGACTGGAACTCCCAGTGTTTTGAAGTTCAGCAAATCCTTAAGTCTTACATCCCAAGGACCCAGGAACCTCAGGCAGACTCGTGCCTGGGAGAAGCACAAAGGTACAAAAAGCCTGGTAACCACAAAGTAACATTCCTTGAGACCACGAGTAGCTCACACATTACAGGAGCTGCCAAAACCTGCAGTGAACTGCCTCATCTTTTCATTTCTGTAGGGGTTTCAGAGCCTCCTTTCATCTTTTCAGGTGGGATTCTCTAACAAGCTCAGCGCTGGCCTCACACTGTTCCCGTAGACATCATCGGGGGAGTGTTATCCTGGGCTTAACAGGAATAATTAGAACAAACTGGAACGCTTGGGAGAAATCCCTGTTGACCTGTTTTGCAGGTTCTGACACGTCACAGTAAAATTTTAAAGGTTTAAGTTGAGAAGTGAGGGGATTTTTTGTTAAAAAAAGAGAAGACTTAAACTGTAGAAAAGGAATCAGCAACAACCAAAAAAAAAAAAAAGCAAACCAAGCAAACAAACAAAACACCAAGCAAACAAACAAAAAAAAACCCGCAAAAAACCAAAAAAACCCCAGAGACAACAGAAGTTTTTCCTTTAACTTATTAAAAAATGTAATGTGAGGCACCACAGTCTTACCTTTACTGTTAATGTTGCCAGTGCTGGATACTCCAAGGTACCCCGAGGAAGAGGATTTGTTCCATCTTTAATGAGGTCTGGGAGCATCCAGGCTTCAGTGAGCAAATGGCCCAGTGATCCAGCCATGGGATGGCCTTGCTGTATTTTGTTTTGGAGTAACCTTGCTATATTTCATTTTTGTTTCCTCTTTGTAGCTGGACAGTGCCACTTCTCTCATCCAGGCAGCTAAAAATCTGATGAACGCTGTGGTCCTTACAGTGAAAGCATCATATGTGGCTTCTACTAAATACCAGAAGGTGTATGGTACTGCTGCAGTGAACTCTCCAGTTGTGTCTTGGAAGATGAAGGCTCCCGAGAAGAAACCTCTAGTAAAGAGAGAAAAACCAGAGGAATATCAGACAAGAGTGAGGAGAGGGTCCCAGAAGAAACATATTTCCCCTGTACAGGCCTTAAGTGAATTTAAAGCTATGGATTCATTCTAAACCACTGAGCTTTACCAGGAGGGTTTTATATTCTTTTTTGTATGCATACCTGCCGACTTGTGTGCGTCTGGCATGGGGTGGGGGGACAGAGTGACCATTTGCATGCGACCTGAGACTCTATTGGAGTAAATAAAACTCTGCAGTGCCCAAAATTTAGGGCGTTGCCTTCTGATGTTAAGTGGACTTAACTCCAGGCTTCCTTTTTCAACTAAACTATAGCATTAAATTGGCCAAAGAATTTGCATCGCGGGGGTATACGTGTGGAATAAATGATAAATTCAAGTCGAAACCCCGAAATTTTTATGCATGCAAGAAACATTAGGTTGGCAGGTATATTAAGTGGAAAAAAAAAAATGGAATTGTAATGGTAGACCATAAAGCTTGTATTGCTTCTGTTGCAGTGCAAAAATGTACTAGCCAATATGCTTCAATGTGTGGCCCAATAATTAAATGATATAACTTTTAAGTCATCTTCATTATAGTATGTGAATTTTTAAAACAGATTCAAACTAATTCATCTTAAAAATGCTTCTTTTAAACCAGATTTTGTTCTTTATATTCTAGTAGTGTTATGATTGCTCACATTTCAATTAATCCCATTAATATGACCAGAGGTTTACTTTTGCCAATTGAATTCCTTATGGTGGAGTATGAAGCACAATATGGTGATTGACATTGCCTTTTATATTCTGATTATTATTCTGATTATTATTATAATATTAGTAATAGAAGACCTGGTGGTGGAATGTTTAGAGACACGGCAACTGACAGTGTGAGAATTTAGAGGCAAATATGTAGGTGTAGCTTGGATTACAGGTATCTGACATACCATTGTAACCACTAACTCAATAAACTCATTTAACCTTGGAATCCTCAACCTGCCTCGTCTCCTTTCATGCACAGATATCTCCTGCATCATAGTTGATGTATAGAGTTGCTAGTTCTGCCTCGTGCTTACTTTTTTTTGTCTTCTTCCTTTTAATTTTTTTGTTAATTTTCTTTTTTAATAACCAGAATAAGCCAAACATGGTCAGTGGGTCAAACCCAGAGTTTGAATTTGAGACACTTATAAGCCTCAATACATATGAGACATATGTGTCGCGTGGGATGAAATTATTTGTTTAAATACAACACCTCAGAACAATCATAATGATAATTCAATTTATTAAGCTTGTAAGGTTGACACTTCAGAGCCTTGGAAATCATCTCTTGTGCCACATTTTGCAGACTTGTATAAAGTCCACTGCACAAATATCTGCTTTTATTCCCTTTTAACCTCAGCAGTTGCTCAACTACAGAGCCTGTATTGTCATTATCAAAAAGGCTCAGTATATATAAAACAATGAGCATCTATTAATTTTCCTTATAACTAAATACTGTCAAGTTAAAGGAACATTCATGGCCTCAGAGGGGATTCGAAACAGCGTGATAAACACTATTTACACCAATAGTGACACATGTAACCCATGCAGAGCTGTTGAGAGAGGTTTGGGTGTTGTCTCAAATACGCTGATTATCCCTCAGAATAGCAGTGCACCAAATTTTGTTCTATTGCCCTCCTACACAGTCTATGTAAAGAAATGTACTCTCTGAGGTCTTTTAGGAAATTACTATTTTTGCTTTGTTTGGTTGTGCTGGGTAATAAAAGCAGTTCCCCAATCAGAACTGGAGAGTGTAGACACGACCAAAATATCTGAGATATGGGGAAGTCCTTGCAGAGCTTTCCCTATAAAGTCCTGGAGTCTGATGTAGGATGGCATTGCTTGTGGCAACAATAAACACCCTAAAAGTAATTGGGATCTCTACAAATGAGATTACAGAAACAACAGATACAGAATTTAAAGACCAAACCAGCAGATAACAGACAAGTAAAAATGCTGCAGGAAAAAGGAAAATAGGCAATTAGCCATGAATAAAAGTAATACCACTTCTTCAGAAATGTTTTGTTCTAAAACTCGGATGGATTAACTCAATGGTTGCTTTACAATTTTGCTGTTGCTATAAAAAACTTGGAAAAGTTTAGGAGAAAGCACGTAGACAAATGTGATCTATGAACACGTGGAGTCTCCAGTGCTGGAGACTCCATGGATAAAGATCATAGTGAAAGGAATCTGATATCAGTCACTCAGTCAAAATAACAACTTTGTCTGTGAAATCTTCAGGAAAATCAGAGTCAGTGAGGGAAAAATCCGCAGTGATTTTAGGCAGCTTACTCCATGGCCATTAGAAAATTACTTTTGGATGGATTATTTGCCTTTTGTCCATCTATGCTCTAAATATCTTTATGATCCTGCAATACAAGTTAGTGTTGATAAATTATAAAGTAATACACATGAAAAAATGAGCCAAGAACCGACCAGAATGAGCCAATTCACTGCCCATCTCATGTAGTAAAACCAACAGGATGAGGACAGGTCTGAAAGAGGAAAATTTTGGATGCCTGCGTTTGAATAGTTCATGCAGTTTTTATCAACTCATCCGAAACAAGCGATGGCTTAGGATGGAAAAGTACATGGATTCATGAAAAGCATTACAAAATCTGGAATTGCTGTCATGCAAGGAGAGACTAAATCAGGTAAGGCATCTGAAGTTTTAAACTAGATGGTTTTTAAGGTCCCTTCCAACACAAACTATTCTATGAATCTGTGAAATTTCTAAGTAAGCAAAAAGTAATCACCAGCCCTTAGAACTCAAAATATTGGAGTGACACAGGGAACTACCAAACAGCAAGTTCAATATTTAAAAAAAAACCAAAATCCTAAAATTGTGGAGTTCATTTTCTCAATGTCACGATTGCCACAATGATAATTCCATTAACTGCACCAATCAAGAATTCATCCCACAGACTTTCCATTTTGCAAATCTTACAGATCTAGAAGAATTTTGCATGTAATATAAAGAGTAGGCACAAAAAAAGAACGTGGGGTTTGGAAATGTTCTCTAGAGCCAGTGCTCCACTGGAAAAAGAGAAGTCCTGTCACCAGCTGGAGCTCCACACCTTTGCCCAGAAACCTGCATCTCTTTTATTCCCATGACTATCACCTTTGTTCTCAACCAAAATGTGTGGGCATCACATCTTCCTACAACCTGAAAAACTTCCTCTTCCAATTGTACCTACAATGCCAGAGAAGCAATTACATTTATATATTTCTCGATGACAGAATTTCGTTATTTTTAAATAATTATTTGCTTACAGCAGATACGTACACAGAATGTGACTGTTTTGAAGACCAACATGAAAGTCAGAGGCTTCCTTGAGCTGGGGAGAGTTTCTAGTGTGGTTTTAAAGTTTGTGGTCACTCGTCCTGTTATTCATATGCCAGGCATTGTATTTTCTCTGTGAGAATTAGGCACCCAAGTTACCCAAGTCAGTCAGAAATGCCTGTAGCTTTTCACCTGTGGCCATGAGAAGAAGGTTAGAGAAAAGAGTTTGGCTTCCCATTGTAATAAACTTCCCATTTAATAAACTTCCCATTTTGGCTTTCCCATTTTAATGAACTATGGGAAAACAGCTATGAAAATATTTCCATTTATAATTTACTGTTTCAGCAAGGACACAGATCCTGAATTAAAAAGTTAGAGAAAACAGAAGGCCTGTAGAAAACTTTCAAAATAATTTTCCTAGGATTATTTTTTTCCCCTTACTAGTTTATTCATTAAATTAAGAATCCGAAAGTGGAGAGTTAAAGTAGCTAAATATATATTTTAGGTCAAGAAGCCAGTGGTCAAGGAGCTGCTGAGCAGGACATTACTACAAAGGAATAGAAGTTTGGCATGAAGAAAAATAACTTAATACATTACTCAGACATGGCACTTTTTAATCCTTAATTCCCAGGGATCTCAATCTCATTATTAAATTTATAAATGAGTTCAAGTGGCTCGATATGAATGATAGTTTTCGTATGTTTAAAGTTGAACAATTGCTGTGATAATAAGTGAGCAGGGGATAAAGCATCTGCAGAGATTCACTTTGATCCAGTATTTCCCTCAGAGTGTGAAATGCTGATCAATATTTCACTTCTTTTACACCTTAAAAAGAGGTGGACCAAGGTGGGGAGATGCAGTGGGAAACAATGCCACAAACACAGAAATACTGTGTGGATATTTTTATGTCAGGATCTTTGTTCTGTATCTCCATGAAAGCTGGCCAAAGCAGGATTCACAGTGTCTCTGTGAAACTCGAATTTAATACTGAGGATGGACATTTATAGGCTTAAAATGACATTTCTGCATACAAAAATGCAGATTTCTGTGGGATTTTCAAGCAAAAACTGAGTATTTTAGTTTTTTTAAATGAACCTCTGGTATGAATCTGAATTAAAGGCTTATGATAGAAATAAGGCAAAGTATCTCCTTTCACTCCTTTTATAAAAACTCTGTCAAACAACCTCTCAGACCAGACTGGGCTGTTCAGTTAATTTGTAAGACGATGAATATATGTGTGGAGAAGGAAGGAAGCTGGAGGAGACACAAAGGATAGTTTGGTTTTGGTTGAGACTTCATCAGGAGTTTGTCCAGGATGGAAGGGTCAGGGCTGAAGTTGTCCAAGGGCAGCCACATGATCCCATGGCATCTTGGCAGGGAATTCAAACTCCTGTCTGGAAGCTGAGCATTCCCTGCTCTTGCTGCTGAGTTGCACCTGCAGAGATCAGGAATAACCAGGATTTTTTTCCCAGTTTCTCACTGAATGACCAAGTGCATCCTCAAGCAAAGGTTCACACATTTCTCCTGCTTTAGATATTTTTCCCTTTATGACTCAGTTAACCCCGAGTTATGGAGAACTTGACAGCTTGATAAAAGCTGTAGGAGGTAGAAATGTATTTTCGTGCTCTAGTTATACCTTTAAAGGAATAAATATTTAATTGCTTGAGGAATGTTTCCTTGTTTTGATAATCTTAGGTGAGGTGTCACAGGTGAGTAGCTGCTATCCAATCTTATCCTCTCCCTTTGGGTAAAATTTCAAAGTTCCAATGTTGTTTGGTAACTCCTGAATAATAATGGACTTGAAAAGAGTGGAACCAGAATGTGAAATGTTTGTACTCACCTGCTTTATCCCAGCTCACTAAAAATTAAACACAAGGAAGAGAGAGAGAGATAAAGTAATGTTTCTAAAGACTCTTAGAATATTCAGAGGTAATGACTCTGCCAGAAGGATGTGTTTGATCTATTATTTTCTTTTTCTGAAATATTTCATGCAGAAATTATTTAAAAAAAAAAAAGGTTCTTTGGTCTGCATTTCCAGGAGGTCATATTAAATTATCTTTATGGCTCTGTCTCCTCACTGGACCATAGATTTGGATGCTAGCAGGAGGATAAATGAAAATAAAAATCCATTTTTACGTCTTAATTTCTCATCAACTATTAGATTATTTTTCTATAACTGTGGCTATTTTTAATTATGTGTACTCTGGGTGTGCCTGCACAAAAATTTCCAGCATGCACAGAGATGACCAAAAATCTCACAAGCAGCAATCTACTCCCCAGGAAGGAGGTGTTGAATTTATTTAGCTGGAATATCGCAAGGATGTCATATTCTACATAGGATGTATTGAGTTTTTTAAGATCTCTGAAGATCCCAATGCCTGAATTTTAATATATAAATATGTGTACATATATTTATTTATATATAAATATATATTGGGCCCCTCACTCCAAGGCAGACATTGAAGAGCCTGCAGCATGTCTTTTGGAAGGGAATGGGGATAGGGAAAGGTCTGGAGCTCCAGGAGCAGCTGAGGGAGCTGGNCCACCCTAGATGAATCCAAGATTTTTACATGTACATATGAACCCAGATCTGTCTGGGGGTTTTAAGGGGTTTATTGTCTGGTTTTGGTTGTTTTTTTGGCTGTGANATTGTATATCAGGGGAAAAATCTTCACAGAAAGGGTTTTCAGGTAATGGAACAGGCTGCCCAGGGCAGTGGTGGGCTCACTGTCCCTGGAAATGTTCCAAAAACGTGTGGATGTGGCACCTGGGGACATGGAGCAGTGGTGGCCTCGGCAGTGCTGGGGAATGGTTGGGCTGGATAATCTCAGAAGGCTTTTCCACCCTAGATGAATCCAAGATTTTTACATGTACATATGAACCCAGATCTGTCTGGGGGTTTTAAGGGGTTTATTGTCTGGTTTTGGTTGTTTTTTTGGCTGTGAGGAAGCCCAGCCTGGCTCAGTTAAACCACAGCCCTTGGTTTGCTCAGCTTGGCAGCTGCATCACTGCCCAGCATTGTCGCTGTTGAACCGCTAACAGAGAGAAGGAGTCCAGGTCTTCAGTGTGGCAAAATGTCTGATTTTATTAATTAATTCCAACTTATATAGACTTTCAAAGATCACCAGGATTGGTCAGTTCAAAACCTCCCCCCAGGCCGATTGGCCAGGCTTGAATGTCCATATCTCGAGAGACCATTTTAACAAACATCCAAACTTTATCTTTGTTTATAAAACACAGGAAGAAGAGAGAAAAATTCTCACGGGAAAGGTCTGTGCTCGCCACACAGCATCACTCAGCCCCAGGCTGGAACCTGCAGGAGCTCCCACACACCCTCTGCTCACTGTTTTACACAGATTTCATTATTAATTAGGCCCTGGTCTGCAGGAAGATCCATTATTTGGTCCATAATTGGGGAATAAATTAAAACCACCAGAGTTTGTCACAGAGGGTTGTGAAGCCCCCACGTGCATCTGAGGTTCATTTGTTCCTTCAGACAGGGCTGCAAATCTGCAGAGTGCTCAGCTGAGGGCTCACACAGCTCTGGGGTGTTCCAGGGAGTCATTTCTTTAGCCTGGGAAGGAAAGCTCCTCCAGCTTTCCCAGTACCTGATCTAAGGTGATTTGGACACTCACACAATTGTGTATATTTGGGACACAGGGACATTTATGATCTCCCTTCGCTGGCGATGATATCTCAAAACTCACAGTGGATGGATCTCAGACGCTGAGGGAAATCCCTGTCCCTGGGAGCAGTTTAAAGCACAGATTTGTGTTTGTGGGGATTAGTGGGAACATTCCTCAGGATGTGCTGCAGGTATCTCCCACATCAGCTTTGGTGCACACTGTTCACAGGAAGAGATTTTAGCTTTGCTCAGTGTGTGCATCTTCAAAGTAATCTTTATTTTTCTTTTACCTACGACAGTGCCTTTGTCAAATGGTTAAGTGAGAAAACCCCCAGTTTACAGCTCAGCTCCTATTTTGCATGGACACCATATGATAGAAATATCTATGGGAGGGGAAGGAGTGATGTAAATTCATAAATCATAGGCATTTTCTGGAGTCACAAAACCTGTATTTGATAAGATCTTGCACGTTGCCTTTTCTCTTTCTTTATTTCTTTATAATTTCTTTCCTGCTTTGTTGTTCCATTTCTACCTGTTCTTTCTCTTTTGTGTGTAAACTTCAGCATGAAGAAGCTAGAAGCATCTCTCATGACTGAAGGGGACCTGGATCACTATTTCATCCATTAAAATTCTAGGTCTGGTATTTGATTTTTGCACAAACCCGTCCTTTTAAAAATTTCTTTACTTTTAAAAGAATCATGAAGAGGGATTTACAGTCCATATCTCTGTGACTGTATTTGTGTGAAAACCATTGCAATCTGTACCTTGAAAATTTCCAAATTTGCATCTTTGGAAGGAGGAGGAGAAAAAACATTTTGCGTCTCTGAAAAGACACTCTGAAAAGAAGCCTAAAAAAACAAATCCTGAAATAAAATAGGACGTGGTCAGGTATATTTCCTCCTGAAGTTCTATGCCTGATTCCTTGGAAATCAGTGTAGAAATAGGTTAAAATAACTATAGAAGAGTATTTATTTGAATGCATTTTATTTGATGTTAAATGTAAGAGATATGCAAAGGTGTGTGGAGGCTTTATCATTTAAATTTTAGTAGAGCTTGAGGAATAATGTAGGAAAGGGATTTTGATCAATCTTTAGTGTCTCTCCACCCCTTTTCCCCATCCTTAGGACTTAGCCCGGTGAAATTGCAGTCAGATGAGCACATTGTGCTTATCCATGCCGAGGCAGGGTTTCCCATCCCACTTTGTGTAAATATATTTTGTGTATTAAAGAAGAAAATTAAAGAAAAAAAAACTGTAAAGGTTTTATATAAATTCTCAGACTAAAAGAGGCCTAAACCACTGGCCACTGTCCCCTGAATGAGGTACAGATATTGGAGACTCTTTGAACTCACATCACCAGGCTGATGGTAAGAAAAATAAAACTGGGTTAGTCTAAATCTATGCCCACACAGATACTCACATGTAAATTGGTAATCTCTCTAAACTTTTAAAATATATTCATCAATAAAAATATTTTTTATACTGTTGTGCGTTGCATTTTGAGACATGTATTGTAACTGCATCCTGCTTTATCACCATCAATTTCCTCAGCTAGTTTTTATTGTGTGGTTCTTAAGAATCTTAAGAAAAAGTAAATTATCTGTGGGGGGGTTTGTTTCCTGTGAAGTGCAAGTCAATAAAAACCACTCAAAAAGATTAAAAAAAAAAAA
>VZRM01003953.1:304097-350463 GCA_013397955.1 Grantiella picta
AAAAAAAAAAAAAAAAGCACTGATACATATTTAGTTATCAAACCTTCCAATATTATACCATCAAACCAACACACCCCACCTGCAGCTCCCCTCCTGAAAGGGCTGGGCTGAATTTCATCATCCTTCACAGTGAAATTGCTCCATCTTCCAGATGAAAATTTTATGGATTATGGGAAATTTTCAAGTGTAAGTCTGAAAGTAGATGGTCCATGTAAACTGATTTAATGGGTAAAGGTTTTCACTTTCAGAGCTGTATTGACCAGGCTGAATCTGAGTGAATTTAGCTTCCCTTGTGTTCCCAGATCATCTAATTGTGCATATCCAGGGTCAAGGATCTTTTAATTCTTTCCCTCACTGCAGAAAGATAGAGCAGAAAGCTGCTTTCAAACTCAAATATAACTGTAAAAGGCTGGCATTTGTCTCCATTTGAGAAACCACTGCCTTGGTTTAATGAAAATGGGAATAAATGATTCCTTAAATTACTCCTTTTTTTTTTTTTTTCCCCTCTTAATCTCCTTCTCAAATGCTTTTCAGACTTGGGGGAAAAAAATAAAAAAAAGAAAATTACCAGGGCAGCTCCA
This sequence comes from Grantiella picta, assembly GCA_013397955.1. Classification (NCBI taxonomy): domain Eukaryota; kingdom Metazoa; phylum Chordata; class Aves; order Passeriformes; family Meliphagidae; genus Grantiella; species Grantiella picta. The sequence goes on from VZRM01003953.1 coordinate 304,679, forward strand.
AAGCCTGTTAATTTATACCGGTTTTACTCCCCAAAAAAAGTCTGACTGAGAAGATGGTTTGTTAATTGACCTCATAATTGACCTGCAGAGCATCACGTGTTGGGCATACTGAGTTGTCTCCTGCTAATGCCCTCCTCATCAAGGCCTATTGCTTTAGTGGAGCTCGTTAGGAAACGAGGGCATAAATCAGACTTGAAAAGAGAGCTGGAAAGGCTGCAGTTGATGTGTCAGAGTGCCCTGAGTGCTGCAGAGTTCATGCTAACCTTTGCTTCCCCAGCTTTGGTTCAGAGATGCATTTATCTGGGAGCTTTGCCTCCCATTTAGTTTTTTTTTCCCCATTTCTTCCCATTAAGGAAGCACTTGCTTCCCGGAGCTTCCCTGGCTGGTCAGAGGGTGAATCCTGGCTGGGAGGATGTGGGCAAGGCAAGGCTCTTGGCAAGGGAGGGATTCACACCCAGCTGTTGGGTTTGGGGCTCAGAGGGGATGGCAGGAGCTGCAGAGGCTCCTGAGAAGCAGATTTTCTCTCTTGTGGATGGCAAAGGCTGCCTGTAGGAGGTAACCTGCATTTACAGCACTTCTACAGGGAAAAGTGAGCTAACAGCTCATTCAGAGCGAATTGCATTTATTATTGATGAAATATTTCAGGTTGCAGCGACGTTTTTATTTTTCTTTTCAGGATTGGTGTTTCTTACTCGGGAGGTCTTTTCTGCATTATTAATTCAATCACACAGAGCACCTTGCTCTTTTATTTTCTGCTTTCACATTCTTCTCACTCCTTCCGAAGCCATGGGATTTTAGGTTTGCAGTCAAGCTTTTGAAAGCTATGTTCTTGCCTAAAGAAATACTTGAGGACTGATTATTTTATGACTTTTTATCCTCCTTGCTCCTCAGCATTTTGTGTTCAGGAGGAAACATTGCTAATTAACCTAATTGGGTGGGCATCTTATAATTCCCCACTCTGATGGCATCAGGGAGCTTTTCAGTAGCCTGGGATGGAGGAAATGTTGTCAAACAGATTTATTCTTTATCACACATTTCTGCAGGAGAAAGCTTGGGCTGAGTGCATCCACAGCACAAAGGTTTCAGTGATTTCAAAATTCTCACGGAGCTTCATCTCAGACTGTTCAGATGGGCTCAGGTCTCATTTCTCTGAATTGCCTGTGTTGTTTTCTGAGCTGGTATCTACCCTGTGCCACAGAACAGGACTTGGAGAAAACAAAACCTCCTGTGCCTGGACTGCATCTGGAACCAGAAGCAGTAAAACTGCACCACAGCCTTTCATGTAGCGAGTAAAGCCCTGATAAGCAGCATTTTACAATGGCTGAAAAAAGTTATCCAGGGTTTAAATGCAGAAAAGACGTGACTTTACAGTAATCTTTTATAAGGAGATTAAAATACCTGCAAAAGTCAAGATCCATTAGAATATACTATAGTATTTCTTAACTAAAAGACAAAAATATCTTGAGGAAACAGGATAGCCATTAAAAAAAGCAATATGAACAACTGCAATAGTCCACTGCACTGTTGCAGGTGGTTCCTGGGATTCAGGCTTGTTTTCCATCAATCCCTGCCTTTCTGATGGGAAGCTCATAGAAACTCCCTTCCCATTTCCTTCAATGCCTGCACCTCTCAGATGCCATTCCTAGCACTGTGTGCTCCCTGCCTTGGCTTTCCCCTTCCTTCTGGCTCTGCTCTGAGCCTGATTTCCCTTTCTCCAGGGAATCTCTACTTCTCCCCACCACTTTTCCCAGGCAGCCTCTGCCTCATAATTTTAGGGTGAGGATGTCCAGCTCTGTGTCTCAGGTGTGTGAATTAGGATTGCCCAAAGCCATGGTCAAAATGGTCAATCCCAGACCATCCCCAAAGCATTATTTGCCTGAAAAGCAGAAGTTTCCTTTTGGGTACCCCAGGAAAACACCTCAGGGGTTCCAGCAACGTAAAGCAGGAGGAGAGAAGTCTACTCTTTCCCTGCAGCAATTCCATACACTTTTGGAACACCTTTCTTTCCCCAGTTAATTCAAATTTGAAACTGGACTGTTTCACTCTCTGACTTCAGCTCTGTTGGGTTTTGGGGGAGTTTGGATTTTTATTTACTTCCTGTCAAAGTGTGGTTTCTCAAAGCAGGCTTTGATGAGGGAGATTGATTTCCATGTTTTATGTTATGGGGATTAGTGTGTTATCTGAGCTGAAATTGTGCCTTGCATGGCACAAGTGTTACTCTGGGAAGCAACTACTCAGCATTGGCTCTCTTAGCAAGAGCTTCCTTTGCCTGGAAAACTGTATTTTTTCCTAGGCTTTCAATCTCTCATGAGCACAGATGTGCTGGTATATTTGTTACAGACACTTGATTTTCCCCTTTTTTAGGTTAGTTCCTTTGTCAGACTCACAAAACTTGCTTGCAGACCAAGGCACAGAAGTGTGTTTGCTGGGAAACATTAAGCTGTTGGGTTATTTACTGCAATTAGGGAGTAAAAGGCACTATCTGGGCACTTGGCATAATTATTTGGGTTAGGTTGCATTTGGAGGTACAACTAATCTCTCCCCAAAATGTCAGATTGCTTAAAAAATAATCAGAAGTCTGGCAGAGGAGGTGGCGAAGGAAACCAGACCATGGATGGAGAGTGGGTGTGGGAGCTGAGTTTATCTGATCTCCCCGAAATAACCAGAATTTCTGCACTGAATGGGGGTGGTTTGGGGTTGATTTCTGGGGTCAAGTGTGAGGAAGTTTGTCCTGCTGCCTGGTGAGTGTTTGGATGAAATCTGTGACTGCCCAGGAGTGATGCCTCAAGGATGTTTAGCTTCTATTTTTCATGTTTCTGTAGCTTTGGGGTGTAGCTCTAGGCTCAATATAAAGTGCTAAAAAGCTCTGCTCCCAGCATTTTAGACAAAAGAATTGGTGTCAATTGGAAAATCCAAGGACACTTCACTGCCTCAGAGCCCCAAAATGTGCAAAGAACAGTGAATTAGGGGGAGCAAGCTCGGGGTGGTTAACATCACCTGAAGGTGTGATTGGAGAATTGAGGACCAATATGTTAATAGAGAGAACTTATAAAAGGTGAAGAACTCGTGACTTGCTGTCCATTTTGGGTGTAGCCTCTCAAGTAGGCTCTGTCTGCCCTAAATGTACCTAAAGACTTTCAATAAATTAATCTGCTTTTTATTCTTTTTATTCTCCTAACTTTGTCTAGCCTTCCATTTTAGGATGCCCTGTTTTAGGCATCAGGATCAGCCTGTGTGAGCAGCACCAAGCTCAGGGAGGGTTTGTTATTCCCCTGTTTTCTCTGCCTTTATTCTCCCATCTCCTACCTGCCTGTCTCATTAACCCGAGTGATCTCCCCCTGTGTCTGTAGGAAGCCACTCCAGCTCTGAAGCTCTCTCCCCCTGGAATCTTCAGAAACCAATTTGAACCTGACAATAAGTGGTGGAGGAATGGCAGGAGCCTCACTCCTGAAGTCATAAGTGTATCAATGAATAGGAACTTCATAAATGCACTATGTAAAATCTTCTGTCCGCGATTAATTCTGTACTAAAATCCATATATTGGCAGATTAGACACCAGTGAAATATGGATAATACTGAAGCAATGGGTCATATCAACAATGCTGAGGTGCCTTGTGAAGAATTTTATCAGGAGATAATATTAATCTTATTTGAAATTGTCACAAACAGCCTTTATTCTAATTATCTTTGCCTGAGGTTCTGTTAAGAAACCATGTATGATTTTGTAATACAAATGCTTCATAACTGTGGATCCTTGTCCTGTGCAGTAACACTAAAATTACTTTCTATGCTTATGTGCACAAATCAAGTGGAAGAAAATTCAAAATACCATCTCCTTAGCATAAATTGATTATAATTATTTTACCAAAATGACCCCTCATTCATAAGTTAGCTTAGCTAATAATGCACTGATATTGAATAAAAATTTTGTTCTTATACATCTATTTTTTCCAACAGTAGTGATTTGACCCCAATTGAAATTTGTACTAGTAAGGACATGTTTTCCACAGTGCCTTTTTGTTTTGCTTTACTTTAGAGAAGCAACTGGTTTTTTATAAAGAAAAGACTCTTTCCTTCTTTACTTCCACCAACCTAATATCAACCAACCCCAGCTCATTACCTTTCTGGAATCCTGTTGCAATTTTAATGGATTTTTTTGTGTGTGAAATTGAAAACGCTATCCCATATTTTCCTTCAGCATCCTTCCCAGGAGACTGTGGGATTGCTTGGCCCTGGAATTCCTGGCTGGGCGAGGAGCTGCAGTGCCCTGGTGACTAACCCAGCCTGAGCCAGGGCAGCACTGGGATCAGGGGGTGAAGCTGTTGGGTGGAGTAGCTGGAGCTCTGTTTTGCTCCATGGCAGAGATCCCTGGCACACAGAGCGAGTCCCACATGCTTGCTCTGCCTTTTTCACTGGCGCTGCACTCAGTGAGTGTCTTTAAAGGATCACCAGCTCCGTGAGCCTTCTGCCTTTTGGATTCTCCGAATGTGAAATCGCTAGAGAAGTGACTTAGGCTGCTTGCTGTGCTCCTCTCCAGAGGAAAGGGGAAATCACTGACGTTTAGCTGGACAAATGCAGCATCTGGCCCAGATTTAGCCATAGTTTTGTAGTTTTGTGTACTTTTATTTCTTTTTTTATTTTTCTTTTACAACTACAATGGCTTTAGGCTGAAGCAGGGTATATTTAGATTGGATATTACAAAGAAACTTTTGACTGTGAGAATGGTGAGACACGGGTTTCCCAGAGAAGCTGTGGCTGTCCCTGGATCCCTGGAAGTGTCCAAGGCCAGGCTGGACAGGACTTGGAAGACCCTGGGAAGGTGTCCCTGCCATGGCAGGGGTGGAACAAGGTGATCTTTAGTGTCTCTTCCAACCCAAACCATTCTGTTGCTCATTGATTTGATGAATATGGTCCTGCATTCACAGCTTCGGTTTTGTCAGCAGATTATTTGAATTACTGAGTTCAGATAAGCTAAAAAAACACCCAAACATTAAACAACCTAAAGTTTCTGGTGAGCTTCTAAGGAATTCAAACTGCACGAAGCTGTGTTTATTTGATAGAGTCTTACTAAGAATTCTAAATAATAAGATCCTAAAAAGCATTCTTATGCAAGCGCAAGGAACATATTTCATCAATAATTGATGGCTGAGTGTTTAATATTGGCTACAGCTGTTCTCATGCGTGGATCTTTTTATTATTGCACTGTGACTTCACCAAGACTTCTGATTCTATTCTGAGGCCTTGCTGCAGGCATTTAAACTAAATTTCATCTCATACCACAAGTACAAGGCACAGAGCTAATGGCTCTGAGCACAAAAATAAGAAGGACATCAGAGAGCTGTGTTACCAATGAGCTCCTCTCTGTGTTAAAGCTGGAATATTTAAGAATAACTTCTGGAACACAGAGCACCTTGACATCAACAGCATTCAATGTCAAACAGGGGGGAAATGCACATAGGTAGAGAAATTGAAGGCTGAAAACCATCCGATTTCTGTATTTTAAAACATTTCAGAGCAAATTGAGGAGGCTCTTGCCACTCTCTGTGTTCCCAGCACAGTTAGAGATGACTTCTGATGCTCCATGTCCAAAACAGCCACTGTCAGTTCTGGTTTCTGTCTAACAACCTCTGGCTTCTAATTTTTCTGAAGAAGGATGAGATATTATTCAAATGATGCACCACGTGAACTCCTCTGTCATTTAAAATGAAGAATAATTCTGCTATATTATTTTAAGACTTAGTGGAGAAGGATTTAGTTTATAGAATATATCCAAGGCTGGAAAGATATCTGTGCTACATATCTTCCTGCTTCATCTTTCTATAACTGAGAGCAAAACTCTTTATTTTGATGCTGTGTCCTTAAGCAAAATCCTCCCTCTCTCCTCTCAGTTCCACCTTAAAAATAAATACAAGACAAATGTTTAAAAAATGTTACCTGCTTTGAATTGCAACCTTTTCAAGCAGACTGGGCTAGGAAATTGTCAGTATTTACTTTGAGAGGAAACATATTTATTCAATTTTTTCATAAATATTTTCTTAGCATTTAATTTAGGGGAAAACTCCAGTGACTATAGTTTCCTAAAATGCCAAATTTATTTCCACTCACAGTAGGAAAAATCTATGCTGAGGCTTTGAAGGATTACAGTGAGCAACTGATCTTCCTGTTGTCAACTTTAAATCAAACAAAACTTTCTTTGAAAAAAAAAAACCAACCTTTTCCTGTGAGGAAAAAAAATTAACAAACTATAGTTCCAACTAGGTATGTCTTGAAGAGAAACACTTTCCCACAAAGGACACCATCATCTGATTAAGCCAGAATAGCCACATTGTCATCAGGAGTAAATCTGTTTAAGGTCTTTTAAGTTATTACCTGGTAGGATTTTAGAAACAGGATGGTTTCTGCATTCTTCACTGGCAGTATTTTAGGCAGGACTCACCAGGCACTGCATACTGGAACAATTACTCATTACAATACTTACCCAATATACATCTTTAAAAGTCCTGCTTTTTTGGATGTTAGCCCTTTTGCCAACAGATATCCTTTAAAAACTGATCATTTCTATGCCGTGTGTTTATGAACCAGCTGGGAAAAAAAATAGCCTGGACTAATTCTGTCCCACATGAAGCACAGTATCATAGAATTATTGAGGCTGGAAAATCCCTCTGAGATCATCAAGTCCTGCCATTCCCCAGCACTGCCAAGGCCACCACTGACCATGTCCCCAAGTGTCACATCCACATGGCTTTTAAATCCCTTCAGGGATGGTGACTCAACACTGCCCTGGGCAGCTGTGCCAATGCCAACCCTTTCTGTGAAGAAGTTTTCCCCAATATCCAACCTAAAACTCCTCTGGAAGAACTTGAGGCTGTTTCCTCTTATTCTATTGCTTGTTGTATATTCTTCCTATGAGTTAGAGATTATTCTGATTGTTTTTTAACCCAAATAGTGTACGAAGGCATAAAAAATGCCTTGTAGCAATCTCAGTATGCAAAACTGACAGCATAAGCTTTAATAATGTGCAATTTTGCAAAGGAAAGTATTAAATTAGCTTGATAGGATCACTTTCAGAAGAAAATGTGATTTATAGCATCTCGTTTTAGGTCTTTATCTGCTCTATCTTGTGTCAACCATTATTTTCTTCAGAACCAGTGTCAGGCTGATGTGCCTGCAGTAACTTGGTTTCTCTAAATACTGGTTTATCTAACTACCAACACTCTCTCCATTTGAAGCATATGGATTCAGGGCACACGGGATTGCTGTGTTTCCAGATTTATTTTTTTCCAGGATTGGAAATCACCTTCATTCATCTGGGCTAATGGGGACACGTAAATCTTGCAGTCCAAGATGGCACTGCTGGGTGCAGCTGAGCTCCAGTTCATTACGTCCCCACACATAATCATGAAATATGTGAGATTAACTGAGCCCTGGGAAATGCCTCTTTCTCACTGTTGGTGATGAAGGCAGTTTAGGATGATTTGCTCATAGGCGTCCACACACTGTCAACTCCTCAAATTAAATATTGTTCAAAGAGAGTAAATAGGACAGTGGAAGGATAGCAGAGCCTGTCAGCTGAGCAGTATTTCTGAGGGAAATGGGGTATGATGAGTGACTGCCAAGGAGGAAATCACAGCACACAGAATGTTACTAACAGCACATCTTTAGCATGGCAAAATTAGGAAAAACTCATAGTTATAAGATATCTGAGTATCTACTGCCTGCACAGCCAAATTTCCGTGCCCTGGTTGGTCTAAACTATGGGACAATTTTTAATTACTTAAGCGCAGACAATTTTTTCAGCAATATTCTGTCCTAATCCACAAGTGTGATGGAATTCTGGGAATATATCCTAGCTCCATCCAGAGGAGGTTTTCTGTCAGAGTTCATCCTCTCCTGCTGTCAGCAGCTGGGCTGAGAAAGCCCAGGGACTGCAGGAAAGGGAGATATCCTCATGGTGAGGCACAGGGATGGAATGGTTTGGGTTGGAAGGGACCTTAAAGATCATCCAGTTCCACCCCTTGCCATGGGCAGAGACACCTTCCACATTTTTGTGATGTGAAAAGGAACGAGGCTGAGTCAGAGAGCGATGGAGCCATAAAAATTATCCTATGATAAGCTACTGGAACTAATGTTGAGGTATCTTCGTGAAGGAAGATGCACTTCAAATCCCTGACACTTCACGTATTCAATGTGCTTGTGAAAATAATCCAGTTCTGGAATAAATGCAAGTAATCCAGATGATATTTTCGTCATTAAAAATGCAACTGGACACAAAATTCTTTAGAGGTAAGAACAGTGATTCCTACATAACACTTCTCATCAGTGGAATATTATTTTTTTGAAGAGGAAAAAATAAGCATAACCATTCCCTTCGTTTTGCAGACATAGAAATTGGGGTCAGCTACACTGCAAGCATTACAGAGAACAGGAATTGAAATACCATAAAATGCCGTTTCTACGGTATCGTGCATCATAAAGGTAGAATAAAGAAATTAATATTCTTTGCTCAATTAAATAAAGTAGCAATTATTAAAACGTACAATAGATCAGACATTCTCCTCCTGCCAATTAAGTCATCATTCTTATGTGCAATATCTACCTGCCAAACAAAGACTGAATAGCATGTTGCTATCAGGCTTATTAGTGCTGTTTTAAAATGTTCTATTGAACAATTCCCTTTTTTAAAAAAAATGTTGCTTTCAGCAGTCTGACAAAAAGAGGGTTTGGGATTGTGTTTTTTGGCAGTTGGAATTAGAAAGTTTTTTTTTTCAGCTTTCAGAAGGAAATCTGCATGTTGGTAACAGCCACATCTAAATTAGTTACAGTAGAAAAGTATTAATTTCTTGTATCCCTTTCCCTGAACGCATATTATCTTTTTTAAGTATTATAAACAAAGCTGTTTGTTTCATCTGTCAAAATTTAGATTGGCAGATAATTTGCCTATTTTCTACAAAAAGCATCCCATGCAAGTGCCTTCTTTTTTGCCATTGACCCCAAGATTAGGCAAATTATTTGTATTTGGCAAAATGTCAAAGGCAGATTCTATCAGTTTTGCCCTGGGAAGCACAAGACAATATTTTAGGGGGTAAAAGCATTGTTCAGGATGAGCAAAGGCTGAAGGATCTGCTCACTAGCAGAGATACCCGTGAAGTGTTGTGACTAATTGGACAAGCGACTCTGAAATTAGCATTTGCTGAATGGTTTAATAAAAATCAGCGTGGTACCAAAAAAAAAATAACAGCAATTACTGAGTTGCGTAACTCGCAGGAAACATCTACCAGACATCACAGACTAGCTGAAGATGTATAATTTAGCATTCCCCTTCCTCAGAACTGCCTGTTCTTGCTCAAGATGGTCTCTCTCCACCATATCCCCCATCTGCTCCACCCCCGCTTCCTATCCTGTCTCGTTGCTTGTACACTTTTTTCTTTAATATATTTTATTTTTTATCACTGGTATTCATTTTAAGGAATCAATATCAGTCCTTCAGCTGAATCTTCAAACTGTTGAGGTCCTCTGCCAGTTAAATACTGATTCCAAGTCCCATTAGCTTCAACTCACTGGTTTCCATTTAATCTAGATTTGTCTACCCAGGCCGTGGTATTGCTGTCTACTAAGTGTTCAGGTTGCCATTGTGCGCTGACAGGGAAATTTCACAGAGGAATCCCCTCTCAGCCAAGCTGCTTTTAATATCCTATTCCTAATTTATTTGTGCTCATGGGAGTAAAATGTGGCAGTCTAGGAGATATCAGTGTGTCCTCAGCTGAAATCCACCCTGCGTATATGATTATTGTTGCTGCTGCTGTTATTATTGTTGTTTTTATTGTTATTGTTGTATTTCTTGGGCTGTGACAGTTTAAACTGGAGGTGTTTACGACCAGGATCTTGAGGAGAATTTTTGAAAGTTTGCCCAAAGCTCCCACACTTTGGGTCATAACTCAGCACTGCTGTCAGGGGCTGCAGAGGGCAGGGAGGACCTCCTGAGGTGCAGTTCCTGCAGGTGGAATTTTTGTGAGGATGAACAGTAAAATCCCTGCTCCAGCCCACATGGGCAACAAGAGTGAATAGCAGAATACAGTGGTCAAAGCTCTTCCTCCCAGCAATGTCTCCTTCAAGAGCCCCAAAGCCTCTCGGTGCCCCTTAGCCTTTCAGACTCTTCCAAAAAGTCTTTTACATCTCACAGCTCCTTCCTCTGACTCTTGCAAGTCATTTGACCATGCAAACTATTTGATATTTCATGTCTAGGAATTGTGCCTATAAAGATGTTTTAACCACCTAAGTCTGGACTTTAGTTTGGGTTGAAAAAATTAATAATAGCTTTTCTGGCTCAAAGAGAGAATGGATCTTTTAGATGTGACCCTGATGGAAATACCTGTTGAATTAATATACTTTTAAATGTATTAAAATCTTTTTCCAATAGCAGTGACAATCTGTGAGCATAACAAAATCCTTGCATGCCTTCAGGCCTCAGTTACCAACATTTCCAATTTGAAAGCACATCCTTCCTATACCACACAACCTCCTCTTTTAATGTCAGAAACTTATCAGTTCCCAGCCCTAACAGGGAAAACCACCTTTTACAGTGTGTGGATACAGCATGTGATAAAACAGAGAGAAGCTTACAGCTACCTGGTTTTGTTTCATTGACATTTCTGATGTGTGTAAAATTACTGTAACATTAAGAGGGTTAACCACAGGGTTTAGCTTAGAGATTGCTCAAATAGTGACTGAAAACAAGTGCTTCTCTAATAATCACAGGCAATTAAAAGAAAAAAAATAGCTAAAGGAGAGGAATCTTGTTTACCTAATAAATAGGTCACTAGGGAGAAGTTGATAGGAGGGAAAAAAAATAATCAATGACTGACATGAGTGGAAAAGTAAAAACCACTAAATTTTCAGTTCTATTCTGACAACACCACTTGTCTTGACGATGTCATAATTGCTTGTGTGATTTTTTTGTGACAACAAAATTCCAGTTATGCTGGAAGGAGTTTTTTGACCTGCTATTACAGCTTTAAGTTTCCATTGAACAGTCGCTCCTTGCATTCCCCTGCAATTTGTGGCTCAATTTTTTGACCACAGAAAGGACTCTTCTGGTTGGTTTGTGTTCCCTACATGGTAATGAAAACATCACACTTGTCAGTACCACTGGAATTAAGTTACCACAGGATTAAGCCTTGAGGACAACAGCGTGTTCTGCTCAGCTTTTTTTTGGATACAAGGAGTACACAGGGAATAAAAAACTGAAATAAACCCCCATATTCTTACAGACACGCTTTTAAACATGAGACACATTGAGCCCTAAACTCATTTAGGCTGGAAAAGCCTTGTAAGGTAATCAAGTCCAACCATCAACTTGGCACAAACTGTGTCCCCAAGTGCCACCTGAGGGTTTGTTTCTGCAGAAAGAAGTGGAAATAGGTGGAAATAGATTATATGTCTATGCAAAGAAATTTGAGGGAGCTACATCCTCCAATTAATCTGATGTAAAATGAGGAGTAATAAATGAAACTGGGAAAATGAGTGGCTCTGGAGAGAACCCCCTTTGTGCTGTGCTTGGGGGCTGATCTCTCCTCTCGTGGAAGGTTTTGGATATTCCTGTGCTCTGTGGGAAGGCAGTGGCTGCTGCTGTCTCGTGTTCCTGGGGGAGGTGAACAATTGTTGGCATCACTGGGATTGGCTCTGCAGAGATTTTGTCCTCAAAAACAAATCTTGCGGTATTTCAGGAAAAGAAGCCTATTGATAGTTTCAGATATTCTCCAAAATTTTGTTGTGTTACCTGAGCATTGTCCAGGTCTGATGTCAGGGATGAGATTTGCCTGACCAGTCAGATTCCACAGTGCAGATATTTAAATTATAACAGTGAGTCACTGAAGACTCCTCTTTTAGTAAAAGAAGCAAGTGACTCTAGGGTGCTGCTAGTTGCATCCTAAAGCAGAAAACTACCTTTGGACAAGAAAATCGACATGTAAAATAATTATCTTTTGCTTTTGACCAAAAAAAAAAAAAAAAGAAAATAAATAAAAGGACCCTGAGGTGTCTTTCTCAAGTGTGAAAGTAAATAAAGTTAGGAAATGTGAAGTCCTACATGCACTAGGAGAAAGAATATTATGGAATGCAGGCAGGCGAGTGACTAACACAATGTAAATAAGGAGATTAGACATGATGACAAAAACCTCAAAATGTTTTATCTTAAATAAGAAGCAGGAGAATCTTTTTTAAAAAAATACTGATTGTGATTTTTCCTGCCTGTCAAGGTTGTTTTGAGATGAAAATGAACTTTGTATCAACTCTTCCACTGAAGGATAAATTTAGCTTGATGAGCAAATAGATGAGTAAAGCATGTTCCATCTTGTGAGAAGAGTTTTGCTTTTTCAAGCCTTTCCGCAGCTAAGGAGGCCAGGATTAGCACTACTGCAATGTTTTTTTTAAGTAAGTCCAGCATTTCCCAGTGCAATATTTTCTAAAAGATGAGAGGAGTGTGAAAATTAAAAAGAAGAGAGCTCTATGCCAGCATTTTAAGAGCTGCTTACTTTACCCCTTGGAAACAACGTATGGTTCCCTGTCTGTTTTCTGGTGTTTTTTATAGGACAAATATCTCTCAGTCTGCAGCCTGAGTTGATATAGCTTTTCTCTTTCTGATTGCATCTATTCTTCTGTAATCTTTCAAGATTAGAAATGTAAATATTTTACGTTATAGGTAACAAATAGGTATAAAAATATATTCCTGTTTGCCTCATTATTAAGTACTCTCACAGTCACTCAATGGGAAATCTGATAATGCTGAGATGCCTTTTGAAAATTGGTTGTTAAGGATATTTTTGCTGGAAAGTTATTCTGGTGATATGAAGGAGAAGAAGAGCACATGTTAAAAATTATGCTGTAACAGAATATTAGTAGACAGATATTCTAAATTAGGGATATCAGGAAGGATAAGGTTCTGCTTTATAGTATGTTCGAGGCTGAATTTAGCCATATTTCACCAAAAAAAAAAATACAGTAGAGATGTGAGGAAAAATCTGAAAGTTTGAATTAGATACATAAATTTTTCCTTGTTCTCTTTGTTCTTGCCTCCATACTGTATAAAATACAGTAAAATTCCCTGGAGCAGAAAACACAAATCAGAATTTTCCCAGATGAAGTCATGAACCAAGTAGGCTAGAGATTTCAACTCTCTCTCCCTCTAGTCTAATATTTAATTGCATTATATGAAATGAAACAAACCCAAAAGGAAGAGGTCAGGGATATCCTTTCCACTTTTCACTCTGGAATAGTTATAATCTGCTGCAGTGCATTCTTCTGGAGAAAGATCAGGTTTTGAATCCTCTCAGGGAAAATCAGGCATTTATTCTGCATCCTGGCTGAGTGTATTCAGTTCTGAGCTGGAGAAAATGGAGATAATTTTTTATTTCTGGGTAAGAGCAAGGGTTGAAGAATAAACTCATTATCCAAGGCTCTGAGTCACACAGCCTGGAAAGGACCTCTGGAAGTCACCAACCTCTGCCTTCTGCTTAGGACAGATCATGGAAATTGCACCTAACTGGTAGTCTAGACCCATCATTCAGAAGAGAGATAAATATTCATGCATGGTATCCAGGATCCTCTTATTTTCTTTTTAATAACATTCTTGACACAGCTCAAAAAATCCATCTTTCTGGTGACTTAATCATCGTCTTTTTCAGATCAGTAATTATCATGGTACCTAGCATGTCCCTTTTTGAAAACATCTCTAAAATGTTTTATTTTAACCAAAAGTACTTCTGAAAAATCCGAGGAAACATTGGATTTATGTACATAACAGTTAATATTCTTCAGTGATGAAGAAGATCTGTGAAGAATGAGACTTCACAATCAATACATGCAATTAGTTTGGGGTTGTTCTACAGAGTTAGTTGAAAGAAGTAAATATTTTCTTATGAAAAAATATAGTCACCTTAGTTATTGTGCTCTATGTATAACTAATGATTTTTATTCCTGTAATGTCTCCAAACATGCAAAATAAAAAAGGTTCCATCTCTGTCAGTGATCTCACAGTCTACAGAAGACATTTTCAAATCTGTGTGTGACAAATAATGCAGTCAAAAAACAGGAACACAGCATGACCAGAAAATTCAGAAGAGCTGAGATGAATTTGTAGATCATAAGAAATGGGTTTTTGTCTTTCTACTCCATCTTCTGTGCTTTTGTTTTTGTATTGGATGAATGTGGGGAAAGTTCACAACCTGTGCACTGCCTGTCCTCACTGCTCCTCTGGTCTTGGTTGAAGACTCCTGGTGTAACTGCAAGAGAATTAATAAAGAAAAACAACATCAGGAAAGGGGCAAAAGAAGCAGTGGGAGGGTGGGACAAAACCAGAAACTGGTTTTATACTGTTCAAAATGGCCAGGTTTCAAAGTATGACTGAAGAAAAGGGAAAAAAAATTAAAAAAAGGTAAAAAGGAAAAAAAATGCAGCACGAATGCTGCTTGGAAGGAAATACAATAATCTTGTTTAATCCTGAATCATTGTTGCAATCAATTCAATTTTGTAGGTAAGCTCCCGTGACACATCTATTCCAAGAGCTAACAAGAGACAGAGCTGAAATATCAACAGCCCCAACCGGAGACCGAATTTTCTCTTATGATGAAAATCTCTGCTTGGAGAGGTTTCAGATCTGCGTGATCAGTGTGAAATTGAAATTACTCCAAGTGATTTTGATGAGCCACTGTCTTCACAGACGAACTGTTTGATGTTAATGCAAGGAAGGAAACAGAGTGATGTGAGAGCAAATGAAAGCTTTGGGGGAAGGGGGAGTAAGATTTTTTTTGGTATTTTTTTTAATAATCACTATAAATACATGTGATAGAATTAAAAAAAAAACTCAGAAAAAGAGAAGACAAGAAAGATGAGCAGGGTTGGGCAGATATACAGGATTTATTCTTTGCACAACAAAAGAAGAAATGAACAACAGCAGAAGATAATGTTCAACAGCACATCGAAAGCTGAACTGTGTGCGTATCAACTGAATCCTTCATTCTGAATTAACAGAGCATTATATTAAAATGAAAGGGATCTCATGCACTTTCTGTAACTTGTAATAGCAAAGTTCCTGCCTTTGGTGGGGATGAGATCTTTCAATCTTACGAGGCATTCATGCTGACAAACAAGCCAACCCATTTACATCAGCCAACTCATTCATCTCCTTATTCATCTGCGTCACCAGCAGCTCTGACTGAAATTGAGCCATTCTGGGATCAGGAGCTGCTGTTGGGCAAGGTGACGTGTGGCCCTACTGTCCTCCTGCTGTGGATAATATTTATTGAGCTGCACTTAACTCTTCGCTCTCTCCCGTGACTTTTCACTGGGATGCTCAAAATTTTAGTGCAAAACTTGGTGTATTTGGTGCATAGGGAAATCTGTCACCCTCCGAATGCAGAATCAAGTGTATGTGAGGGTTTTCTTTTTTAAGATCAGACTTGAGCTTTCCTAAGACTGAAATTTTTCAGTTTCCAGAGCAATTATTTACCAGCCTAGCACACAGAGCTGTCTCTAGACTTTACAGAGTAAGGTCACAGAATATTGGGAATGTGCAATAAATCTAGCAAGTTTGCATCATTTTCATCTCAATTGGACAATAGGATACATATTTTTAAAGTTAGTTTTCCTACTGGTTTGTAAAAATTCGAAAGACCTTTAAATACCACTAATCAAACCATGGGCACAGTTAATGGGAGCAGTTTTAAACATTTCTGAGGGGCCAGGCAGAGTTTTTCTGCCCAGCAAGCAGACCTGCAGCCAAATTACAAACTTAAGGAGTTGAAAAACTCAGTCCTTGCTTAATCCTTGCTCTGGAGGGTAGGAAACTCTGCCAGCTACTACTTGGCATGGTTTAGTTCTTACATGCTCACTCAGGTTGGATGAGCTCCACTAGCTGATAGATTGGCCAAATGGAATCAACCCTTGATGTGGTAGGTTTTATTTCAGTGATTTTTATATGGTCCAGTCTCTGTAAAAGAAAAGAAAAATAACCTTCTACTGCTGACATAGCTACCAGCAGTATCTGAATTCGTGGAAGTAGTAATTTCACAGTTATTTGTTTTGGAAAATGGATGGCCAGGAAAATCTGGAGGTGTTCTTGCTTGCAAGAAGATCCCTGGTGTGATTCCTAAGGTCATGGCTCTTGAATGACTCATGCCGAAGCAATGTCTTCAGCATTGCTTGCATTTTGCATGACATATTATATGATTATAAACTTATGATGTTTTCTCCAATAATTTGAAGTTCAGATTGTCTTGATTTGTTTGTGGTTTTTTTGGTGGGGGTTTGCTTTTTTGGGGGTTTTTTGTGTTGTTTGTTTTTCCCCCTGCTGGGTCCTTTTTATCTTCTTCTTTGGGCCAGAAAGAAATACAAATTGTAAGTTCTACACCCCAGATAAGCAGGGAAGCACTGTGTGCCAAGCAGTTTATGCTCTGGTTGGTCTGGGTGATCCAAACACCAAACACTGGGTGAATGCAATTTAGGTGTGTGCATTGTATCTTTTTAATTACAGCACAGAGTGATATTGTCTCTTATGTTGTTTTCTATTTGCAATAGCAAAGGACCTCAATTGTCAACAGGTTTGGGTGCCTGAAGATGGAAATAGGGATCTAAAGATGCCCCAAAGCATGTAGATGTCCATGTTGGTCAGATACTTTAATATTATTCCTTCTATCCTACAGCAAGATGCAAATACTTCTGAAAAATCTCTTCAGCTGTGTCCCATGAGACAGACTCATGCAAAAATCTGGCCAAAATACCTGTGATTCAATAAAGAATCACAGGAATCCCATGGTGCTGTAAAATGGGAAGGAGGAATTGGTGCAGAGCCCTGTGGAGTAGGATCTGACAGGACTGAATACCAGGTGTCCTCAGCACGCTCAGCTTTCCTCCTCTCGGAAGAAGCCATGGTTGCTCTTTGATTTATATTCCCCTTATCAGCTTCTTGAAGGAAGTCATGTCATTACTTACTCATATTTTCCCTCAGTAGTGTCTGGGGGATATATAATACTTTCCCACCATGCCATTTTCTAGTTTTCTCTAGTGCCAGGGTCTCTTCAAAGTAGATTTAACATATGAAAGAAATTCAGTAGAGCATAAACCAAAGGGAATACATATCCCTTGAAAAGACTGAACATTTATAATCTAGATCCTCTATGTCCTGTGGCTGAATAATCTAATTATAGTTCATTGGTTTCTAAATTTTTTTTTTTTAGAAATAATTAGAAGTAATTTTAAAGAAAAAAAATATGACTTCTCTAAAAATTAGTTATGTTTATATGATTTCCTTTATACTAATGGGTACCAAATGTTTAATAAATTGACTATGTACAGAAGTCACTGATAAAAGGTTTCAGTTTAAAGTGAAAGAGGGCAGGTAGGGAAGAAATGTTCCCTGTGAGGGTTGTGAGGCCCTGGTATAGGGTGCCCAGAGAAGCTGTGGCTGCCCCTGGATCCCTGGCAGTGTCCAAGGCCAGGCTGGACAGGGCTTGGAGCAACCTGGGGTAGTGGAAGGTGTCCCTGAACACGGCAGGGGTGGCACTGGATGAGCTTTAGTGTCTCTTCCAGCCCCAACCATTCTGTGGTTCTGTGATTATTCTACGATGCAGAGCTGAAGGCTGAAGCATCCAAATGTTAAGACTGGAAGCCATCCTGTGCATGCAGAGGCAGTTTAATGTACTTTTCTCTCTTTTACTACACATGCCAAGAGAACCAGCAGCCAGCTGACATTCCCAAAGTATTTTGGTGTAAAGCAAGGAGCATTTGAATGCTTTGGTCTCTCTCTTTAAAAATTGTCTTTGAATCAAGACTTACCTTTCAATGTGCATTAACTTTCAGGGACACTTTATCTCCAGAATAATTTCATAAATACTGGGGGGATTTTAGAATAAGGCTGAATGTCATGAGCTGAATGAATCCTTGGCTTCTGCTTAGGGGTTCCTCCAGTCCAGTGGAATCAAGAGGTTACTGAAAGAAATTACTGGATCAGAACACACTGAATCAGAACACTCTGAAACAGTGACTTTCTTTTTATCCAGGGTGAGTCAAATAACCCTTCTGTAGGCTGCAATATCACAGCACTTGGAAAAAACATTGCATTACACTTGTCATTCTCTTTGATGTACTCACAGGGCCACCTAGCTTAACTTGTGAGTGGCAGGGACAGCCTGGGACAATTTGGCTGCGTGCACCTTGTCAGCCTCTGTGGGACAATTATGTTCATCAGAAGAGAGTCCTCTTGCTGAAAGCCCCATCCAAATTACTTTGAAAAAACTGGAAAAGCTGCCATAGGTTTTTGGATCAAACCCCCAGTACAAGCTGGATGTATGAAAAGCTGCTAAATTCAGATGGAATTCTTTTCATCCAGATAAAAGACAAGCTCTTACTCGAGCTGTGAACTCCTAAGGGGAGAAAAAATGAGTAGAAGAGTTGTTCAAACACGAGGGGCTCGGTTGGGATCCTGTGTGGGTGCTGGGGAAGCAGGAGAAGAGTGCATTC
Organism: Grantiella picta; assembly: GCA_013397955.1. NCBI lineage: Eukaryota > Metazoa > Chordata > Aves > Passeriformes > Meliphagidae > Grantiella > Grantiella picta. The sequence continues at coordinate 323,189 of VZRM01003953.1, forward strand.
CGGCTTTCCAGGCTCCTCCAGGAGAGCCTTCTCCATGCTAGACACAGCTGTGGTCCTTGAGATCAGGCAGCCCAAGAACTGGCACAGAACACAACGCCCGGAGCAGGGAGGAAGAAAGGGATGTCAGGATGCAGAGTGCTTTACCCCACTGGCAGATTATGAATCCTTTAGAGCAGGGCAGCTGCTGCCACACACTGGGTGGGATGCTGGCATCAATAAATCAGCTCAAATTAGCACGTGCTTGGGGAGGACATAAACCGATTTGCCTAAGAAGATTTGTTTCTGTGCTCCCGGGAAGCCTTGCTGCCGTGGCTCAGGGTGCAACTGTGCTTTCTGCACTGGGCTAGCTCTGGAGAGACATCAAGCAGCTGTGTGGGAAAGGAAACAACTGATAAAAACTCCATGATGCATTTTAAAAAATATAGGCTCTTCCATGGTCCACCAATATGTGTGAGCTGCTGCTCTGGGAGGATGTACTGCTTTCTCCAGTGTGGAACAGGGAGGCCAAATTAAGTGGTTTGAAAGTCCTAGGAGGACAATGGACAGCTCATAGGTATTTGAGAGGACAAGGGGAAGGGCTTTAAGGTGAAGGAGGGGAGATTAAGATTGGCTATTAGGAAAAAATTGTTCTCTGAGAGGGTGGTGGGGCCCTGGCACAGGCTGCCCAGAGAAGCTGTGGCTGCCCCTGGATCCCTGGAAGTGTCCAAGGCCAGGCTGGACAGGGCTTGAAGCAACCTGGGACAGTGGAAGGTTTCCCTGCTCATTGCAGGGGTTGGAATTGAATGAGCTTTAAGGTCCTTTCCAACCCAAATCATTCTGTGACTCTATAGCTCCACCATGGCCCCAAATCCCAGTTTATCAGGCTGGGAAATGTGCTTTTTGCTTCTGCACCTCTGCACTGGGTGTGGAGATGAGTTGTGGATGTTTCATTGATCTGAAGGATCAGAATAAGGCTCTCAAACTTAGAATTGTGTTTGTACCCAGAGGTGAATCAGCACCATTGATGTATTTTTGTGGGTTTTGGGTGAGTAGGGCCAAGGGGTGCTCAGTGAAGCTCACTGAGGCTGTTGATGCAAAGTAAAGCAAAGCCTTTGGTGCCACTGGCAGTTCAGGGGCTCTTTAGCAAAGATAGTTTTTCTCTGTCCAGTTGCTGTATTTTTCCTTCAGACTTTTGACCTTTTATAATCAACAAGAAAAGGCCATCAATTCTGCCTTTTACTGAAAGAACATTTCCCTTTGTCACTGAGAGGGAGAAGTCAATGGGCCATTTTTTTCCTGAGCTGGCTCAGCTCCCCATACCAATATTTTTTCAGTGAATTCAAGATCTGTGATGATTGATTCACCCATTTGATGACAAAGCAGGCAAGTACTGTGCAGACAATGGCAGTAAAAGCTTCAGTGTACTTCAGGAATGATCTGGAAGGACCATGATGAGAAAGTCCTTATTTTTTCTCCATTTTAATTTCTTTCTCCTGCTGAACCTGCTGCTCAGTGTCAGCTGAATATGCAGTCTCATATGTGGAGACGTGCAAAAAACCAAAAATGTTTCAGTTTGGTTTCAGCTGACCCCCTCCAAAAATCTGCTTGTGTGTAGGCTCCTTTAAACTGTTTCATGCTGACTGTGGGTGTAGTGGAAAGGAATAGCATTTCTACATGCAAAATCGAGGAAGTTTGCTCTGAGTGTGTCAAACCAAAACGTTTTGGCCTTTCTGATGTGCATGGTTTTTTCCTTACTGAAATTGTTTGAGAAACGTGATGTATTTTCTCAAGCATCAGGGGTTGAACATAATCAGAAATTTTTTGGGATCATACCATTGAACCCAAAACTTATTTAAGATAAATAATTTAAAATAATTAGAAAAATTCCAGTGAGCTTAAATGAGCTTAAACGTGTTTCCTAAGATGAATCTTGTCACCAATGCACCCAATCCTCTCTGCCTAATGTATAATGTTCTGAAGTATTTGCAAATTCTCTCAGGGCCTCTTTTCCCTCGAGCCAGGGCTTAGTCAGAAACCTTCAGTCCTAACTTGCAAATGCAAGGAATGAAGCTTAAATGCTGTAAAACTCATCCTGACTCCAGCACAGCCACATTTTCTCTCTGAAATGCTGGATCTTTACACAAGCAGAAGAATCAGTGACATTTTGCTGTGTCACTAAATCCATGCAAGCAGAAGTAACTTTTGCCAAAGTGAAGAATATGAAGTTGTTACACACAGTTAAGCTTTAAGGGTTATGCCAGAACAATTCTTTCTAAATCCAGCTGAAGATGGCATCAAATTTATCTTCCTAGGCTTTATGCAGGAGGATAAGACTGAAATATCAAATCTGTCTCTGAACTAAGTCTCTATTTAGCAACCTATACTCTGTCTATCTATACAAGGTGTTTTATACACATATGTATATGTATATATGTATATATATTTGCAATGAAGTTGGAGTTTTGTGATTTATTTAACCATGCAGAGATGGATTATGCATCACAGGCCATTGAACAAATGATTCAGCATACATATTAATTTCCTAGATAGGTATTAATAGCTAAAAACCCAGATTAGATATTTTAAAACAAAACATTGTGGCTTCAGCAGTCACGTCTCCTTGAAGAATTTAGGCTACAGTGATATAATTTGGAAACAGGAAGATTGTATTTGCTGTTACTTGTGTTGTCCCAGATAAATACTATTTTAAAGGTGGTTTATTTGTCATTCCCCTTCAGAACATTCTGGCAGAAAAACAGTGAAGTTATTTGAGGAGCTCTATGTGCTGTACACCCAATAGTTTTGCAAAAAAAATAGCAAAATTTGGATTAACTGTTTTTCAGAATTTCCTCTTATAACTCCTGTTTTCCCAGTTATTGCACTGTTTGTGTGATTTTTGCTGTATCTTCAGAAAAAAAACCCCTTATATGTTTACTTAGCTCTCGACATGCATTCATTACATTCACAGTGAATATAATTTTTCTGTGTGGGAACGGCATCAAGTAGAAGTAGAACAAGGGAAGTGAAGCCCTGGAAGATGAACACAACCCACTGGGTGTTTCTCTCGTGACATAGGTGGTTCTCCCTCCCCTTCCTGCCCCCTCTCTCACCTTCCCCTCCTCTCTGTCCAGTCCTGTAGATAATTCCCTGCACTCAGGGTCCCTCGGAGGCAGGATTGCATATTCCCAAACCTACAAACCCTCAGGGAAGGTTTTTTATGGATGTAGCAAAAGGCGAGGCTGGTCTTCAGCACCGCGTGAAGCTTGGGAGGTTGTGAGTTGTGTGAGATGCTGAAATTATCTCCCAGCCCTGCTACTCAGGGTGCAGAGAGGTGTCATTTCAAACCCCTAAAAACAATCCCAGACAAAGAATGTGTGCTCTTAGATCAGTGCAGAGAGAAGTTGGAAATACAGCATGTGAGAGAAACAGATTCCTCCCTCTGTTGTCCATCTTCCATGGAGGTTAGGCTGTGACAGCATCTCCTCACGCTGCTCTGATCCGTGTGGAGGGTCTGGGTCAGCTGCAATTTGTGCTGTGATCTGTCCTGTGGAGGTACCTGCCTTTCCCAGTGCCAGCATGGAGAAAAAACGTGGAAAGAGAATATTTAGAGATGATAACATGGAGAGATAGCAACTTGGAGAGTTAACATTCCCTGTTAGCCCCATCCCTGGACGTGCTCAAGGCCAGCTGGGATGGAGCCATGAGCAGCTTGGTCTGGTGGGTGGCATCACTGTCCATGGCAGGGGTTGGGACCAGATGACCCTTAAGGTCCTTTCCAACCCAAACCATTCCATGATTCATTGATAATTCATTTTAGCAAATCCACAAGAATTTTATTAGGAATGCGATCGGGCGGGGTTTTATTGGTAGGTAAGTTAGTTTCATTTGGTTGGGCTTAATGAGTATTACAGATGGGTTAAAACTAAAGTAATTTTGAGTCCAGACTGAAATAAGATAATTTTAAATACAAAAAATTTATGAAAGAGTGTGAAAATCTCCAAATGGCATAAAAATTAAAATGAATTAATATTAATAATTGACAGTTCATTTTAAGAGGATGTTTAACATATGGAAAGTGGGAAAACAAAATTAATTTTAGTTACATGACCACAGAACAAATCAATCCTATTCAGTCCCCAAGTGGTTTAGTCACACCACTAGAAAATAGTTTATTTACCTAGTCCAGATTCAGTGTCTTTATCTGTGGAGTTTCCTTCTCATTTATAACTGATTAGTGCAGTTCTCAGAACTCCAATTTCATTCCATCTCTCCCAGAAATAACTCCTAATGTCATATAACTATTTCTGGAATAGATGCACTTTGATTTAGCAAACGTGTTCATGTGTCTTACAGTCATGTAGTTGGGTAAGATGTGTTAGGTTTGCCTGTGAGACTTGGAAACTTTTGTTCTGTTCAGACAGTGAAGGATTCTTACTGAGGTGGCAAAAATGCCAGGTTTTGTCCTATTTGTAGTGAAGCATTCAGGAGTATTCCAAGTAGTTCTCTACGGTGCAAAAACTCACTGGCAAGATCTGCAAGACTGTGGAGCCAAAAGTAAAAGTGTACTTCAGGAATGATCTGGAAGGACCATGAACAGAAAACCGTTATTTATTTCTCCATTTTAATTCCTTTCTCCTGCTGACCCTGCTGAAATAACCCCTTGTTGTTTCTTACTGGGGGGTAGAGCTCTCCCCCAGCTCAGCCCCCTGATCAGTGGCAGAGGTTGGGTGTGAGTTGTGCCTTTGCCTGAGCCATTCAAAAGTGTCACATTCACTCCAGGCTTTGAAACAGACATTTTCATAAAAATTACCCTTGGGAATGTTTGGTTGGATTTGACTTATCAGTTCCCGATGCAGACTTTCAAATAAATAAAACATAGCCTGGTATTATTTAATATCATTTCGTACAATTGGTGAAAACTAATTTGATGATCTTGTAGAGGGATTTCTTATTTCCCCAAAGAGCCAACAGATGACATCTATCTAATTTGCCAGTTAAAATTCGTACATGCGGGTTCTGGGAAAAAAACTGATTGGAGCTCACTTGACTCTTGAACGAGATTCACATCAGTAAATACACTGACTGCATTAGTACTGCCTAAACTTTCTAACCACAAAACACATTTTGCTTCATTTTATTTGTAGAAGAATGACACAATAATTTTCTGAATAATCAACTCTTCAATTTAGCTGCATTTGCATCCTGGTATAATAATTAAAATGACACTCTTCTATTTAGATTAGTTGAATTTTAGTTGAATGGAATCAGATTTCCTCAGCCTAAAATATAACTAGAATGCTCCTTTTTAACCCCAGTCTTCAGAAAATAGGGTTATTTTATAATCATATGTGATTTCTACACTTCTGTTCAGTCTTCACCTGGTTTAGCCCACAATGTTAAAATATGGGTACTTGAATACCCATGATTAGAATTTAAGGACTGTAGTATTTAAATTTTTTTTTATGGAAGACACCTTTCCATTAGACTAATAATTGGAAAGCAGGAATTTTCATCTGTCTGCAACTGAAGTTTCATTTCCTTCAGCATCTTGTGCTTGTTGGTGTCTGGCAGATAATGCAGAATATTGTACAGTAGGCAGTTATTTTGTGCATGGCATCAAGGAAAGCTCCTTAGGAAATGTGGAGGATTTATAAATATATTCCCTAGTACTTATCAATTCAACATTTAAAGCTCTTAAGTCTAAAGACTTAAGTATTTGCTTTCTCTTCCTAAATGCACTTTGATCTCCTTATGGCTCTTGACACCTAATTGCTGTGCTGGTCCTACACCCAACATTCCAGCAGCAAGTGTGGAATATCTGCTCAGGAATATCAGGCTTCGAGGGAAACACTCCCCTGTGCCCCCAGCCTGAAGGAGAAGGCTTTTCTTGACAATCCTTTTGCTTCATCCATGTTTCTGTGCAGCATCTAAGCAGGGCAAAATACAGAAATGACACACATATGTCTTGTCTCCTGCAGTTTGGGAAATTTCCTTCCTTTTTCTCCACCCATGAGTGCTCTTGTTCTCTGCCAAGCAGCAGAACTGCTACTTCACCTCTCCAAGTGCAAACCAAGAAGAGGATCTCTGCCAAGCCCAATCCATTATAAAACTTCAGCAGATCTGACACATATGGGTTGATGAATTTTCTGATGTCTCCTACTCTCATTTCTCACAACAGCAACAGGAGGAGATGATTGTCTCAGCCTCCCCAGTTTCAGCTCACACAACTATCAGCCTGCTCTAAAATAGTGTGGTGGTTAAACTGATATTATACAGGGATTTATTTGGGAATTTTAAGTATATGAAGTAACTTAAAGGACGCCTAGAAGGTCTCAGCAGAGCAGGTAACCTGAACTAAACCCTGTTCTGTGCTTTGGGCTCAGCTGTGGTCACCACACAAAACCCTAAATGAGAGTAGGATTTGTTATTTGTAACAGAGCTGTGAACAGATTTCACATAAGGACAAAACACCATTGCAGGAGGCAGGAATGGCCAGCACTGGGTGAAAATGGTAGGCAGACTGCTGGACTATAAAAGAATAGACCTACCTTGAGAAAATGCTGCTTTCTGCATCGGTAATCTCTGTGCCTCTCTCAGTACAATTCAGCTCTATGTAATAAAAGACCTGCAGGGTACATTAATATTCTATGATGCCACAGAGTTCTTTTTCACATTCATATATATATTATATTTCTGCATATATGTTTGCACAATTAAATAACTTATAATGGCACATTAGAGGAGAAAGAAAATTAAATATCTTGCTATCCTTAGCTTCACTCTATGAAAAACTGCATGAAAAAAGAAATCTCATAATAGCTAAGATATTAAATATTCTTATGAAGTTCTCTACACCTGGTCGTGTGTTTTATGAAATATATGAAATCTAGTGTGTACAGTATCCAAACATCTGTAGCATATTAAAAGCAACACCCACAGTAGTGCATAATCAATTAGTACTTTTTGAAAATGGTCCTTGTCTAGCAATTTGTACTGGAAGAACAATCTTATGTTTGGAACAGTAGGACTGTGACGATTTTTGTTCTTGCTGCAGATTTTGAGTATAATAACAGATTCTTTTTTCTGTATCTCAGTCTTCCCTATAAAATGGGAATAATGACGTTAGTCTGTCTCCAAAGGGTTTTCTGAAATGCAGTCATAGAGTACACATCTCACCACAAGATGATACAAACACATTCTCTCGATTCACCTGGTTCATTGCAATTTTTAATCAGTGGAAACTGCACTCAGTTTCCACATAATTTCTGAATTATTTTGTCTTTTTAGAGAAGTTTTGAGCCTCAAGCCTTTACAGTAGCACCACATGTTTTTATAGGATTTCAAGAAAATAAACAGGCTTAGCCTGGATTTAACTCTAACTTAGCACAGTAAAAGATGAAAAATTTTTATATGATCATGGCCAGTCTGATAAAAAGAAAAAAAAAATAAAGAGGATCCCACTTCAAACATTTATTTCTGCTCCAATTAATGTATAAAATTCCATGCTGAATTTCTTTTCAAGACTGAGCAAGCCTGAAGACTTTTCTTCTAGGGCTGTTCTTACTTTCAAACCTGACCCCTTTTATGTCTTGTTTATTTTGTTGTGTCGTTTTATAATTACCATTAAAAATGTGGCAACTGCTGCTGGATTTTGTGCAAACCCAGAGCCACCCACAAAATTTGCACTGAGGAATTCTCACCTAAATAAGCAAGATGGGCAGAGTGTGAGTAGAAAAGGGCTGGTTGTGGTAAAGAGCAAAGGCTAAAGGTATAAAAATGGCATTTATGACAGGGAAATAACTTCAAGAAAAGGGAAACAACATGAACTGAGCAGGATCCCCCAGGGACTGTAAGACAGGTATGGGGTGGCCTTAAGGAAAAAAGGATTGAGAGCATGGGAGAGAGAAAAGTACGCCAGCACTGTGTGTAGCACTCTGTACAGGAATTACATATTTCCTTCCTTTTACGCTAATTTTCCTACCAGGTGCAAGCTCTTTTTCCTCTACCTCTTCGTGTTTTTGTTCGTGTATTAGTTTGAAAACAAACCAGTGGGAGATTGCAAATCAGGATTATAATTTAATAGGAAAATTAAAAAAAAAGAAAAAAAAAAAAGGGCAATAATACAAGGAAAACCACTGACAGAGTCAGATACAACCTGACACCGTGTTAGGGTGGTGGTAGCAGTCCAAGTGAAGTAGTTCAGCTGAACAATATCTATTTCACTTGGTCGTGCTCCTCAGACTCCCTTCAGATTTTATTAATCTGCTGGCATTATTACTAAAAATCGCAAGCACTTCAAGACAATATTGAGGATCTTATCAGCTGTTTCTGCTTGAGTTGCTGAATTCCACCAGGTTGTTTTGCACACACCGTGCCTGCCTGCCCTAGCTATGTGCAGCACGTGAAGAGAAGTGTTAAAGCAGGTGAAATTGCCCTTTTTATCCCAGTGAAGTTGGCAAACCTGCTGGAAGGTGACATGGTGGGACCAAGGAGTAGTGCTGAATAATAACTAGGAAGTTACTGGAAAGTTCTTGGGAGAAAAATAAGAATTCAATCGGAAAAAGTGAAGTTTTCCTCCTTGTTATTACTGTATTTTCACTCTGGCACCAGCATAATTAAAAAAAAACCAAAAAAACCCACTAGGATACAGACTCCCAAGAACATGATTATTTGGCTACAGTTGTTACTATAAATAACAAAATTAGAAGTTTGTGATAGCTAATCTCTGGCTGTTTCTGAAGGCTTGTTTTATGATTTGGACCCAGTGGGGCTAATTTGATGTGGTTTGCTGCCTGCCAAATGACTGGAGCTGCATGGCACTGAGACCCAGCTACCTGCAAAGCTTTTCCTGGCTGGAAAAAGGCAGCACAGCTTTGGAGGTTGCTCTGCACAGGGCTTGTGACTCTGCTGGGTTTGTGACTCTGACCTTGGCTGGAGGCTTTTCCCAGACAGAGTCTATTAAAGTCCCTGAATTACATGGTGAAACACCAGCAGGGTTTATTTCAGCTGTGATGTCAGGCAAGACAAAGTTCCTAAAGCCCCCAAAATTCCACCTAGAGAATCCAAGCTTTAGGCAAAAGCTCATGCCCTGAAGCCTCTTTTTACCTTCAAAGGTCAGCTGGTACAAAATCTCATCCTAATTTAGAGTCATCTAAACCTAACTGGTGAATTAAACTTCTTTTGTCTGGATCAGATTCCATAATATTATTACCTGACCCTCCTTGCTGTAAATCTGTCTCTTCAGTTGTTTACAACCTTACGAGATTCAGTCTGGTTCTGAGGTGAAGGTTTTTATTCTTGCTGACTTCTCTGAGCTGAATTTTTAGTGACAGGTTTTGGAGAAGGAAGCACAGCCACTGAAGGCTCTGCTCTTGCCCCCTACATTAAATACAAATGTAGAGGTGCTAATTTAGAGAAAAATATCTCGTGAAAGCACCTCGACAGGATTTTAGCTTGAGGTTTGGAGATCAATGGATTAGGATGAGCATCCTGATAATGAGGAAGCAGGTGAGAAAAAGAAAAGATCTGGGGCTGATTGATCCTAAAGTGCTGGTTCAGTTCCGAAACTCTCAGTTCTTTGATACTCAAGGAAAAACTGTATCTCATCTGCAAAAATACTAACCTAAAGATGGAAAGAGCTTTCCTTTGAAGACGCAAATGCAAATATGCCTAAAATATTATACAAATATGTTTTGAAGGAGAGATCCAAAAAAAACACTCTTAATCACCCTCTACCTCTGTTCCCTTTCAACAAAATAAGGACAATATTATTTTTTACTAAATCTGAGAATGACTGAGGTTGGAAGGGACCTCTGGAGATCATCTGGTCCAATCACCAGCTCAAGAAGGGCCACCTTAAAACATTTATTCAGGACCATGTCCAGATGGATTTAATTTTCCACAGAGATATTTTGAAAATTAATTAATGTTTTTGAAGCATTTGGTTACTATAGTAATAAGCACTGAAGAATTCAGGAGGAAATAGAGCACTATCCTCTCTGTGGAAAGGAACAGAAGAGAATTAACATGAACTCACATCATTACAAAATGTATTATAATGTACACTGGAGTCCATTGATTTTTGTGGGCTTGAATCTGTGACCTTGGTAATTCTTTGGTGCAATTTATATGCTTTTGTTTTATAAAAGCAGTAGTGGTCAAACTGGCTAGTCCCAACTGTAAAATATTTTCTTTATTATTTTAGTGCTCAAATTATCTTATATTAAAGCTTTGTGAGAACTCTTGGGGAGCTTATGAATAGTTAGCAGGAAATGATGTGCTGCTTTCCCTGACACTTTGTTATGAGTGTAGCATAACTATAAGTCAAGTGAACCAATAAACACTGAATACCTTTGCTGTTGTATGAAGAACATGAATCTCACAACCACTCCTGCTGTGTTGTCTGAGATTTCAGCCACTTTGACTCCTTCCCTTTCTCCTTTGGCAGTATTTCTGTCAAAGCAGATGAACTTGGCCCTTAGTATGAAATTGGAAAGTGTTTAATTAGGACCAAAACAAGTGCTGTACCCTCCATCTCCTCAGTTTCCATAGCTTCTGTTCATTCAGTGCAAAAAAAAAAAAAAATCCTCCTATTTTAGCAGTGTTCTGTGAATGAACAGAAGGGAAGTAACAACACTTCCTAATCACTCTTCATGTTAAAATGAGGAGTATAAAACCTGGACTTCTAGCACCTTGCCCTCTGATTTTGTTCTTGCTTGCTGCTTCTTGCCATATTTCTCAATTTCCAAGTACGGATTTTTGCATCCCCACCTCCACTGTATCTGTTAAGGAAACACTGATCTGAATTCTGCTTTCTGAACCCTTACTCAGCTACGACAGTTCTATAACTCTGGAGATTGTTTTGTTGATCTTTTTCTTGCATCAGGCATATTTTGGGTTTGGGAGGTCATATTGGTGGACTTTCTTAAACATTTTGTCAGGCAATGAAAAAGTTAAACCAAGTAGGACAATATCATCTCCATTTTGTCACAAGTTTGTTCCATTTGTCTGCATTTGCAGTGGCCTTTGCTGGAATATCTTGATGGATCAGGCGGGTGGGATGGAAGAAAAGCGAGAATTTCTTTTGAAATGTGATTTTTTTTTTTTTTGCGTCTCTTAACAGAACCGCGAGGCAAAGGCATAAGACAGCCCTGGCATATGAGGAGTGACACTTTAATGTGTAGGTGACACATATTAGTTATCTCCTGGGTGGGATTGTCAGTTTTTTATAGACCCAGAGCATTACCAGACTGCACTTGAGGTTCCAATCTCAGCCATCACATCAGGGCAAGGCACAAGACTATTAAGGGGATGATACTTTTCCTTCTCTTTTAACCAACTGTGTGAGAGGGTATTGGCCAGTGCAGGTGCATGGTCACTTAGTGGGAGCCCAAAATGAAGCAGAAAATTGGGTGGGTCTGGGTTTTTTCCTGGGCACTGAGGCAATCAAAACAGGAACCTCAAGGTCAATTTTTTTCATGCAGCTCTCCACTGTATGAGGACCAGAATAATAAATCTCTCTGAGATTCACAAAACTGTGGTTTTGGCTTCCATTCAGCAGCCATCCATCTCGGAGATGCACAGCTCACATCACCTCCATATCTGAATGTCTCACATCCTTAATGTATTGATCCTCCCAGAAATCCTCAGAGGCAGAAAAAAGCCATCACCCCTGGTTTAGAAATAGGGAATTAAGACATAGGACATATGGACTGAAAGTCATAGAAAAAGTCTGTTGAGGTGCAGACAACTTGACCTGTCTTAAAATTGTAAGGCCAAGCCCAACCGTGGGATTATCTCATTATCCCATGGGATAAGTGGAAGCACTTATCCTAAAGAAACATGAAACCCCTTCTATGGTAAAGACTCAGTTGTGCTTTTAAACACTTGCTATTCAAAAATAAAAGTGAGTTTAACTTCTAAATCATCACACATTTTTCTAGCAGCTCTATAAACATATTCTTGTATTCTCTGCTTCAAAAACAGACCTGAAAAATCTTTCATCTTCTTTGAAGGCTTTTGGTGGTTTTGTGTGTATATTATTTCAGAGCTCCTTCACAAATTATCATTTGCTGATATAGTTAAACTGCTTGCCACTTCCAAAGCAGACTAAATCTCGATCACATTGAAGGCAATCAAAATATTTTTCTTTTAATTTGGTAATCTGTCTTGAGACTGTATTCAGTCTCAATAGTTTGTAACAGTTTTTACATCATTCTAATCTCCTCTTCATTATACCCCCTTATTTGGACACCCACGTAAATTACTATCAATTTATTATAGTCTTAGTAGTTATAGAGATAAGGGAGTCAGCTGTGTTTAGCTGAGAAGGTTTAAAATTAAGTTTTTCGTGTGACTTGAAGATTGTGTGGAATTACCATGACTCTTGTTCTGCAAGACAGACCATCCAACCTGTGGTGGAAACATCTCTCTGTGGGGATCTTAATTGTATAATAATTGTTCTTTAATTTGGGGATGAAGTCAGCGGAGTTTAAAACTGATCAGGAATAACTAATGAAGACTGAGATTTTCTTCAGAATATTATTTTTGCTAAGATTCTACAGAGATCGGGGGTCTGCAAGCTGACAGCTGGAGGGACCAGAAAGATCAAAGCCAGATCCAGTTCAGGAGTTGCTGTAGGGTCTGGGAGTCAACTGAGAGACTTGTTTGCATATGAGACCCGGGGAGAGGGAGGATCAAGGGACAATCGCTGAATAAACCATATGGATCTCCCTGCTACAGGTGAGATCCATATGTATGTATGATCAAATCCAAGTCCAGTTTGATTATCGACAAATTTTCCATGATGTTCATAATTTGGACTCTACATTCTCATCGATTCCCCTCTGACAGGGCCTGGAAATTTGGCCATTTTCTATGATTCTCTATTCTTAAGAAAGCCCTCTATAACAGGCATGAAGTTATTCATGCCAAGTGTTTCTCTCTCTCTAAGTCCTAAATCATGTATTCCTAAATTATAAACATATGCTTCTATATTAGATTAGAGGGGAAGTATTCAGGTTGAACACCTTTATATTCCAGTCCTTACTCAAAAAGCATTGCTATTCTGGAATATGCTCGAGGCTGGCTGACTTCAATGGGACTGCCGCCAGATTAAAAGCAAACAAACAATGTGCCTTATCGAGTTAGGGCCATTATCTGGTTTCCCACTAATGCAATTCCACAGAGTTAAACTCATTTGTGGCAATTGAAGGGGGAGAAGGATCAGTGTCAAGGTCCCACATTGCTCTCCAAAGTCAGTAATTTACAGAGGAATGTGAATACTGACAGCAAATCTCCCAGTGCCATTAAATTATTTTGAGATCGTGGTTTGAGAGTGAAATGGGAGTTCCCATGGGCGAGGAATGAGTAGGGCTCATGGAATTTCACCTGGTGACAGTGGCAAAGATTTTTCATGGGCAGACTTGCATTGTTGGGCTAACTCCAATCTGCAGTGGGCTGTCCTGGGAAAGATGGAGTCAGGCTGTGTGATTTTCCAGCTGTGTTTTCAAAATGGCTTGTGGGAAGCATTAAATGCAGGGAGTTTGGGTCGTTTGGTTTGTGATTTCTTTCGTGTGTGGAAATAAACTAAAGCTGAATTCTCTCCATCCTTGCATCTTTGCAGACAAGGTTGTGAAAGGAGTCCTGGGAGGCAAGAAAGTAACCGCAAAACAGGAGAATAAGTCTCTTTCATATACAGAAAGGGGAGCTAAGGAGCATTTCTGAAATAAATTTACACTGATAGAAAGGAAAAATTTGGAAGATAATGAACTTTGGAGGGAAGTTCAATTACAGAAATGTGGGTACCCTGTAGACATGAACATGACGCCGTAGAAGAAACTCACTAGTGACAATAGACTTCCCTGAATATGTATATAAAAAAAATAAATTAGCTGTAGAGAGGATGTTACTAGGAAAAGGACTGGCTACAGTGCAATAATTTCTGAGTCTTTGGTGTCATTATTTATCCAAATTCTCCTTCAAGATGTTGCTTTTCTCTACCTCTTCCTTAATTATATTGAGACTAAAATTTTCATGCAGTTGGAAGGGTTCTGTCCTGGTTTTGTTGGAAAGATCAGCTAAATTTGGTAGAGATCAAAGCAATGTGTGCAGTGAGATGGTAAAACAGGAGCTGAGATCTTGAGCTGCCATTCCTTACACTACAGGAGTTCAAAGCTGGCACAAGTCAAGACACTGATCGTGACGTGAATTACTTTAAAAAAAAATCCTCTTCCACTGCGATGCAAGCTGAAAAACAAATTTTCAAATTTAGGATTTAAGCATTTCACAAATGCTATAAAATTCTTTTTTATGTTCTTGCCCTGCTGGGTGTTTTCAAACCCCTCTAAGTTTGATGTATTTCAGCAGTATTAAGGTAGATTTTTTTCTTTTTTCCCCCTTTTTTCTTTCAAGATTATGTAGAGAATCTGTTTAACAAAGCTGACTAAAGAGAAAAGTAAAAAAATCACACCTAGTTTAAAAATATTTGTTTACCCTCCACCTTCTTTCTGAAATTTGAAAGCCATGTGAAAGATCTAAAAGTAGCTGTAAACAACACAGGGAAGAAAATTTTGTGAAAACTTCCCTGGTTTGAAAAAGTTGAAAAGAATGACTTCTAGCAGGGAAATTTCATTAGCACTTGAAAACCTTGAGTAGTTCTAAGATCCAGCACAACCCAGGTTCTTAGAGCTGTTAGAGGCTTCACTCCTCTTGTTTAATAAATTCTTCTTATTTTCCCTCTTTTCTCAGATTACATGGCATGGATACACATGCTGATATGGAAATAGAATTTCATGAGGTATTACATCAAACTTCCTTCTGGCAAATTCCAGTGGGGCTGTGAGATGCAAAATAGAAATGTCTCTCTCTTCTTTGTTAGCAGAACATAATTTGTCCTTCATTATTTTTTCTTCTTTTTCATGAGTTCAATAGTGTTTCACTATTTATAATTTAGCAAAATATAAATAACATGTAGAGAGGAGAGACTGTAATCAGCATTGGTTGTACAGAGGGAGATCAATACCAGTTTTTACTGGGCTGAGTCCTGTGCAAATCCAAAGCAAATGGATGTTCCTTTTGCTTAATTTAATTATTAATTATAGGAATATGTAAAAAAAAAAAAAAAAGTAAAACCTATGTCACCAAATGGTTTAATCTGAATATTTTGACATGAGACTCGGAGGACAAGGTAGTTTCTCACTATTTCAGCCTAGAAGGCTCCATCTTATATTTGGTTTATTTATGTCCTTCCAATATACCACAAGTAACATTTGGTGTGAATTTGTCCTCTGGACCCAGGTCATTTTCACAGTCTTTATTACAGTGGCTACAAAGTGTCACAGTGAAGGGAGGTATTGATGGGGACATAATAAGTTTTTTAAAGAACTGTCATAGATGTTAGCAAGAGAGAGGCTCAAGACAAATGAGATGAGGACAAAAAGTCGCCAAAGAAACTTCATAGAAAAGGAAAAAGAATTCCAAAGTGTTGAGGTTTGATTTGCTCCAGAAATGGAGGAAAGTGGGTTCAGGATCATAGAATCACAGAATGGCCTGGGTTGGAAGTGACCTTAAGGATGAACCCATTCCAGCCCCTGCCATGAGCAGGAAAACCTTCCCCTATCCCAGGCTGCTCCAAGCCCTGTCCAACCTGGCCTTGGCCACTGCCAGGGATGGAGAAGCTTCTCTGGACAACCTGTGCCAGGGCCTTACCACCCTCACAGGGAACAATTTTTTCCCTAATATCCCCTCTAACTCTACTCTCTTTCGGTTTGAGGCCATTCCCCCACGTCCTGCCACTCCAGGCGCTTGTAAATTCTCTCCCCACCTTTTCTGTAGGATCTCTTCAGGCACTGCAAGGCCACAATGAGGTCACCCTAAAGCTTCTCTTTTCCAGGCTGAGCAATCCCAATTCTCCCAGCCTTTCCTCACAGCAGAGCTGCTCCATTCCTCTGATCATCCTGGTGCCTCCTCTGCACTTGCTCCAATGAGTGGTGAGAGTTTTTGGGCTCAGAGACATAAGCAAATCAAACCCAAACTATTAGGAGGAGACAGGGAATGAAGTTGCCCACAACACAAGAATCCAGAAGGATATTCTTCTGCTAGAACTGAAGCACAGCTCTTTGTGAAATTCATACTCACACCTCTGAGTAAGAACTCTGAATGTTTAACTAGGGCAGTAATTTAAAGATCATTGCCATCAGGAAAAGCTCATTTTCTGCCCTTTCCAAAATCGCTGGAGTATTTCTGACTCGGTTACTCCTGAGAGCCTGACATCCTTCAGTGCTTTGATTCTTATTCTCTCATATGAACCTATCACCCTGTGGGGAGAAGGCAGAAGAGATTGTCCAAATTTACCCAAAGGATGGAAAGTTGGTTTGTTTATTAAAATTAAAAAAATTAAAAATTGCCCATTCTGTCCCCTGGTAAAAAGAAGGGGAAGAGAAGGAGAGATGGTGGGTGTTCTGGGAAAGGGCTGTACAAGAAAAAACAGGAGAGACAAAGGTTTTGTTATTCAACTATGAAATCAAATATGTGTAATTAAACTTTAATTTTTTTAAATTGAACTTGTTGTTGAAATGAATTTTGATGTTTGCAGTTAAGCTGTAAATTTTTTTCCTATAATTAAGGCTGTAGATGAGAGGCTGGACCACTTAATTTTCAGAAGATGCTTACAGCTTTATTGTCAGGAAGAAAAACGTGCAGTGAGGGGAAGGTCTATTTGCAGAGAAGTTTGAGTTCTTTCACTCAGATGCCCTTTCACATACTCTAGTTGCTTTTTCTAACTTGCTGTGTGTGTTTCCCTGAGGTTCACTCCCTGTACAGCTGTTTCTGTGCAGACAGCAAATATGACATCAGGGTTCTGTTTAGTGCTGTGTGTGGAACCATGATTGAAGTAGGAAATACAATTTTCCAAGTGATGGATATTAGAGTGAGGTTTTTTCCTTGGCACTTCCCACCTTGGCTGTCCACACTGGCGCTGCCATGGGTCCTTAATTCTCTGTACTCAGTGTCTGAGGTGCAGCCTTGGAAAACACACAGGATGTGCCCATATGTGCTGATGGTCATTTTTGTTGCCCCAGTACAGGTGGGGCTGTGCGGATGCCTGCTCTGAAGGCATCAGCTTGAGAGGTCTGGAAGGTGTGGTTCCCACCAAGGCACCACTTCTGTTTCATTTTTTCCAACACCCCATGACTGCTTGGCCCTAAAATCCCAGCGGAGCAATTACCTGAATTTCTGAACTTAAACTCTTAATGATGAGCTCACCTTACAGTGAAATCAGAAGGGATGAGTTTAGAAAAAGTGTAATTTGTGTCAAGAGTTGTGTCAGATCTGCAGAAGGGAGCTGGTGGGGTGGATGGGGAAGCTGGAGGATCCATATATCACTGTACTGCTGGTGACAGAGCCCCGTTCTGAAGGCAGCAAGGAAAGCAATACATCATGAGCTGACTCTTGAATTTTCTCTGTGTCTCTCATGTCAGATTGCCTGACCCCCAAAACTGCTGATGTATGCCCTCCTCAGATGCTGCTTTCTTCCCCAGCTGACCTGCTTCCCACCAGCAGTTTAAAAGTTGGGGAGTAGTTCAGGTTTAATCAGAGCTTGAAATTCAAGCAGAGAGATTTAGAAGCCTGAGTTAACAGTACTACAGTCTATTCCCACTAAGCTTTTGTCTGAAGGTTGATGGGGTAACAGCACAGGTGACAAAGAAAAATGTCATCTAAAGCTCATTCAAATAGACTTACATTGCAGTCTTGAAACTGGTGCTGCAGGTTACAGGAGGTTCTAACTCAAAAAGTAATTCTAAAAGCTAAATATCATAAAAATACCCAATATTTGATTATCAGGAAAAAATAGAATATGTATCTCTAGGGGGCAGTTAGAAAGAAAATAATTACTGCAGTGATATTAAAAAAAAAAAAAAAAAAAAAAGAAGGATATAAAGGTAAATGAAGGAAAGAATGCCAGAAATTGTCAAGGGTTTGAAAAACCCCTATACATAGAGAAGGTGGGAATGGCTGCAACAGTAAGATTTAAGAAGCCACAAATATCAGCAGTGCAAAATCAGTCCAGAAGCCAGAATCTCACTCTCTTAAATCTTTCACCTATACTTGTCATTAGCAGCAGGACTTGAAATGTCAATGAATATGCCCTGATACAGCAGCCCTGGGAATTGCTGCCATTACTAAATTAAAGGTGTAGAAAATGAGGCAGAGAGACCTGGGTCCTGTAACTTTATAAAACTATTCTAACCTTGTCATCCAGCTTCCACTCAGAGCTCCTGGTGAGACAGCAGCCCTGGCAGAGGGCAATTCAATTTTCCTCTGCTGGCATTCCAGAGCCATTGAAAAGCTCAACTGTCAGTTAGTTTTCGATGAATCCCACTTTAAGTGATGCTTTCAAGGACATCTAAACCTTCGATGGCTCTTTGGGGAATTGAATGCAAATTTGTTTCTTATGCAACATAGGCAAGCACATCATTTTTCATAATAGTGCCATAGATATCAGAAAGCACCTGCACCCACCTCAGAAAGCCCCTGAGGGTTGGGATGGAAACGAGGTGGAGAGATGCAAAGCATCTGACTCTGTTTACAAAGGCTCTCAAGTGATTGCAGGTCACATGGTGAATGAATTTTACAAAATTAAAAAAAAAGGCTTTTTTTTTGAGTTCAATGAGAGGAAAAAATCCATCTCTACAATAAATGCATGTATTTAATGTGATTTATTTTCATTCCAGTGACTAAACAAAAAAACTCCCTGAACTGTTATTTGTCTCTTTCCTTTCATTCAGTTCCACCAATTTAAATAAATAAATAAAATTGCCAGTCTTCTGCAATCATAGATCTCTTTAACCAATATAAATATTTCTCAACATCTACAATCCTGCTGTTGACAGCTTTGTGTCCAGTTTAAAAGGAGACATAAAATGCTTCCAACACTGACCCAATCTCGTCAGCATCAGGAGCTGTTTTCTGATCCAGTCATCTCCCTGCTGGAAACCTTTGCTCTCTATCATAATTAATCAAAGCTTTTAAAAGTCAATGTAATTAAGAGCAAGGCAGTTCTAATGGACCCACTGCAAGCTGTCGGCACCACATCTGAATAAAGTCAGAATAATCATTTCCCTGGCACAAAGGAGACCATCCAACCCTTTTCTTCTTGTCTCCAAAAATTTGTATGTCTGTGTTCTCCTGCTAGACATTGTTTCCCCCTTTTTTAGAAGAGAAAATGAGATTCCCAAGTGCTGAATCACTGGGGGAAATGACCTTGCTGGGAAGATGAAATCTAAAAAGTACCCACCCTGCCACCTTTGAGTGTACAGAATAAAACCTGCTATTTGTGAACCTCTCAGGATAAGATGTACTTCAGTAGGGATGGTTTTCGGCAGTGTTCCTTATGGAGAGAGGAAAAATCACTGCTCCCTTGTGATCATTTGTTTCTCTCCTGCAGTAATGCATTCAACACCCAATCTTACATCCCTAAACTTAATGCAAGGGAAATTTCCTCTGGAAGATTTCTTGGGGTGAGCTGGTAGGTGAATTCTGTATGAAGATCCATAACACATATTTGACATCACTTCCTCCAGCTGGAGGCGCATCAGCCATTAACCACCTGATGATTTCTGCTGGATTTGGGGACTGAAGTGAGGCAAAATGAGATATGGAGGGAAGAGCTAATTGAATGAAAGCTAGTAATGAAACTTCATTGGACTTGGCAGGGAATATTGGGTAATATAAATGCTTCAAAGTGCTTTCAGGTGATAATATCCTAGAGACATAGAATGGCTGAGGTTGAAAGGGACCTTAAATGATATCTTCCCATGTTCAGGGACAACTTCCACTCTCCCAGATTGCTCCAAGCTCTGTCCAACCTGGCCTTGGACATTTCCAGGGATCCAGGGGCAGCCACAGCTTCTCTGGGCACCCTGTGCCAGGACCTCCCCACCTTCCAAATAAATAATTAATTTCTAATATCCAATCTAAATCTTTCATCTTTCATCTTAAAGCCATTCCCTCATGTCCTGTCTTGTGGGCTTTGCTTATTCTTTAAAATTGGTTTGACTTGTTTAACTACCCTCGAGCTTGCTTTAAGTGAATGGCTCTTTGGTCCCTATCACCTCCTGGAAAAATCCACACCCTACATTCACCCAGCACAGCTTTTCATGCCAGACAACTTGCTCTGTGTCTGATGGAATGGCCATGATCCAAAACTGTCCCTTGGGACGTGCTCTGGTGCAGGGCTAGAGGATGCTGCACAACTTCCATCCCCTGTTTTCCCTGTTTTGTTTTCCATGTTTTCCCTGTTTTCTCTGACAGGTGACTAACCACACCTGGGTTAGGTAAAGCTGATTCAGCCCAGGGAAATGGCAATGGAGTGCCTGGCGTTTTATGCCTCTCAGAACTCCTGTAATTTATTTAGGGTTTGTGTTTAAAAATGAGCTCTCAGAGCAAAATGGAGGAAAACAGATCATTCCAAGCTATTTTGAAGCCTGAATAGATTTGGAATATGTTTATGATCTGTATCTCTTCTGTACTGGAGGTAATGCAATAATCTTCCTAAGCCTTCCTAAACTTTGATTTTTGGCTGCTTTCGTCCTGCTGCTGATATTGGTTTTTTCAACTTGCATAGCTGCACACATAGGAAAGCTGTTCAGTAATATCTTATTTCTATGTTTCATTATCTTATCAGTGCACTCATACACAGACAGGAAAAAAATATTTGAAATATAAGGTACATTCTATGCAACAATGTGATCACAGACCTAGTTTTTCAAAGAATAGTGTGGGTCTATATTTTTAATGTCTTTGGCATTTATTTCCCATTTATTTCCCTTATGCTGTGTGGCACAAGCCTGATAAAACTTCATGGGATGTATTGCAGCTTTAAGATATTGCTGTGAAATGTTAGCCTCACTCAGAAATCCAAATGAATCCTCACACTTCGTTTATTTGCTCTGTGTTGGCAACAATAATTAGCAGTAAATATTAATGTGGATGCAGAGGTGTGTGAATCCATTCGACACAACATCAGTGAAGCTTTTATGCTGCTTAAAGCTCCAGAACATGACAATTGTCAGCTGTGTGCTCAGAAAGAGCCACAGGAAGATCACTCTTGGTGTTGATGAGCCTTGTATGTTATTTGACAGATGAAGATAAATTGCTAATAATTATGTAATTATTCCACAGATATCCCTTCAGGAGCACATGACCAGGCTGAAGCAGGAATAGGATACATTAAATCATAGTGTGGTTCAATATTTAATTACTGAAGTTGGAGTAAGTGTGCTTTCTTTAAAATTTTTATGTCACTTTTTTTACCTATTCCCCCCCCCCCCCCCCCCCCACCTCTTTAANCCCCCCCCCCCCCCCACGTCCTTTGAAAATAAACCCAGTGATTAACTCTTCATTTAAAATTGAGTGTCTTGGATGCAGAATTTTTTGCCTGGGAATTTCTGACTGAGAGCTTGGGGATGTATTCTCAGTTATACAATTCCTTCTCAAATGCTGTTTCCTCTTCACACCCTCCACTCCTCCAAAAGGAACAAAACCACCACAGATGAAAAAACAACACGTGATAGCCTCAATATAGACATTGTATGACCTGAAAGATATTATGGGAAATTGCGGCTTTTTTACTGATGAAAGTAAAAATGTTGTAGGCTCTTGGGAAATAAATAAGCAGTGAATGTGGAAGCTCATCAACAATATGATATCATAGACTGTGCTCTCTTTCTAGCCCACCAATAAGAATAGAATTCTGATTATAGCTATGAATTCCATTTTCATAGTACAAAGAGACTGTTTTAATACCCTTGCTGTTATCAGAAAAAAAATTTAAAAACCTAAATTTAAAAGATCACAGCACAGACAACTTCTTTTATTCATTAGCACAAGTTCATTAGGCAGAGTTCAGATTGCTCTGCTGCCTTCCCAGAACATCAGCAGTGGCACTCAGAGCTTTGAAAAAGAAAAAATACCCAAACGGTAAATAATAATGCAATTCAGGCTTTATCCACCCATCACCTTTCAAGGAAAATGGGATTTAAATAGCAAGCAATAATTATTGTGGACCCTCTTCTCTAGGAGAGCCCACCTTTTCCACTGCTCCTTTCAGGTGGGTTGGACTAGATGATTTTAAAGGCCTCTTCCGACCCAAACTATTCTATGATTCCAAGATTCTCCATTAAAAGTGCATAATCTGCAAGCACAAAATGTTTGATCTTCTCAGAAAGTACAGGCAAGATACTATCGCCATATAATTTGTGTTCCCTAGCTGGAAGAGTACTACTTCCAACATTGCTGGAAGAACATGAGGGCAATCTTTATTCCACACTAATGAAGGCTCTTTGTTGGTGCCTTTCCAGGTTACTGTTTTTCTTAATGGCAAAAGGATATTTGCATGAGGAGATAAGGGCCACTTAAGTGAGCACATGGCTTCGAAAGTTAAATATCTTAATCTCTTGCAGCACTTGATAGAAGCAGATTATTGTAGGGGGAAAGGGGAGTTGGGGCAAGAGAAAGTAATTGCCCAAGGCCACCTTGCAAAGGAAAAAGTAAAATTTGAGGTTTTGGGTCCTGATTACCAAGCCAGGTCACTGGCAAAGCAGCTATTTTGTCATTGCAAAATTTAATCAGTACATGCTGTGATTCTTGGGGTGATCAGTGCAGGGCCAGGAGCTGGGCTTTGGTGATCCTTGTTGGTCCCTTCCAACTCAGGATATTCTGTAATTCTACCCTCAGTGATCTTATCCAACTGCCTTTGGTGCAATGTAGTTAATATTGGTGATTTGATGTGTTTGGAACTGTATTTGACCATTGGAAGAGAATGAATGGTGAGGGATAGGGTAGAATTCAGCTTTCCTAGATTTAGCCAGGAAAAGGACTGGTAAGCATTAAAATATACATGGACAATTTAGTTCCCTGAATTTGAAAACCAACTTTATTTCCCATAGCTCATTTTAAGATATATTTTGAAAATTCCTGATTCTTCCCTCCCCTTTATTTAGATCATATTATAAGTTTTAAAATGAACCTTGGTAGCAAAATATTTACAAATAATTCTTTTAACTTCTGTAAGCCCGAATCATATCTTTGGCTGCGTGTCAGACAGGCTTATTGATTAAAAGTATGTTCCCTTGAATCACCAAGGTCTGTGTGAAAATTGGCTGCTTTAGAATTGCCCTGCCTTGTAATCTTGATGTCCAACTTGCAATATATTTCCTGTGCCTTGGTCCATTTTTTTCAAATTCGTTTCCTAATATTGTTTCTTCAAACAAGCATTGGACATAACACAACAGAAAAGATTAATATTGAACAACTGCAGTAATTGGGAATATGACCAGAGCCACTGAAATTTTCTCCAGGCTGAATTTTGAAGCTTTGTGCCTCTGTTCAGATCTCTCAGCATCACCAGCCCTATTTCTTAGGGGATCCTTTGGATTATTTAGCATAATTTGAATAAAACTTTATTTTACTTCCAGGATCCTTTCCATTGTTTAGCATCATTTGAATAAAACTTTCCTTTACTTCCAGGAAACACAGATCATTGGGATTCAATGCAGGCAGTCATTTAGATTTTGGTAAGGGTAGGTGGTGTATTTTGTAAAGATCTTCAACACACCAACTGCACTAAAATAACCTAATTTCATCCAATAATATGTTAAATTATTAGTTTTACCCTTTATTTGAGAAAATGTATAAGGTAATCAGTATTCTTGAATTATTTTGAATTTTTCAAACAGGTACTCTAAGGACTTGGGTGTGTTTGTGTGGGATTTCACACCCACACATCCACCCTTTTGAAGGACTTTAGGATTGTTTTAATCTCTTGTAGTAGTAAAGCAACTGCATTCTTGTTTTCAGTCAGTCTTTGAGACTCCAGTCCTTTCTCACTGCTGCACAGCTTACAGCTTGCACTCAAATTGTGTTATCTTCTCTTCCCTTTTACTTTTTATTCTTGTTCCAGCGTGTAAATTGTGTCCTGCTGCTCTACAGGATTTTTCTCCCTTAATGATATGGAGGGAGATAACTGCTCATAGTGCTGACAGAGGTAAGAGCACCAAGATAAGCAATACCTCAGCTGCAGAATGATATACTGCTAGTGGGAGTAAACTCCAGATTCATATCCCAAAACACTAGTTAGTCTATCAGCACTTCTGCCATTATCTCCTCGGCCACAAATCCAAAGTTTCAAGGTCAGCTGAAACTGGATTGAAAATCTGGAGATCTGAGAAAAGCCCAGTGAATTAACAACGTTTTTTCTGCCTGGATTTTGTTTCTGATGTGAGGCCACTTAGATGCCTCCTTTTGGCTGGAGCAGTGCAGTAGGAAAAGGGTAAATATAAGGCCTGCACAGACAAAGTCACATTTTTTGAGGGAAGAAATAGTATTTGAAAAAATGTCAAGTATTTTAGACCACAAAGAGTACAAAGTCAGAAAGCATTTTTTTGTTGAGTAATTACCCATGTAAATAAACATACACCATTCATACTGACACCACAATAATTTTTCAGAACAAAGACTGGTTGAATCAATTAATTTAAACCTGGATTTAATTGTTCCAAAGTCTTCAGAAAAAAAAGGGGTAAAGGAAAAAAAGACATAACTGGTTTCAAAATCCTGATAATCAACTCTTAAATGGATCAACTGAAGAAGAAAGCAGGAAGTATGATAAGAAATCAAGAAATGTTGCCTCTGAAGAAAACTGGAGGAATCTGGGTTATCTCTTGTAGAAAAGAAGAGATATAATAAGTAATGTAAGTGCTACTGCAGAGGGGAAAGATGGGGATAATGGATGGGAGGCTGGTGACAAACTCAAGGTTACAACTCATTTGTTGGCCAAACTTTCCTAGTGAGCTCACATATACACAATCTTGCAAACTCAGTGCTTTATTACCTGCATGGTGTAAACCTGTCTGAAATAAATTTCCCACCGGTACCAAACCCTGAGTCTCTCAGCAACGTAGATCATCTTTTGCTTTGTTCTTGTTTCCCTGCAATCTGTTAGCATGAGGTTGGCACTAATGCTTTTTCCTACACATGAGATCAGGGACTGTAAAACTATTGTGTGAGTAAACTGTTCTTCTATTCATATCAATAAATTTGGAACCGAAGTGTAAATGCTCAAAGTAGGCATTAACCTTCATCTTAACTTTTTGAGTAGCTTTTCACATTAACATGCTGCAGCTGTCTCATAGTCCCACATTACTATCTGAATTGAAGACTGGAAGTACATCCAGCTTCAAAAATTGCTTGTCACTCACCTGTTGAAATCTGCATTTATATTGCTAATTGCTCTGAGTGATTTCTCCTCCCTAGCACTGTGCCCACTTGCTGTACTACCCTCACCTGAACTGGCAGAAACCATTTTCCATTATAGGTCAAGAGAATTCCAGAATAAAGTCCTTTCTGCTAATGCAAAAAGGGTTGTGGTTTGGTTTTTTTTCCCCTTTAATACTGCAATGCTTTCAGCACTTTCTCCTTTTTGTGTTTGCTCATGTTCCATGGAATTTGGTTTTAGATGAAGCACACTGGATGGATGCCTTCTTCCTTCTGACCTGAAATTGGCTTTAAACAGCCATTTAGGAGCAATTCTGATGAAACTTTAAAGACTGTGTGTGATTATGTGCTCATGTAACTTCCCAGCCCAGTCATTTGTACCACCCAGGCTGGGGGATGAGCAGGTGGAGCAGCCCTGAGGAGGAGAAATTGGGGTGCTGGGGGTGAGGGCTGGATGGGACCCATCTCTGGGCTGATCCCAAAGCCTGGGCAGCAGGAAAGGGATTGGGATTCTGCCCCCTCAGGTGAGACCCAACCTGCAGAGCTGCCCAGGCCTGATCCCAGCACAGGAAGGAGCTGGAGCTGCTGGAGAGAGTCCAGAGGAGGCTCCAGGATGGTCAGAGGCATGGAGCAGCTCTCCCACGCGGAAAGGCTAAGAGCACTGGTATTGTTCAGCCTGGAGAAGAAAAGGCTTTAGGGTGACCTAATTGCAGCCTTGCAATGCCTGAAGAGTTCGATAAAAATGGAGAAAGACTATTTACAAGGCATGTAGTTATTGGACAAGGGGGAATGGATTCAAACTGAGAGTAGTTTAGACTGGATATAGGAAAAAATTTTTCCCTGTGAGGTGGGGAGGCCCTGGCACAGGTTGCCCAGAGAAGCTGTGGCTGCCCCTGGATCCCTGGAAGTGTCCAAGGCCAGGCTGGACAGGGCTTGGAGCAGCCTGGGATAGTGGAAAGTGTCCCTGCCCGTGGCAGGGGATGGAACTGCATGGGCTTTAAGGTCCCTTCCAGCCCAAACAATTCTGTGGTTGTACCTTCTTAACTGAATTTGGTATTTCAGATATAGGGCCTGAATAATCACCCAGAAGATTGCTTCTCTGAAAAATTTTCCCCCATAACCACTTTGTGTAAGAGTATATATTGTTCCTTCTGATTTCTTATTTTTAGCTTTTTAACACCACACACTGACACTATAGAAGAGCTTGTTATCCCTCCAAAGAGACAATCATATTTAGCATTTATATGAAATGGGAGCATCTTTATCCCAGTCTTGAGCTCCCTATTTTAGCTGAGTTTTGAATGACTGAAGCAATGCCTGGGAAAGGTATAGGTTTTTTATTTGCTGCAAGGCTGAGGCTGTGATGCTCTAGCGCTAAGACAATGTTTGGAGCCAGTGGAGTGGTCCTAGAACTATGGATAAAGCTGGACATTTAACACCTATTGCAGCGTCTGGGATTTTCTTCAAGCACCTGATGATCAGAGACTAGAAAAAAATAATAATTTTAATTTTCTTTCCCCTTAACTCTAAAGAGTGCCTTTTGATAGCAGCTAACATATGGAAAGCTGGGGGGAAAAAAGCGCTTTGAAATGTAAGTAATGTTTGTCAGAAATAGAAGCCACGCAACGATATGACAATATCCCAAACTGTTTGCGTGGTGCCTTAACTATATCATTTGTTTTGCTTTGACTGCAATAGAAAACACCCATCCACAGACTCTGCCTGGCTTGTCAGTTCTGTAAAATCACAAGCCCTAAATCAAAGCCATCAGCTCCTCCTTTCTGCTGAATATCAGCACAATCAAACACTACCACCTGCAGACACTGTCCTGTATCTCAGTCCCCCTCTGCTGAGGCCAGTGAGCAAGAATGTTCTACGGGGCTAGCTACAAGTCTAAAAAAGTTGTTCTGTATGTTTGTGGATTTAATTTGTATATATTTAATCCCACCTTTGGTTCGCAGTTTTGCATAGTCTGTGTACTGGGGTCGTACAAAAATCAGGTTGTGAGGGAATGTATGAGGTCT
>VZRM01003954.1:0-53051 GCA_013397955.1 Grantiella picta
ACCGGGTATGAGGAAAACTTTTGCCATCAGAAGAGTTCTCAAACATTGCATCAGACCAGTAAAATGGTAAAGTCATCATCCCTGGAAATATTTAAGACACGTGGATGTGGCATTTAGGGACATGATTTAGTGGTGAACCTGGCAGTGTTAGGTTGGTAGTTTAACTTGATGATCTTAAAGGTCTTTTTCAACCTAAATGATTCTATGATTCTAAGAAAAAAATTATGGACGGACTGGAGAGTGTCCAGAGAAAGAAGA
The DNA here is from genome assembly GCA_013397955.1 of Grantiella picta. Classification (NCBI taxonomy): domain Eukaryota; kingdom Metazoa; phylum Chordata; class Aves; order Passeriformes; family Meliphagidae; genus Grantiella; species Grantiella picta. Next base: position 259 of record VZRM01003954.1, read on the forward strand.
GAAAGAGGATCAAAGTACAGAGGAACTCGTTATATGAGGAGTTGCTGAGAGGGCTGGATTCGTTGATCCATGAGGAAAGAAGGCTTAGGGGAGACCTTAACACCACGTTCCAGTATTTAAAGTATATATAATACGTAAGTATATAAATACAAAAAAAATGGAGACTCCATTTCTACAAGGAATCACATGAAAAGATGGAGAAGGGTTCAAGTTACTCCTGGTGAGATTCTAATTGGGCACAAGTGGAAAATTTTTCACAATAAGAAAAACCAGAAGTTGCAGTAATTTCCCCAGGGAAGTGGTGGACACCGCAGCATTCATGACTTTTAAGAGTCATCTGGATAGGATGCTAGCCCATTTTGTCTAGCTTGTGCTTTTGTTAAGCAAGTTTTGGATGAAATTATATTAGAGGTTACTTTCAACCTGGTGTTCTATGTTCCTATGGAAAGCAAAAGACAGAAGAGTACATCTACCACGTGTATGCTGTGGTAACTTAGAAACCAGTTCAAAGGAACTCTTTTTCTAAGTTCTCTGTTACATGTTAGTTTGAAGGTTTTCCTGTCCTCTGGTGAGTAATTAGTGCTCTGGGGTACTTGTGAAGGGATAGTTGTTCCCAAGGCAGGAGGCACTGAGGTCTCCAAAGTGTTAGACAAAACGTTCAATCCTGGCAGCTTTAGTCTAACCCAAAAACTGTGGCAGAAATTAACACTTTTGTTTCCTCTCAAAATCCCATTCAGCTGGTAAGACACTGTAAGGTCTAGGCTTCCTGTGACTAGGAAGTCTGTGGTTTTAATAGTGCTCACAGATGCAGTCTGCTCTACCGTGCACTGAAGTCAGTAAGTGTCTCTTCACTGTTTTTGTTACAACTTTTGCTTCAGCATGAGTCAGACTTTCCCCAGCCTGAATACTCATTCTGGCCTGAATAGGCTATCAAGCTGAACTGCTTCTTCTAAAGATTGTCCCAGTACATTATAAGAATCTTGGTCCTTCTGATGTCTGTTTCCCCAGACATCAAAACAGAGGCCCTCTGTGAAAGACTGTCTCTACAAACCCTAGCATTGAACAGAAAGCATTAAATGTTTTGTTGATGATATTTCCATTTTGGAGCAGATTACATGTTTTCTCCTTGGTTAGCCTGGCAGGGATAAAGGCAAAGCTAATTGTGAAAAATCTTTGCTTGATAGTCTTTAATGATCTAGGTGGAGTTGGAAAAAATATACTGCCAGGAATGGTGTGTGGAGCTACTGACACTGAGACTGGATGCTCCATTATGGAGCAGTCTCATGGAGTAATTTGACATCCTATTGTGGCTGTTAATGGTGTTTGTGGTATCTGGGCCAGCAGGAAGTCACTATATCTAGCAGCAGTAACTGCTTTTGAGAATAGTCACTTAATACTAAACTGGAGTCTCTTATTATTGTAACCTGGACTATACAGTAGGGGTAACTCAGAGTCTATTATTAGGCAACTGTATTTTGTATGGTCCTACTACTCTTGTCAGTGTGGTGTCAAATAAAAATTTCTTGATGAATATAAAAGTATACCAGTAGAATGACATAATTATGTATTTAAATAATTATGCTGGTATTATGACTGCATTCAAAGACACAATCAGCCTCTGTATCAAAGTGCCTTATATTATTTTAACCTCGTCTTTTCCTGGCCTGGAATCAATTAACTGTGGTTTGGTTTCATGGAAAGATTCCTTGTACAGCTGAATGTATTGAAGATGCAGAAAAGTGTCATTCATCTGCTTCATTGACACTGGAGGCCTCACAGACCAATCAAATTGGCCAGTTTGATTTCACAGTCACACTGGATCAGAGCCACTTGGTTGGAATTGAAGACTTTAGGAAGAGCACCAGATAAGGACGTAATGTTGGACTGTATCAAAGTCCTTACAGAAGTCTAGGGAGGTGACATCTAGGATATTTTAGGTGGCATGAGGTTATTTTTTCCTTGTCAACCATTGCCATCATTCCATCACAGAAGGCTGCAGATTGGTCAGGCACGATTTGCCCAAAGATATGTTGGCTGTCTCAGGTCACTTTCTTGTCTTTTATATGCCTTAGCATATGTTCAAGGAAGATTTGCTCTAGGATCTTCCCTAGCACAAAGGTGATGCTCACCCATGTGTAGTTCCCTGGATTTTCCTGTCTTCTCTTTTTAAAAATGGGAAATGTTTTCCTTTTTCCACTCACCGGGGACTTCAGTTGACCACCATGACTTGTCAGATATGAGGTAGAGTATCTTGGCAACAACATCAGCCAGTTTCCTCATGTATGTCATCAATGTCTTTAGACTTGTTGCTATGTAGTTTCATCAAGCGATGCTGAGCCTGCTCTTCACATACAATGCAAGGGACTTCCCTCCCCCTCCAGTGCCACTCAGAGGACCAGGAGTTTGAAAGAAGTGGGAAGTCTGAGTCCCTGAAGACTGAGGCAAAGAACCCATTGATTACCTCAGCCTTCTCCATATCAGTTGTCACCAGTTCACCCTTCTTGGTTATCAGTGGAGGAACAATCTTCTTGGCCTTTTTTTTCTTATCCCTTGCCAAGTCCTTTTCCAGAATTGTCCAGTCTTTTCTGAGCCCATTCCTACATCTTCAAACTGTATTCCTTTACTCTCCTCATGCCACCTGTCCCTACTTCCATAGGGTGTATATTTCCTTCTTACTTCTCAGTTTGAGCAGCAAATCCTTGCTCAGCCATGCCAGTTTCCAGCCTGCCATGCTGGATTTTGTGCACACTGGAATGAAGAGGAAATCTGACCCACAGGAAATCTGACCCTTTAAACATCTGGAATTTCACTCTTCCAAAATTCAGGGTCCAGAGTTTCTCTTTGCCAGCTCACATTCCTTGAGATCCTGAACTCAACCAGGGCATGACTGCCACAGCCCTGGCTGCTTCCAAACAGAACCTCTTTACTGAGCTCCTCCACATTGGTGAGCCTCACCTCTGAATGCCTCACCTCTGGCTGGCTTGTCTAATACCTGCACCAGAAGTTTTCCTCTACATTCTCCAGGACTATCCTGGGTTTCTTGCAGTCATCTGAGCTGCTTTCCCAGCAGAAGTCCAGGGGGATGAGAGCTTGCAAGCATGATGCTTCTGTATCTGAAGCAAGAAGGCTTTATTGACAGGCTCTCCCTCATCAGCTGGCCTATAGTGGACCCCAGTTTTGATGAAAGCCCTGTGAAGATTTGTACAAGGACATTTGGGGTTACAATGCAAGGATGGAGTAAGAGGAATGAATTGGGAGTTCATCCAATTCTGTGTCTGAAGCTGATGTATCAACCAGTGTGTATAATTTGATGAATAACAGCAGAGTTTTTTGCCTGGCAGGATACTTTTTACCTGCTCCTAGAAAAAAAAAAATTGGCACAAAACTCTTTCATGGCAAGATTTTCTGCATCCGTATCTCAGCTCATTCAGTACAACAGTATGATTACAGGCTAATGTCACACATATGCACAAAGTTAGAACCTGGGACATAAGGAAATACCTAAATAAAGTACTAAATAGAAAAATCCTGGATATATAAATTTCCCTTCTTCCCTCTTCAAGTAAGAGTCCACTAACTGTAGAGGCCTATTTGAAGAGAGTTTGTATTAGATAAATAGCTCCATGTAATTTGCAATTCAAATCGGAAGTACTTGTGTCAGTGTTTGACAAAGCATGACCAGTGGGGTGCCCTGTAATGCTGTCACTGAGCAGATGGGGAGATGAAGGATTATTGCTTGTTGTATTCCATATAGACAGCACACTGTACATCACAGATGAACCCTGACAGCTGAAGTTTGACAACTGCTGATGGAAAAATACTGATGAAGTAAAATGAGGCCTATTGAAAAGGTATGCTTACATCATGAGTTTTTTTTTTTAAATGGAACTGTTTTCAAACTTCTGGACTTCATGGGATTAAAGAAGACACATCTATGTTCCTGCAAAAGAGTGAAGCTCTAATAAATAATAAGCAATTTATCTTTTTTCAAATATAAAATTTCTTCTTGTGGATAAATAAAGTGTTTGATGATGGGCTTGGAACAATTGCCTTGTCCTGCTACGAATTCTGATGGCATTCTTAACTTCAGTCTAATTTCTTTTGTGACCTTTGGTTTTACATTGAAATACAGTGCTAGTCTACGTATTGAATTCCAAAAACCTGAACTATTCTTGTTGATCTAGTTATTTCAAAGCTTCTGGTTTGATGGAAGCACATTCCCCATGTAACAGAGAATGTAAAAGTGTAAACACTCAAGGCAAAACAAAATTATGATAGAAATGGCTCTGTTTGGTTTTGGAGATATTATCTCCCAGACACTTTTCCTGAGTGACTATGTTGCTTGTGCACTTAAATTACTAGCAGAAATAAATATCCAAACACTTAATTTGAATGTCTCTAACCAAACAACTGATGACCTTGGGCAGTATGCTTATCTTTTTAGACTCGTAAACCAATATGCAGCATGCTCCACCTGCTAAAGGATAATATTATTTTCAGTCTAGCTCTATTTTTTGCCTTCACTAACAGTTATTTGACTATTTCGTGATTTAGAGCTCATTTATCTACTTAGTCATTCACAAACACAGTTCATGCGTGTGCAGTAGAAAAAAAGAAAGCTAGAAAATTATTCTTTTTGCTCCGAAGAGATGAGGTCCATTTTGGCTATGTGAAGTCAGGCTGTCATTACATCTTCCTCACATTTTGCATCCTTGGTGTTAGATACAGTTGCTTCCTGAACAAGAAGGATAAAATCATCCCATTAGAAGTGGGTATATTTAAAGGACAGAAAAGACTAGTTCAATTTTTAGCAAGAGACTTTTGTTGCAGCACTCAGTTCATCTGTGAAAGTGATGTCAGCATGATCCTTCCCTTGACAGAGTCTATTCCTGTGACCTGAAGGAATCTTTCCCCATCTGGGAAAGAAATGGAAGCAAGCATTTTACTTACGGAAGGATCTTTCTGGTAGAACAGACTTGGTATGTCAAAGTCTTCTGGTGGTAACAGCCCTTTTGAAACTACCAAACACCAAAGAAATTATCCATGTCGTGCAGCAAAATTGTAGAATACTCACAGGAACACCCACCAACTTCTTTCACTTTGGGGAATAAATGGCAAAAATCATGTCTTGATGGGACACTGGAAGAAATCATGTGCCTCAGCTTCCAGAAATTGTATAGAATTTGTAACTTATTTTTTATTTTCTTTTTCTTTTCTTAATGACTCTAGCACAAAGGCCTTAATTCCCATTCATTCTCCCATTCCCAGCCCAGTGCTGAAACCTAATAACCTATGGATATAACTTCCAGTTTTACCTAAATCCTAATTGAGGCTCAGCGTCATGCATGGCTGGAACACCAGTCCAAGAGGATCAAAGCACAGGTCACTTGAGCTCCCCATGTTGTTGCTGCTCGTAGTGAAGGCTGTAAGAATAGGAGAAGCTTAGAATGCTGTTTCCCAAAATATTTTCCCAGCTTCCAGCCATATTGGCACAGGAACTTATTGGACAGAAAGTAATTTTTTTATATTTAGCAACCCTCTTTTTTTTTCTGGAGCTTTTCTGTCCTCCTCTCCATGTTACAACAATTTATTGGATTTGCAACACCCTGTGGCAAGGAGTTCCACGGGCCAGTTACTTGCTTTAAGAACAACCACATTCTTCTGTTTCTTCAGAGCTTTCCTCAGACTGTTTGAAAACTATTTGAAACTTGCTTTCTCCTTAGGTCCTGTGGGACTCTTTTATTTAAAGAGACAGTGAGGAGTCATTCCTTCTCCCAGTCACTTCCAGTTCTGAGGAGCTCCAGCAAGGTGTCTTTTTCCCTGATTGGAAAGTTCTATCTATGAATAGTTTCTTGTAGCCAAGCTGTCACATTCCTATCATTCTTGGTGACCTAATTTCATATAATTTCACTTACCCTGACAAGTGTCACAGACCTTTCCCATAGTGCAAAATGAGTCTAAATTACACATTTATGTGAATGTGCACCTATTAATGACAAATGCAATTTGCATACTTACCCCAAAAATCCACTGTTCTTCCATTAGGTTACTTCTTCAGACTATTGCTGTTAGTGAATTCATGAACTCTATTCCACTGACAGAATATCTTTCCAAAGAACTTTGAAAGGATAGGTTTTTTATTTAATTTAAAAGATGTTCACTTCCTATTCTTGAGAATATATAATCTTTAAATTTTTTTTAATCACTTTTCCCCCCAAGAATAGAGTGAATGGCAAGCTTTTGGCTTTTCACAGGAAATAACGGGCAGCTTTCCAGTATTGCAGCCCATCTGTCTGCAAAAATGAGGTTGAATCCAGTGGCAGTTGTGATTGCAGATGGATTGAAAACAACAGCCCCTCCTTCTGATTCTTCTGGAGAGCATTTATTAAACATCTCAATGCTGAAATTGTCCTTTTGATATCCCTCCTTATGCCTGCAATTCTGGGTTGTAAATGAGGATCCTAAATGTGTTTAATTGGCTCTTGGGGTGACCAGTATTTGTTTCTTTCTGCAAAACTTTTAACTGTGCTTTTCCCTCCTTTCCTCTACGTATGTCTCTGTGTATGACTACAGCATTACATGTCAGCAAGTACAACAGGCTACTTGTTGGATTATTTTTCAAACAGCAAACAAGCTATAGCCTTGAAAGGATTCTGATTGTGCTGTCAGCCTTCCTCCAGGGACCTTTGATTCCAGAGCAAGTACTGAGGTTACAAAAAAATTAACCCTGAACTAGTTTCCTCATGGCAAATGATGCATTGTGTTTGTCAGCCCTTTGTTTCACTGTGAAAGTGTGGGTTTACTGTGTGTTGCTGACAGTGGAGTTCTTACCAGTCTCTCCCAGTTGAAGCTTGAGGGTCTAGGGTCTTTGTGTTTCAGCTTTTCTTGTTTGGTAATGAAAGCTTTATATTTGGTCCTCGTGCCCTTCAAGGTTTGTGGACATAGGGAAGAGCAAGGTAGTGTAATTGCTGTAGACCCTTCAGGGATGAGGGTTTTTTATGAGATGGTAATTCCACATTCTGTCATAGAAAGCAGGTATTAAAAATCCAGGTTTTGGGTTTTTTTTTTTTTTTGGCCTAGGGTAGGAAAGAGAGCACTAATAGGGAACACTCTGTTTCTGGATGCTGGTGGCTCTCTAGATAATCACAGATGTGTTGAAATGCTCTGGTACTTCCCTGCTGTCTCTTGGAAGCTGTAGGTGGTCAGTGGGCTGGCTCAGCTGGCTGGGAATGCCTGGGTTGAGCAGCACTGCTAACACTACCCAGAGCTTGGAGAGGAGTGTGTTAGAGGACCTACCCTGAACGTGTCTCAGCTGGGCTCATTCAAGTACATCAGTTACTATTGTGAGCACACATCTAGGGCAGATACAGAAGAAGCTCTGTGGCCCCCAGAAATACTGTCCTGATATTCGACCACAGTATTGTCTCCTCTTACCAACTGCTAATGCTGCAGTGCTCAGAGTCACAGCAGAGACAGGTCAGTGTCACCAATCCTCTGTGCTCAGGATTCTTCCTGGTTCTGGAGGATAGGTGACAGAAACACCAAAGAGGATCAAACTCAGAGCTGCAGAATTTTCTATTCAGCATAACCTATTGCCAAAGTCTCATGTTATATTTTGATTAGTCCATTCTTAAGTCTGAATTACACTATTTCTGGTTCCATTTTGGAAGTAATTTCATATGAAGTCAAATTAACATTCAACATAGTCCAAAGAGGATGGACTGTGAAAAAAAAATGGAATAGGATAATTTGATAGTCATCTTTTCTCTAGGTGAGAGACCCCACTGTGGTGCTTCCATGATATGATTAAACTATTTGACAAACCATTGAATACTGCACATTTGTAAAACAATTGCTTTGGTAATAATTCAGATGCAAATCTATGAATACAAAGGACCAATGAAAAGACTGTGCCTGAATGGAATATCTATTTACCACAAGAAAACAAAAAGCATGTTTTTAGCATGATACAGGAATCTCAGATTATGAAGCAGTCATTTTGTACACCAAATGGATATGGCTGTCCTTTCTTCGAGTCTCTGAGAGATTCCATTGCCCCTGCTGTAAAATGCTTATAAAAAAACCTGGATGTAATCCCTCTTGATTGTGCTGGATTCGATACTTGGGTATTTAGAACTATATGTGATACTTCCTGCCTTACCTATACCATAGCGTAGTATCAAGATTTTGGCATTATAAAATGCTTATAAAAAAAACCTGGATGTAATCCCTCTTGATTGTGCTGGATTCGATACTTGGGTATTTAGAACTATATGTGATACTTCCTGCCTTACCTATACCATAGCGTAGTATCAAGATTTTGGCATTATAAAATGCTTATAAAAAAAACCTGGATGTAATCCCTCTTGATTGTGCTGGATTCGATACTTGGGTATTTAGAACTATATGTGATACTTCCTGCCTTACCTATACCATAGCGTAGTATCAAGATTTGGGCATTACTGTCCCCTCAGAGGCTCTTTCAAACCCTGACTCTTTCAAACCCAACAGATGTGTCTGTGGTTTGTAAAGGGAGACTTGTGGAGGACTGCTTTGGAACATCCTGCTGTACCTTTCATTCAGGAAACAAGGGAGACACAAAGTGTGTCTGGAGAACGGGCTTAGTAGACTTACAATAACAGACAACATTTCCCAAAGGAAAAAAAAAGTGTTTACTTGATCAGTAGTTGCTGTCTGAACAACACTGACCATCACTTTCAGTGCTTCATTTGGAGCTCAAGGGAAGGTGACATTCATTCAAGTGATGAATGCAGCGTGAATGCAGCTGTGTTGCTTGCACAGTAAGCTTTCTACATGTAAATCCAGATAAATTCAAGGAGGCACACCAACAGTCTTACACAATTGTAACCGTGTCCTGTTCACTAGATTGGCATACCTAAAAGTTTTTTGTTTGTTTGTTTTAGGACTGTATTGTTACCTTTTCATTAATGTAATATTTCTGTGAGTTGAGGTTAATACAGGGTTGCAAGCTCTTGAAATCTTGTTTTTGTCATCTTTCATCCTGAAATGAGGATGTGAAATCTCAAATTAAGCAACAGTTTAAAATCTTCTATAGAAAAATTTTCAAAACCCATTATCTTCTGGTTCAAAAGTGTTTCATGCCCTTCAATTTTCTTTTGACACTCCTGAAGTAAAAAGTAAAAAGCACAGAAATTACATCAATTATTTTTCTTGCTCAATTATCTTCTGGTCCCTTGAGCTTTTCCAAGTAATTCTATAGACTGAGGTAACTCCATACCATGCTGAAAAGCGCATGGATCAATAGCAAGCATGGCCTATATATTAAAAAGGGTAAGAAAGAACTACTGATGGAAGACTTAAAATAGAACAAGCACATCTTGTTCAATCAAGACTACAAGGTGACTTGCAAGAGGGCTTTACTCCCTGAATGTTCAGCAGTACTGTGGGGCTTTTGTCTCCTGAAGCAAATTACTATAAAATTCTGGAATAAAATTTGCCTACCTTCCTGTAAGAGCATTTGTACTGAGATCTGCATATTCAGAATTGATCGTGTGGTTCCCACTATGAAAGAGACCGAACAAGACACCAGGATATGAAAGAGGCACCAAGAGTAGAGACTTCAGTAATTTTAGCTGGCTGGAGTGGCCTAAGACTTGTCAACAAATGATAAAGCCTGCCTTAAGAACTGTCTCACAGATCTGTTTCTGTCCATGTGAAAAGAAAGAGCAGCCTTTGTTTTGAGGGTGTTACCTACAGGAGTCTTCAGGACCCAGAATCACAAATGTTGGGGTGAAAGAGGAGGCTTGCCTACAGGGCAGGAACATGTGCAAACAGAAATGATACATGCATTGGTTTGGGAATAGAAGGCGTTTCTTGCTCTTTCCTGATTTTTGAAGGAAATGTCCTTTCTTAGTCCTGAGAGATGATTTTGTTGGTTGTCAGATTAGATTACTATTCACAGTCTATGAGGCAGTTTTTTTGTTGAGGTGTTCAAAGGCCTGAGTTGCAAAGTGCATAATGAGATCCTTGAAAAGCATTTACAGGCAGTGAAAAAAGTGTGAAGTCACCTTCATAGAAGGGAACATAATGATGTGGAGTTCAGAGTTGTGTTAATCAGCACTGAAGGCTAAACCAGAGTGTGGTGTATATGAAAAGAGACAGTAGCCACAGGGCAAACGTGGGAACTGTGTTTCTTTAGTCCAGAACACAGGGATTCACATTCTGACTCTTAAGTTACATGCTTGTGAAGATAACTTATTTATGGAAGTTTATGCAGATCAAATGTTTCAGACTGAATCTGCATCTTGCCTGGACGAAGATTTTAAGGTTTGTAGGTGAAAGACAGCCATCACAGAATAACCAAACGATGCCAGCTGTGAAAAGGGCGTCACACATCTTACCTAATTATCATACCTGAATCATGAACAATGGTGCAACAGACCTTTCCTATAAGTTATTTCTCTTGTTTTATTTTTATCCTTTATTTTTAAAAATGTGTTCTTGACTTTTAATTTGCATTTCCAGTCTTTTAGAATATGAAACGATGTAATACATTACTGAGTGCCTTGGCATTGATTTTTCTTATTACTTTGTTTCAAATAAACCCATAGGTCGGTCTTAGACTGGAAGTGACTTCAGTTATTTTCTTCTCATGTCAGAGTTTTGGCATCTCAACTCTCTTGAAAGCTTTGAACGTATAAGGGACCAAGTGGTCTAGCACTGCTTCTTCTACAATTTTTGGGTACTTTTTTAATTTTTGCAGCTTTCTGAAAATAGTCCACTAAGCAGCGTTGTCAATGAATCCTCAGTGATGTAATGTGATGTCAAATATCTTAATAAGCCTGTGGTGGTTACAACATGAGTGATTTTAGAAGAAGTCACATCTCTGAAATGATGATTTTTTTTTTTTAATTAAGGTAAGGTAATGGCTTTTTGGCAGCTTCTGTTCTGACAGTCCTGGAGGCGCACTTAGACTTTTAGTCTCCAATTTTTTCTTCCAGATAAATTTGTCTGTTGTATCAGGACTGCATCCTTGGTGGAACTCCCACATAGAGCAAAAATAACTCAAGCTGCGAAGCGAGTAGAGAGAGCTACTCTGGCTAGCAGATACAATGTTTGTGTGTGTGTGAGTGCGTATATTATGTTTGTGTCTGCGGGTGTATGAAGAAACTGCTGAGAGCAAACCAAATTGGGAGTTCTTCCTGGGCACAACGTGTCTGCAATCACTGGTATTTCTTCACTGTGGAAGTCCCACAGCTTCTTATGAAAACCCTGTCTCCTCTACTCGCAGCCTGCCTGCTGGCCCTCAGGCTTGACAAAACATGACAGATCACTGGCAGAAATTACGTTAACTTTTCTTCAAGTAAAACCTGATTCTATTCAATAAGATGAGGGTTACAAGTTCCCGACTTGAGTAAAAGCCCATTCCAAAGAATGTTTTTCTCTGGTATAGTACTATCTCACTGAAATCACTGCAGCTACGAAGAAACACCACACCATCAGTGTATTGCTATGCTGCTGTTACCAAGCATCCATACTGCTTGAAGTATATCAAAAGAATAAATGAAGGTGAATTAATTATTTCTAGGGAGTTCCGACCATTTCTGGTACGTAAGTAATTTTACCAGTTAAGCTCTATTACAGCTGTTTAAACTTCTCTTGCTGCTATGTAGAAGTTCCCAATGACATCTCATCTTGAGAACTCAGCTGCATGGGAAAGACTCATAAAGATTCTCAAAGATTCGATTGCAGTCTCTTTAGAACTTTCCTGTGCGAGGGTGTTGTGGTTTAGCTTATGGGCAGTCCCAGTGCCCTTATGCAATGTCATTTCTTCCTGCCAATACATTAATCTATTTCAAGGATACCTCAGAAAATCTGCTGGGGTCGGGGGAACAGTTTGCAATCTCCCACCCAAGCCCCTGAGAAGTAATTGAGGCAGCCATAATATCTTGCTATCTTGCTGTCTGGTCTTCTGGTTTGTTTTGTATAGTTTGGTGTTTTTATTTGTTTGTTTGTTTGGTTTTGTATGTTTGTTTGTTTTTAATTTTTTAAAATAAAAATTTTCTTGCTCTTAGTCATACTTAAAAAATGTACTTGCCTAACATAATATTTTGGTGCTAACATAAAGCAGTCTGGGCATCTGATAAGAAATCACAGAATAGTTTGTTGGAAAGGACCTTTAAAAGGTCTTCCAGTCCACATCCACCTCCACCCCTGCCCCACATATAATGTGAGTAATTTGGAACTTAGAAGTCCATATAGAGAGCAGCACTTTATGCCCCTCCATGGCAGCAGAGATAGGTGACTTGCTTCCCATCAGACAGAAATCATGTTCTTCTGACTTCCTTGGTCTCACAGCTGTCTTTTGATAGGTTTGATCCTGGTGCCATCTGAGAAACATTCTATGTATATGTACTAAACACATCACCAGAGTGACTGTTTTATGGTGTAGCTCTAGTCCCTGTTAGCCTTTCTTTAAAGCTACAGGAAGATTCCAGTCAGCAGGATTATCTTATGGACTGATATTTCTGGGTTTTTGGATAGACATCATTCTTGTCAGTCAGAAACCATGGAGAAGACCATCATTTTCCAAGGCAACAGAGAAGGTCTGGGTTCTGTCACCAGGATGAATTTAGGAAATCTGTTAGAGCAGCAGAGATTTACACAGTTAGCAGGTTTTTTTTTTTATTCAGCTGTTCTTTCTGTGCCAAAGTGAATAATTTCTCTAAAGCAGGAAAGCAGGGCTGTAACAATCATAAATCACAGGCAAATAAATATTGTGGCAAGCAGATCTGCTTTCAAGTTCTTTTTTTTCCTGTTGGAACTACAGGCTGCATGTGACTGATGCCAGAATGCTGCAGTGCAGGTGGGCTCATGTAAACAAGATGCCTGCATTCACTTCTCCATCAGTAGATATCAGGTGAGCAAGTCCAGAGGAGAACTTTACTCCTAAAGTAGGTGCTTCCACTTGGCCTGAAGAATCTCATCCCAAGATCTGTGACTAGCTGGAGTAGACCTCCACGGACTACGAAGGAAACATATGCAGAGATTATTTACAGCTACATCCTAGCTGAGTCATAGGGGTCAGGAGGACAAGAAAAGCACCTGCCGGAGATTAATGATCAAAATAGGAACAGTAGCCACTGCATTTATGTTATACAGGGAGTTGTTCCTGCTTCATGGTTGTGGCGTTGCATGGAGTGTTCCCCTGAAAATGGGACTGCACCCTTCCAGGTGTAAATCTGTCTCAAAATTGCCTGCATACAGAAGCTTTACAGTGCAAATAATGAAGATCAAAAAAACTCCTGAGAAGGAGAAATGGGAGTGCCTCCCAAAGGTGAATGCAGCAGCTTTGGAATAGAGGCAGTAACAGAAATTTATGCTATCTTTATTGCTGTAAATCTTCTTAATCTTAGCCTGTCTCTTAATCCCTTACCAAGTAATAAAAGACATCACTTGTCTTTTAGGGAAAAGATTTGTGTAGTAGTTCAAAGGAACAGTGTGCGGATTGCTATTTTCATGTACTGCATCTGGAAACATATTTATATAATGTGCCTGTAAGCAAGGCAGAGTGCTTTTTAACTAGAGTTGCACACATTTTGCAGCATAAGTAAAAGACTGTGGCCTTCCAGGTATCTTAGAGTAGTAATGGTCCCTCCAAAAAAGAAGTCAGGTTTGCACTCTTCAGCTGGCAGCTCAGTCTGGTACCCCAAAATCACTCCCCATCATGTCTGCATCATTTTAATTTCTCTTCCTGTGCAAGCTGCCTTTAGCCAGTGGGGGCACAGTGGTTGAATATTCTCTTAGTACTATGTGCTGGAGACTGGTGATTGCTTTTGTTTCCAGCTTTTTGAGTTTATCCCTTCTTGCCTTGTAGCAGGATTTAACTGGCATGAGGTAGGTAAAAGGAGTCAGCAGTCTGCCTGCTGTGTGTGTTGGTCTCTGGAACAAAAATTCCTCCTCCAGCCCCTCCTTGCACAGTTGCAGGATCTTGAACACTCACAACCTAGTACTCCTCTGCAGTGGACACAGACATCAATGTGGAATGGGGAAGGGAGAATGCTCCGTCATGGTACCTGTTTGTTAAAATATCTGTGTGAAATATGTGTGAGTGAAAGCCTAACTTCTACCTTTGGGGGGCTCTGAGCCAGCAAGGTGATGAGCTGTGTTTGTCTGATGGTGTGTCCCCAGCGCAAGGCACATTTTTGTGTCAGGCTGACCTAGACACATTGGCACTGCTCACACTGACCTTGGCATGTGCATCATCGGATGTTCCCTTGTATGACAAATTTGGAGTTAAAGGTGTGCTACTTAAACACATACCCACATTGAAGTAAAACCTTTTATAACAAAACTGGGATATCAATAGTGTTTGAAAATTCTATTTTATCCAGTTTTCAGTTTTTGTCTTCAACAGGACTTGCTTAGGTGAACTCACTATGTTTCCAGACAATCTCTTTCCAATCAATGCAATTATTTCTTTTATGAGTGACTGAAGTAATAGCTTATCCTAATGGCCTGTTCTTCAAAGACACTGGCGGAAGTGCTTCACCATGATGTGAGCATTGAGGAATGATGCAATCAGATAAAAATGAAACCAGCCTGGTGTGGAATGTCAGATGTGTTTATGGAACTCAAACTAGGTTTCTTTCTTCTGCATAGCCCTACCCTGTCCAGGCTAGAGGTAGCTGATAACCTTTCCACAGCTTCTGTCTTTGCAGGTTTGTGTTGTATGTTTCAATCATCTCATCATCATCTCAATCATCTCATCAATCATCTCATCATGTACCACCATCTTGTAGTTTACAATGTGAAATGGTGTCATCTTATGATATTAATAGTTCTTTGGCCTGCACTTGTGTCTCAGAAAATAATTGCTCATGGTGCCTTGTAGGCTTCACGGAAGGTCACAGAGCAGAAAGAGAATGAATGAGTCTATCAGAGAATATTAATAATTTCATCTAGGAAGTGTGCATTTTTTTTTTCAGCAGAGGAGGTTTGCAAGCTAATGAATGAACTGAAGTGAACATTTCACTCCTCAGAGATATTAACTATACTAAATCGAAAGTGCACAGCACAGTACCAGATAAGAACACCAACTCTGATGCATACAAATGAGATACAACTGACAAGCCATCAAGAGTGATTGACAGGTTTCAGAAACTGATTATAAAATGCAGTACCTGCTTCAACCTGGAAAAAACCTATAGGATCATTTTCAATAACAGATATGTATTAGCCCAGTGCCAGTTTCTAGTTTGTCATGAAATGAAAATTGTGACTGGCAATTTAAAAAACCCAATAACAAATGACAAGCAAAGTGTTAGGTTGTGCTCCTGGGTCAAAACAACTCCATGCAGTACTGCAGAATAGGGGCAGAGTGTCTGGGAAGCTGCTCAGCAGAGGTGGACCTGGGGGTGCTGGTTGGCAGCAGCTGAACATGAACCAGCAGTGTGCCCAGGTGGCCAAGAAGTTCAATGGCATCCTGGCCTGTATCAGCAATAGAGTGGCCAGCAGGACCAGAGCAGGGATTGTGCTCCTGTGCTTGGCACTGGTGAGGCCACACCTCCAGCTCTGTGTCCAGTTCTGGGCCCCTCACTCCAAGAAGGATATTGAAGTGCTGGAGTGTGTCCAGAGAAGGGAAATGGAGCTGGTGAAGGGTCTAGAGCACAATTCCTATGAGGAGCAGCTGAGGGAGCTGGGAGTGTTTAGTGTGGAGAAAAGGAGGCTCAGGGATGACCTTATCACTCACTACAACTCCCTGGTAGTAGGTTGTAGCCAGGTGGGTTTTTGTGTCTCTACTCCAGGTAACCAGTGACAGGACAAGATGAAATAGCCTCAAGCTGTTAAAAGTGGAGGTTTAGACCGGGTATGAGGAAAACTTTTGTCACCAGAAGTGTTCTGAAGCATTGGAACAGACTAACAATGTAGTGGTCACCATTCCTGGAGGCATTTAAAATACATGTAGACATGGCACTTAGGGACACAGTTGGTGGTAGACTTTGCAGTTTTAGGCTGACAGTTGGACTTGATGATCTTAAAGGTCTTTTTCAACCTAAATGATTCTACAATTCTGTGAAAAATAAGAGAGAGGTCCAAAGATCCAGGATATTGTGGCTGCAGGTCTGAGATCAGATCTAATGAACATCACTTGGAAATGATGTCTCCACATAAATTGCACAGGGAACTTTACTGTTGTTGTTAAAGTTGTGTTAAAAGGATGTACCACTAATGTAAAGAAATAAATAATATACTAACTGAAAAATTCACTTAGAATATGAGTTGCTAGTTGTAAGCTAGAAGGAGACAATAGAAAAGGGGTTTATTCATTTGTTGCACAAATGTGCAAATACCAGGAGATTGATGTTGGTTTGTGTGCAAGTACTGTATTGCCCTGTGTAACTAGAGAGGATCTGTCACTGTGCAGAAATGGAGACTTTGCAGAGATAGAAACATAAAGACTAAAATTTTAGCTAAAAATTATTTTAATGAGGCTGGCAAGGTCTTGCTCTAAAAAACATATTTTCCATTATCTGTCAAAAAAGACTATCCAGCAGCTTGTAAGATAAGAAAAATATTTTTTCTGTTAATGTGGCTATCTATCTCATTCACTTTTGGGCTTCACCAGTCTGCAGAGTGAAACATAGGTCTTGGACATATTAGAACTTACTACTACCTCAAATAATGTGGGAAAAATAATTTCTAGAAAATTCAAAGTGCTTACAGTGCCTTGGTACATGTCTCTGTACCAAGTTGGCAAGTAGCCCTTCAACACCAGCCTTTATATTCTACCTTGCTGTCTGCAAGGGAAATGAAACATTACCATAGTGGTGAAAAAAGCATTTTTCTCAAAATGGTTGGGGTTCTTAATACCTCCAAGTATCTTTAAGTATCTCATGTGCCTTTAGAGAGAATTTGCTCAGCTTACCAGTTTGTTTCCCTGCAAGAAAAACAGTTTCGTTCAGCAATACAGTTTGTCTGGCTTGGATACAGAGGGAGAGAGAAAGAATGAAGTAAAATACCAGAGACAGAGAAAGCTGAGTCTGGGAAGGGGAATGGCTAAAGCAAAGATCCTCAGTAGCAGACATTTTTTCAGTTAATTTATAAACAAACTGAACTGAAGCTTTGAATGCTCCTCTGCTACTCCTTCCTCTTACCCATTTGTGTTCTGCCAGTCCATAACTTGCACATGACCCATGACCTATGGCTCATCACTTGGTATGTTCAAATGAACTCACTGGAATCCTACCATTATTGTTCCCATGATATCACAGAAAAGTTAATGCTGAAACAGATAGGCTTCTCACTGGCCTGGAAATAAGCATCAGCTCATAGATTTTCCTGGGATTGTCCTGGGAAGCACAAATGCATATAAATGTTGTGTAAGATTTGTGCTGAGTGGATCTGGGAAAGTAAGCAGAGAGAAATGTTCATGTCTACTCTGAGCTTTGAATTTCATTGAGAACTTCTTAATTTAATACAATGTTAATGATCCCTGTCAGAGATCCCCACTGCACCAAAAAGACCAAAAAATAGCATTGTCTAAGATATTATGATTTCTCAAATGAGCCTCTCAAATGAACTTGGCATCGGTTCTTTGTTTACGAAAGGAATCACTAATGCATTTCAGTAGTGTAGGTGTATTAGTTAACAATTAATTAATAAATTGTGATTTTTCCTTCAGAGCTATTCAGTACTAATATATAAACACATTTTTTTGTTCATGGAAGTACCAAATGTCACACAATACCTTCCTGAAGGGCTGTTACATTTTTATTGAAACTGTAACAGGTGGAAGTCAGATGTTTTGGTTGTTTTTTCAGAGATAAGCTTTATATTATGGTCTTGATGATCTTCATTGAGATCAATAAAATGTACTTATTTCTGGTTCTGAAATGATTCTGCAAAAATGGGGGACCCATTCCTGCTCTAGATCAGTACTCTGATTAGCTCTTTATGTTTGGACGATATGATAGAACTCATGCTGTGATTTAGAGACTCTGAGGAATCAGTTGTCCTGTCTCTTCAATCTAAATATGGCTCAGCCACAAATAGAACTTCCAAAAAAAAAAAAAATTCCCTCAGCACGTGCCCGTGTCAGGTAAACCTCTTGCTGCTTCCTCTAAAAACTATCATTGAGAGAGAGAACTTCTGCACCATCCTCTGAGATCTAGCTGTACACACACACAGGCATTTTGAAAGACAGGTTTGGGTGCTATTTGTCTTCAATATGAAATGAGATTTGAGCAAAGGAAATTCTTTTAATTTTACTTAATTACCTTACCTGAGACAATGGTGTGTACAAATTTCCATCATTCTTTACTTAATTAAGAATGCCCAAGGTGCTCCTTTTTCTCCATAAATAATCCTTAATAACCCTAATCCTGTAGATTTGCAGAACACAACTTTGCCTGCCATATTTAGGACTACTTTTTTATCAAGCAGCAAATTCAACACTGCTCCTGCAAGTTGATTCTGTGAGTTTGTGTTTTCTGTGTGAAATCTGGATTGATGTCAGTCAGCTATTGAGGGGTTAGGTCATAGTTGGTGGTGCTCTTGTAACAGAAGTCTGGCAGTTAGGAATTTACTTTTCTTCAGTTTAGATGAAGGATATGTTTGTGCATGTACTCTGCACCGTTTTTCTTGCAGAATTAACTTTAGTCACTTTCAGGTGCCATTTAAACTTGTGAGGTCTCGAGAGTCACACAGTGTCTGAGGCTGTTTTAACTGCAGCCAGCAACCAAGCACCATGCAACTGCTCACTCACTCTCCTACCTGCTAGAAAACGTGTGGGTTTGAGATAAAGGCAGTTTAATTGGGAAAGCAAAAGCCACACATGCAAGCAAAGCAAAACAATGAATTAGTTCCCATGGGCAGGCAGACGTTTTGCATCTCCAGGACAGCAGGGCCCCATCACACCTCATGGTGACTTGGGAAACCAAATGACATCACTCAAATGTCTCCTCCTTCCTCCTTTTTGCACCCAGCTTTAAATACTGCTCTGGAATATCCTTTTGGTCAGTTTGGGTTACCTGTCCTGGCTGTGTCCCCTCCCAGCTTTTCATTCACCCCCAGGTGGCATGCCAGCATAGCAGTACAAAAAGCAGAAAGGCCTTGTTTCTGTGTAAGCCCTGCTCAGAAGTAACAAAAGCATATCTATCATCACTATATTCAGCACAAATCCAAAATGCAACACATTACTAGCTCTGTGAGTAAAATTAACTCCATCTCGGCCAAAACCAGCACATCATATCTGAGTGAACCCACAGTATTTGCCTAACACCTGATTGTTTAACTATTTAGCCCATATGAATTAAGAGCATTATTATTGCTTTGAAATAGCTGCCACACCCCTTCTGGGATGATTTTCCATATTAAGTCTTTTATCCTTTGAGGGCAGGACTGTTTATTGTAGCCAAAAATGTGAGAGTTTGCACACGTTGTCCTGGAGCTTTAGCAATTTCTGTTTTCTTTCTGTAGCATTGTCTAAAGATGTTAGAAATAATGTTGATTGAAACTCCTTGCTAATTAGTGAACAGTGGGGCAGTCTCTGACTTTGTGTCAAGGTATACGTCACAGCTGGGGTGTGAAAGACAAAAAGACAGAAAGAAAGACAAAAGCCCTCAGGTTTATCACATGAGCAGACTCAGTAAGTGTGTCCTTCCCCTGTTTCCTTGGAAGCTTCAAATGGAGGCTTAAGGACAGAACAGCTGCTCTTTCCTTCTGCTTGTGCCCATAACTGTGGCACCTCAGTTGCACGTGGATGAATTCTCTGGGATCTTCACTGCTGAACTGCTAAAACCAGCTGTTATCTAGGGAGTGTTAAGAATAAAGTCTACAGTTTAGGACGAAGAACAAAGGAGATGAAAAAAGAGCTTTTCTTTCCCAAAAGTAACACAAAAGTCCTTAGGTAAAATATAGTGTAAAATTTTGGTTCTTATAATACATTTCCTTCCAATTAGTTAACAGTGATACCGCTGTGCAGCATTTTACACATTTAGAAGGTGACTTTGAAACCAGAGGTGAATTAAGAGAGTCTATGAGGATTCTGAAACTACGTTCTTGTTCTTCTAAGTGTCCTGTGTGCTAAATGGCTCCAGAACCAAATGCCTAAAGTATTTAAAATACTGGTCTTGTCTAAGAAATAAAAGAAAGTTATGTGATTTCATTTTTTACATGATGAGCTGAGCTGACATTATAACTTAATGATAGCCTAGAAGTAGTGCTTAGACGGAAAAAATAATCTCTTTCTGCTGCTGGGTTCTGTTTCCTAAGTAACTGGAGTATTATATTGTCTGAGTAGTTCTAACTGGAGAGAAGCTAAAAAGAGATAAACCTGATAGATTATTGAACTTAAATAATTTTAATCATCAGTGGAGAAATCTGTGGAGGGGGACTTAGAAATTAAAGGTGTTAGTGAGATTTGTGATCAATGATGTATGCACAAAAAGGCTGCTTAGAGATCTTTCTGTAGTAGAGATATGTGACCCAACTAAGCTGTATTTCCTTGCCACTTGCTATGAAATTTTAGCTTACTTGCAGTTTCAGTTAGCCTTCCTTGCCTTACAGGAAAGAAATCAGCAGATAGTCAGGGTACATTTGCTGTCAATATGCAAGAGTTCCTGTACTACTCTGATCCTGCAACAAAGGATGCAAAATGGTAGTAGAGGAAGGCTGACAATAGACAGGGACCATGAATATTCCAGGTCGGGTTTGTTTGGGGTCCCTAGGTGTCTTTTTGTTTTAAGCCACAGATTTCCTAACCATGGAAGTGTCAAGAGGTTTGTGGTTAGGCAGCTGAATGGAGACAGTCATGTTTACTGTTGTTATTTCCCACCTGGCCAAAAACACCCCCTGTGTATTACAACCGGATCTTGTAAGGCTTGAAATTACCTGTTTCCCATGTTTCTCTATGGAAGATGTAAAAGGGGCATTTCTCTGTCACATTTTGGGGGATTGGAGGGTTGTTTTTGATTCAGGTTTGCTTTTAGTTTAGAGCTCTGGGAAAACATGTTACCTGGAAAAGAAATGTGGCGAGAGAAGGTATCTGCTTACCTCTTTACAAATTCCTTGTTGGTTATTAGAAGCAATAGTTAATCTGATAACTGCCATCACTAGGGCAATCCAGGAGGAATCATTCTTACAGGTTGCAGATGTTTCTCCCCTTAAGGACCAAGGTTTCACGATCTCTATCCCAAGAACTGATGGGGAAAGCAAGAGCAAACACAGTCCTCCAGCAGCATTGACACACTGAAGAGTAATTTATGAAGGTAGTTCATAACGGATTGTGAAAACCTCTTTCCTTCACTTAGCCCTTGGTAAGACCAACAAACAATTATTTGGCAGGACTTTGATAGCGTGTCCTTCCAATTCAAGCCTTTGTAAAAGCCAGAAAGCTTTGCTTCATGGAAAACAAGAGATGCTGAATATGTATAGTTGTGACTGTTAAAACTAGTCTCAGATTAACTGAATTACATCTCAGCCAGCAACGAGCCAGTGTGGAGGTGTCTTGACTCAGCATCTAAGGACCTGTAGTGCTTTTCCAGGGTGAAGGAGTCTCATTTAGTAAAAGATGCAGAGTATTTTTCTGCTACAGACAAGGTCCAACACTGCTTCCTAAGGATATGTGTCCTCACTTCATCCATGTAACCAGGCTTGGTTACTACTGCATGATACTGCTGCAGCCCTCCAGTGCCCTGATGATGCTGTATCACAGTACATGCTCTCCTCCTTTCCTCAGCAGCTGATTTCCTCCCTGGCAGGATGATTGACAGTCATTTGCTAATAAAAATGTCTCTGAAATGCAGGGTAAATGGGTTTATGCAACTCTGTGGGGATAAAGGGACATTCAAGATACCTCCTCCTCATTTGCACGGTTGTGCAAGGGCTTTGTACAGCAACAAAAAACTGGGTCAGGAACACACAGGGACTGAAAATTTGGGAGCTATATGTATTCAGCAATAGAAAGAGGACAAGACAAAGCCAGGATACCACCTAGGTACTAAAGCATTACGGGTGGTGGTATCCAAGAAGAGATAAGAGACATGCAGAGATGCTGCTTCTTTCTGATCCACAGTAGGAGCCTAGAATTCATCAACTCCAACTGTTTGCTAATGCCGAGTGGTCCTACCTGTCATAGGATGTGTAATTTCTGACAACAATTAAGACTGTGATTACTCATCCCTGCAATCAAGATTTAAAATTCCTTTCCGAGCCCTGGTGTCATTTTGTTCTGGATGTATAACCTGCCTATTACATTAAAAACCCTTCAAAATCAATCATCAGTCACTTGGCTGAGCTGATAAAGTGAAAAAATGGTCTGGATGACAGCTTGTCCCTTTCAGGACTGAAAGCAAACTGGCTGCCATCATGCAAGTCTACTGATGTTGTCTCTTCCTCTTGCTGTTGTGCTTCTCCTGCCAGTGCCAGGTAACTTACCTGATCAGGTTGAGTGCTTTGCCCACCTCCTGCCTTGGGGGAGAGTGTACTGCCTCCTCAGTGAAAGGAGAAACCTTTCCTGATGCAGAGGGAATGACAGATGGCCTTGAGCATGGGGAAAGAGAGACCTGCCATCCTGGGGGTTTTCCCCACATTCTTATGGGGCTAATTTTCTGAATGGTTTTCTCTAGGGGCTACCAAAGACATGGGGAAGATGCTGGGTGGGGATGAGGAGAAAGACCCAGATGCTGCTAAGAAAGAAGAGGAACGACAGGAAGCCCTCCGGCAACAAGAGGAAGAGAGGAAAGCCAAATACGCCAAAATGGAGGCTGAAAGAGAAGTTATGAGACAAGGGATTCGAGACAAGGTAAGTATCTGGCTTTTGACACACACTGATCAGCTTGTAATGCCCAGTGGAGAGCATCTGTTTTCAGCTGACTTGTGACTAGTTCCCTTGATGCCTGCATAGAACCAGGTAACTACTTTGCCATATTGAACTTTGTCACTTTATGAACTCTTCCTCAAGCTCTGTCCCTGTTTAAACACACCTCCCACACAGCAAAGCCCTGCAAAGTTGAAATAGAGAGTGAAGATGAGGGGAAAAATAAACCTCTTTTTCTCATCATCTATTAAATGCTTAAAATATGTTGTGTTAGAGGCTTCCTTTTACCTTGGGGATACTTTCCAATCTTTCATTTGTGGTTTATGAGAAGAGTCATAATTCAGTGAATTTTTGAGAGATACGGTGCAACTATCTTCTGTATTAATTCCAAAGCATGACTGTGCTGACCAGTGATATTGGACAAAATCTAGTCTACACTTCGTATTTAGGCTTCCATCACTTACATGGGATTCATCTGAAAAAAAGAGAGTTTCCATACATTAACTATTAGGGATTGATGTGTGTAGGGAGAAGGCAATTTTGATGCCTCTCCCTCAAGCCCAGACCAAAACTGTCTCTTTAGAATAACTTAGGTTTATAAGAAGATGTCCGGTGTTCATATATCTTGGACAGAAATGTGTGCAATTTTTGGATGAGGGGTTTCTAATGATGAAGAACTCTGTGGTGACTTACATCACATGCCAAAGAAAATACCTGTAGATAAAACGAGAGAATCTTGCTCAGTATAAGACCTGTTCCCCATGCTGTTCCCCAGCTGTCTGGGTCATTGCTGTTGAAACAGACATAAACAAAACTATATCTGCATTAGGCCAAACTTCTGACCCAGTCCTTATCATTCAGGATGGAAGCATGAATAAGGGGGAATGTCTCTGGTGGCACAGTGCATCTTGCAAAGAGTTACTGAGAATAATTCTGCAATTAAGGAAATTTGGGATTATGTTTCTGAGAGGACTTAGAGGAAGTTGTCAGTCTGTTACACTGCCAGAGAAAGGTATCCATATGATTGTTTAAATAAGGGTACTGTTTGACAAATGCAGAACCTCTACCTGGTAAAAATTCATTTTTTTATAATCACAGAATCATGGAATTGTTGAATGGTTTGAGTTGGAAGGGACGTTAATCATCATCCAGTTCCAACCTCTCTGCCATGGGCAGGGACACCTCCCACTAGATCAGGCTGCTCAGAGCCCTATCCAACCTGGCCTTAAACACTTCCAGGGATGGAGCATTCACAGCTTTTCTGGGCAACCTGCTTCAGGGCTTCACCACATCTAAGTGAAGAGTTTCTTCCTAGTATCTAATTTAAACCCATCCTCTTCCAGTTTAAAAACATTGTCATTGTCCTGTCATTATGTGCCTGTATAAAAAGTTCCTCTCCCTCCTTTTTATAAGCCTCCTTAAGGTATGGAAGTTTGCAATGAAGTCTCCCTGGAGCCTTCTCTTCTCCTGGCTGAACAACCCCAGCAATAATATATTTAATGAACATGTATCTAGAGAGTCTAGTATATTAATATAAGCATATCAATGTGTGCATAATATGTCTGATGTGTTTATAGGTGGAACTGTTTCTAAGCAATGAAATAGGTCATTAGGGAAAAGAAAAAGTGTAGTAAATTTCTGAGTTGCCGGCAAATAAGCTAATGCCCTGTTTTCACTGGTCACTGTCTCTTTTGGACCACTGAATTGTTCCCAGAGGTAGATGGGGATTGCCTTTTCCTTGCTGTTGGGAAAACTGCTGTAAGAGCATTAAAAAAGTCTAAGGTGTCCCCTGTTATAATTCCAAGGTGATATCATTCATGAGTAGGATGCATACAGCCTGAGCTACAGCCAAAGGGGTTTTTCCTGTGATAATGTTGGCTATCTGGACTTTGCTGAGTTGGCTGAGTACTGAGTGGCAAAGTCTCTTAGAAATGCACTGAATCCTTGAGTAATATGGCAAGGAGTTGGGTCTGCAGAAAAGGAGAACAAGAATACTTGAAGGAACATTATTTGACCTCAGTCAAGACTCTGGATTGCAGCTTTTTGAGTGGAATGGTGGACTACCTTTGAGATTAGCATCAGAAAGTCCTGCTTTGGGCAGAGCATCTGGATTGTGAACTCATTTTCCTGTGGTGTCTTTTTTTCTGGCAGTAATCCCAGCTAGCATGCATTTGAAAGATGAAGATGTTTTCTGCAGAATCAGAGAAGATGGATAAAGCTGTAGAAAGGAGCTGTATTTTTTTCTCTTTTCTTTTTTCCCCTGTAAATTGGAGAGTTCCATAAAAGAGAGATTATCTTGTCCTGACAAAGAGACGGATTTAATGATATACAAGACTCTGTCTTCTAGTGCTGTTGATTGGTTGGAAATATGAAACAAATTTTAAAAGAATTAAAAAAGAACTGGATTATTTCCTTCATTACTTGATTATTTAGAAAGTATCTTCATTTCTTTGCTAACTCCACCAAAAGCAAAAATGCAGAAAAGAAGACAACTGAAACAGACATTCTGTATGGTATGTATACAAACAGAAATAGTTGTTAGCAGGTATGAATTAAATCCAAGACATTTTAAATTTTAGAAAGCTCATGCTGATATTTGCTCATTTCTCACGTAAGAGAGTGAGAAATGAGCAATTAGTTCAAGTGACTGAGTAGGAACAGATTATTTATGCAGAATACAAGTTTGAAAGTGTGTGTCTTAGGTTATGAACCCTCAGTCACAGTTATTCCTCAGTGCAGCTGTGGGATGTTAGGGAAGCAAGCCAGGGAATCACAGCTTAACCCGTGAGTTCCTATGGCTATTGGTGAGGCTGACAGAAAGGATGGACTCATGATGTTTGTTGTTTTCGACTTTTTGCCTCGGCTTTCCAACATCTAATCTTTCCAACATCTAAGTGTGATGAATGCACTCGCTTGTTTAGGGCTTCAGGAAATGTGGGAGCTATGGCAGGGCTTGAAAACAAGGATGACAGATACCACAGATGTGTTCCAGCCGGTGTTAACTTTTAAATCCAATCGGTTAAACTGGGACACATATGCCCTCAGCCTAGCATGGCAGATGGGTACAGAAATTACTTAGGGAGAGGGAAGTATGAATTACTCAGAAATGAGATTTTTTTCCATTAAAAATTATGCTGCATTTGCATTTGTAAATGAATTTTTAGGAAGGACATTTGAACATGATATTTTGAAATAACTGGACCACCAGTTGTCTGAGCTTCTACCCAGTATTGAAGTCCAGTGTCTGGTAGTGAAAATGGATGGAAAGAACATAAAGAGCATTACTGGGGTATACTCCAGCTTCCTCCTACCTCAGGAGATGTGCGTGCAACTTGTTTTCTGATCTGATCTGGTTGTGATCTTAACACTAATGCCTCACAGAGCTTCTGGGCCCTATCACAGCTGTCCCTGGGGAGAGTTGCCACACTTGGCCAACACAGGCAAGACTGCTAATAGACCTTCAGCCCCTTTGTCTGGCAGGTGAGGCTGTGGATAGCTAATATCCCTCTTACCTTGCTAATATCAAGTACTATAAGCTCGTCATGCTTCCGCATCCATCTTATTTCCAGTGTTCTTGGGTGGAATACTACCTTCAATAAACATTTTTTTTGTTTATGTGCATACCTCAGCAGTGAAACTAAATTACTTTCTTTGCGTAATAATGCATAATTAGTTATTCACGTAATAATTTCTACCACTGTCGTAGAGCCCAGTCCTGAGGAATCCCTAATTCATGCTTGGTAATTAACACTCTACCTGTCTGAGACAATGTCCATAGTTTGGCTTCCAGAAAATCTCACACATGTTTTAGGCAGTCAACATTGTTAAACCCCTGTTGAAAAGTAGCAGAAGCTCAGAGATACCCTCACAATGGGGAGGGCTTAAACCAAAAAGGATGGGAGCATGGTCCAAATGGCTTGACTTCAAGAGAGAATTTAGGTTTGAAATTAGTCCATACTGGAGATGGAGCATGAACTGCTTCAGTAGGTTTTGTATACTCAGTTCTCTGAGTGAAAGGGGGAAGTGTCTCTGACCCATCTTGTCTTTAGCCAGCCTTATGCGCTGCTCATATGCTGTATAGCACATGGTTTATAGCACATGGATTATGTGCTATAAAGCAGAAAATCAGTTACATTAATAAGAATTCCTGTGCCTATATTATGAAGGATTCATGTCCTACATAGCACATGGTTTATGTCCAATAAAGCAGAAATTTAGTTATATTAATAAGGATTTCTGCCCTTCAAATGGAGCATAAAATCTGCATGAAAAGTATGGAAAAGTGGAAAATGGAAAATTCTAATCTGGAAGGATTAAGAATGTCTCTACAATTGTAATTGTCTTTTTTGGGTGCTGTGTAAAGAGGGTGACACAGTGCATGACTCTTTGTTTACACTTCTAGGAACCTCAACTCTCCCATTGCATAAGAACAAGTTAACTGTTTTCTTAATAAACAGATGTTCAGTATTTCATCTCTGATGTGCCTTACAATGTATGTTTTCAAGCTCATTTACTATGCAATATCGAAATTCTGATGGCAATATAATGAATATCCTCATCTGAGGGTTGAATTCTCTGTTGCTATTACTATTACACTTTCACTAACATAATGAAGCACAGCTGCTTCTGATATTTATTGGGATGGGGGGGCAGAGTTGTGTTTTTTATTTTTTTTTTTTGTTTGCAAGGTATGAATGCAGAAGGGCCATTATGTGATTAAAGCTTTTCATGGCAGAAGAATATTAACAACTTGTTGCATCAGTGAGCCTCGATGGCACAGTGAGAAATGCTCAGGACTTCTTGTGACTTCGCAGGCAATAGAGAAATGGCAAAATCTGGGTTTGTTCCTGCAGGCAGCATATCACACAACAGGAGAATATGCAGTCTTTGCTCTGTTTGAGTCCCTTCTGTCTCTGGGTGTGTGCCATTAATTCTTCCCATATTTCTTACTGCGCCATTTAATGCTCTCAGTGACTAAGCAGTAAGATTCTCTGCAGTATTTGGAATTGTCCAAAGAATCACAGAAGGGTTTGGGTTGGAAGGCACCTTAAAGATCAACAAGTTCCAACCCTCCCTCCACCCTCAAGGGCTGGGACACCTTCCACTAAACCAGGTTTCTCAAAGCCCCTTCTAACCTGACACTGAATACTGTCAGGGATGGGGTGTCCACAGCTTCCCTGGGCAACCTCTGCCAGTGCCTCACCACCCTCCCAGAACAGAATTTCTACCTCATCTCTAATGTAAACCTGCCCTCCTTCCATTTAAACTCATTCCACCTTGTCCTATCATTCCATGGCCTTGTATATGTCCCTTTCCAGCCTTCTTGCAGTCCCTTTTCAGTACTGGAAGGATGCTCTACGTGTCCCTGAAGCCTTCTCTTCTCCAGGCTGAAGAACTCCAACTGTCCCAGCCTGTCTTCATAGGAGAGGTTCTTTAGCCCTTGTTTCTCCTCTTTGCGGCTCTCCTCTGGACTTGCTCCAGCACATCCATGTCCTTCTCATGCTGGGGACCTCAGAGCTGGACACAGCACACTATGTCCCTGGAAAACCATGAAAATTATTCAGTTCCTTGTGGATATTTAAGATGTAATTTCCTGGTCCTCCATGGCTCACGGTACATGATGCTGTAGTTTACATTTTGAGGAATGTAGAAACATTTGGGTTGCTGGTAACAGGAGTAGTCCTAAGTCAATGTCTTTATTTTTCCAGTGGGAAAGGGCTCTCAAATGAATGCAATCCCCCCCCCCCTTTTTTTCCCTCTTTTCTTTATTTTCAAATCTGATTGCTGAACTTGCTTCTAGCACTAAATCACTCAGAAGAAAAGGCAATCAGGATTCACCACTGCAGTCCTAGAATTTTATGTCAGATAATCAAGATGCAGCATAATATAATTATTTAATTTTAATATTTCATTAGCATATTTCCTTATGTAACTGGTGCATATCTGTTAAAATCCTGTTTTAGAGCAGGAAAAATAGCAGAATGTGAATTGTTTCTGTTCTTCAGCAGTATCAGAACGTTGAAATTAAACTCGCAGCTCAGGAGTGCACACTTAAATTTGATGAAATTTTGTTGCTATAAAATAGTTTTACACAGTGTTAGCTAAACTCTTCAGCATTACGCAGTGTTTCATTCTTGTGTAACTTCAGATGCAGATATTGCCAAGGGCTTTAAAAATCCCCATACAAAGGATTGAAATTTAAAATGCCTGAAAATGTAATTTTGATAGTGCAATTTGCTTTGTGAAGAAGAAATATAAGTGCTTTGTCATTGGAGACTATTGGCAACTGAAAAAAGTGTAGAAATTGTATTATTTGAATGCCAAAATATGAAAGATCTCAAAGAAAATATTTTCTGAATGCCAAAATATGAAAAATCTCAAAGAAAATATTTTCCTCAGCAAAGAATCGTGTTTTGTAATTCAAAAGATCTTACGATGAACATGAAGGTTCTGTCTGATCTCTTCCCTTTTAAATCATTGATATTAAACCAGTGCTGTACATTTTTATCCGGCCCTTGTGATCTAATGAAGATGAGTCTACTGTTCAGTGTCGGGGCCTTAAAATAGATTTTCAGAGGTCTATATGTATTGCACAGATGGAGAGGCATCATTAACTGAACTCTTCTGCTTCTACAGTGGATTTTTATAACTCAGGATAAAAAAAAAAACCAAAATGAAAAATATCTTGCCTAGTTTAGTTCAGTGCAGATTCTCTTTGTGGCATAGACAGAAGTGTTTACAACTGGGTCACAGGTCCTCTGGCTATGAGAAAGCAAAAGACTTGGCTATGACACTCCCAGTGTGATTCTTTGCAAGACAGGGATTACATTGTGCCTTCCATGAGGTGAAATGGATGAGTGGGATGAGAGGGAACAGTCGTAACAGCACTAACGGTGAAAACTGATAACAATTGCACTCTTTGCAGCATTTAAATCACAGGCTGTTCTGGAAGAAGAACATTGCAAGGGTAACATCCTTTGGTGTTCTGCTCTCATTTGATAACGTTGGTTATCGAGGACAGACTGTAGGAAGTCCCGGCAGATTTGGAACAAAGAAACACATTTGCATTTTGATTCAAGAGCATTATAACTGTGCAGATAATTTTCATATTGGTATTGTGAGGCTTTCTAGCGCATACAGTGATTTGACCTGGACTAGACTTCTGACCTTCTGCCAGGACTTATACCCCCCAGGCAGTTGTATGTAAGGATGTCCTGAATGGCCTAGGTTGCCTCTGAGTCAGATTCTGGAGTTTCTGTTATCAGTTTTCTCCATAGCTTTGAATGCAGATTTCTAGCATCAAACTTGTTTCCAAACTGCAGCCCTTTGCAATTTTACTAAATCACCCGCTTCTCTAGCACTTTCAACCTTAGGAAATTCCTGACAAAATTTAATTTTCTGGTTTGTGTCTCCAAAAACATTTCCTTGTCTGTAAGGCAGTAACTGTTTTTTTGTGAAATGATGAACAAACTGGTCTACTCCAGTAAGAAGAAACACAATCAGAAAGGAAAAACTCATAAAGTTATCTGGGTATGCCCAAGTTTAGCAGTCTTTCTTGGAAACTGAGAGAGAAGTGATGCCTGCCCAGATGTGCTTTTCAGAACAGAACAGGGATTGATGTTCCTGCCCAGGACCTCCAAGGCCATTATTAAACATAGTTATCTTCAGAGTGATTTCAGAGAGTCTGTTCCTTCCTAAACTGGGAAGTTTCATCTTTATATTTCCTTAAAGTCCCAGGATATTCAACATATCTTGGTCTTAGTAAATCCAGCCATGTAGATCTATAGAGTTCTGTGGGTGGTCTGAATGAAAATGTATGTGCCAGGCCTTATCTCTTGGAATTAAACTAACAGAACTTCCCTGATGGGATAACCTGCATGCATTCCTTCCTGTGCTGTAGCTGCAGGCCGTTTTTTAAAATTCATAGTGGGAAGGCACCTTTAGAAAACCATTTGATTTCTGAAGAAAACTGGCATCGTTTTCATCTGCTTCCATAATAGTTAGAAGTTCAATTATTCAGCAGAACCCAGCAGGTGCTGACTACCCCACTAGTACATTTGGGGCTCATTAGTCTGCTTCTTTGTGCAGCTCTGCCTTGCTCTAACTTGATTTCTGTGTTTTGCGCTAGTCCAAATCTACACCAGTAGATGTCACTTTGGATACTTGCTAACGAAATCCCACTGGGTGATGCTTCTGAAGTTACTGAAATGTCTCTTGAAATGCAGCCTATTTTGCTGTTACTCACTGACTAGGGTGTCCTGTATAGTCATTCAGCTGAAATCCTCACTTAAACGGCTTTTGTCTTATTGGGTGACAAGACCTGTGCGCATTGCTGACATGGTACTGAGAGGTTCAAACACTCAGGACTGGGTGCAAAATGACCCCAAACATATGACTTACAATTATTAGTGCTGCAATTTAACTAGGAAGGGTATCTGAATGGTGTCTCAAACCTTGCTGGGTGTGACTCATTGGAACCCTAAGCATTTGGCTCATGTACGTGGAAAGACACAAATATGTGCCTTAGCAAATGGTCATTTGCAAATTCTTTACCAGTACCAGTGCAACAGTGCATTCACCTCTGACATACCAGTTAGCTCTGTTTCTGACTTTTTGATGCTTCTTTGTGATTGTAAATGTGGCTAAATCTTATTCACATCAGCCAGTAAGACCCAGCTGCACAGTGAAAGGGTTTTTTCACAAGAGATCGCCAAAATCTATTTTTTCAATTATTATGAATTAGTTTAATTATTTATATTCTATATATGTTAATTATATAGATTATGTAATGTATAATATAATACATTCTGTATTATATTAAATATAATGTATAATATTATTCATTCTGTATTCTGTATTAAATAGTCATTATTAATTTAATTAATAATGGGGTTATTATGCATTTTTACTTAGCATTATTGTGTGTGATTTACAGGTGAGGAAATTAGGCAGTTTGCCCAAAATCGTGCGGCAGTTGAGTAAGGAATCACATTTCTGAGCTGAAGGTCTAGAGATGTAGTCTAACTGTTGGGGTTCCTTCTCCTCCTGAAAACATGGATACCTCCACAGGGAGCAGACAGAAGAACTTAGAAAAGAAGACTGTCCCGGAGTCTGTATAACCCATGTTCCCATTGCCACTGGTCGCTAGAATCTGTTGCCATCCCCAATCCTGTCCATTTGGAATTCCTTTAGCCAGTAGATCTAAGACTAGACAGAATCTTTTCTTGGCTAAATCCCAACAAGGGAAAACATAAAAAAGCAGAGGAGCTTATTTGCTGCTCTGCTGCATGGGGAGTAAAATATTGTTTCCTTGATGGAAAAAAAACTTAATCAGGATGGTATAAAATGTGAGTAATTGGCTGGAGGAGCTCTGAGTTTTTTCCAACATAGCCACTTCAAATCTTTTAGTTCATCTTATCTTTAAAAGTAGATAGCTCTGTTCTTTGGATCCTTCTGGATCATACTACTTGTGTCAGCCTCAAAAAGCAGACAATTACAAGACAGTAACTTGATCAGTACTATTGCCTCTAATAAGTATAGCTACAGCTTTTTTTTTCAAGTAACTATCTTTTTCCTGGCTCACAAATCAGGTGCAATAGGAAGGGCTTGTAGAGTTGTTGATTTTTTTATGTTAAGCTAATTCAAGGACTGTGAAGGTCACCAAATAGGATTAAGAGGTCTGTTCCATTTTTGCTGCAGCCAAAGAGCTTCTATTACTGCTTCAAATCAGGCAATAGCCACATTATGTCTCTTCTGTTGGCAGTTTGTTATCTGAGTCCTGCGCCATCAGATAACTCACCAGGAATTAATGAGACCAGTGGAATTATGCCTGCTTGAGAATGCAGCCTGGCACCTTCATGGCTCAGCTAATGGATGCATCATTCTTTTTGGATGAAAATCATCAGAGCCAGGCTCAGCTTTTGAAATGCTGGTGCTTCCTTAGAGCAAAATGTGACTTTGTCCTGACATCACCATGAAGTTCTGCATCTGTTCTGGCAGTGCTTTCAGTTTCACCAGCCTGGGATTTAAGACTGTCAGAGAGAATTAGCCAGCTCATGCCTGAAAGAAGAAGGGCTCATCCAAGGCTGGGTCTGAGTTCATGCATGGGACAGAGTGATAAAATTTGAACCATGCTTTGCTTGTCCTAGCTGTGTAGCCTTGCCTGCTTTGTGTCTTCATCCCCCATAGGTGCTTGTTGCTTATGGTTTAGGAGGGAAAAGAAAGGACAGCTTGCATGCCCCATTCAAGGTGACTGACAATTCATATGGCCTTCCTGAAGGTCTTGAGAGTTCACTTCCAGCCTCACTGGCCAGTTTTGAGGCACTCATGAATAGAGCTGACTTAATCTTACCAGACTCCAGTGCAAAGTGCCCTCTCCAGGGCTCCAGGCCCAGGACAATCCTCTTGCTGATGCAGAAGGAAGGCTGTGGCCTTCCTTTGACCATGTGAGAGTTTGGGGAAGACAGACTGGCTGCTGCTGTGAGAGAAGCAGGGAATTTTGGGGAAACATTTGCTCTTTCATAATTTCTGTTGTCTGTGGTTTTCTAGAGTTCTCTCCTTTTCCCTTCAGTACAGCCTTGAATCCTGTCTCTATGTCTGCTCCTGTTGGAAAGCACAGACTCAGGTTATTCATTTGAGAGGAAAACTTCACTGAGTAATCTTTTTTCTTGGTTAGGATGGAGGGAGGAAGAATGCAGCCTTTCAGCTCCAGGCCACCACATTAAATTGTCCCATCATTTCCTGAAACTGTTGGCATGGTCTTCACAAGACTATCAGCCTAAACCAAATACTGTGGAGTATGTACAGTCCTTTTGTGCACTTGGTCCCAAGCCAGACCTCCCAGCAGCCCCTTAGAAATTTAGGATCATAACAGGGCTTAGCTTACTTTTAAAACTTGCACCATATAGTTCTGTAGTATCTCACTATTAATTTTACACCTGCTGGATTATTTCTGTCATGCTCAGTTATAGGGATGTAAATTCTGTCTCCTTGTTTAGCAGGCTGACTGTAAATTAGAGGAATTATTCTTCAGCCAGGGACGAAAACAGAAATAATCCAATGCCTGATGTGAGAAACGCAGCTGATAAACTGCCCCTTGGATAATACAGAAAGCACAGTGGGGTTTCTAGGTGTTTCTTAATCAGGATTTGCATGCCTGATTGAAGATCTATTCCAGCTGCTGCCAAGTTGTTTTGGGGATAGAGGCATCCCAGTGTACCTTTCTTGAAAATCCCTCAACTGTTCTCTCATTTTCTGAAGTTTCTGATGAATCCCTGGATGCTGACTTGTGGGTGGTGCTGAAAGCATTTCTTTCTTCTGTTTAATGATTGGCTAAGATGCTGTAGGCAGAACCTACTAATTTAAACCACAAACCTGGCCTGAAAAGGCAAAAATGGATTTCACCATTTAACAAAATTTGACAACAGCACATTGCTTTCCTTTGCAACAACCTGTAAAAAATAAGGCATATATTTTTACACTACCCCACATTTAAAGTGTTTTTTCCTCCTCCAAGATGTTTGCTAGGGAAGGGTAATCCACAAAGAGAAACAAATGGAAAACACTGATACACTTTTGGATGAATATCCACTTTTCTGTCATTCAGACTGGGTGTCTGGGAAGTGGTTGAAGGCAATTTTGTGATGCCATATGCTTTAGGTGTGGATTTGGAGGTGGAGAGAGGTAGGGGGTGCTTCAGGGCTTCCCTTTGAAAGTAGTGGGAGAATGTCAAATAAGAAGCTGGCAAGCTATGCCCAGAGATAAGGATATCCCTGTTCCTGCAGAGCATCTGACACTGTAAGGGAAGGAGCAGGGCTCTAACGGGTTCAGGATTATTCTGAAAGCTCTTCCCCTTGACAGGTGTGTGCACTCCCTTGTTTAAACTTCAATTTTCTCAGAGATTTAACACTTGACCTTGTTTGACAGGCCCAGTGAGTGTCAAGGAGAAAGGCCTCTCATACTACTCATAATCTGCCTCTCATTCTGACATGTCACACTGGAGCCTGTGCAAAAGGCATTTTGTGTCCTCTGGGCCATTCCAGAAACTGGAGTCACAGTTCTGATCATATTTTTTTTTTTTTAACAAGAATCTGTGAGTGAATTTGGTTGGCAGAAACCATTACAGTGATAGGGCAAAAGAAATCACAGATTATGAGGGAACTCAATAGACCAACATTTGTATTGATTTTTCTCTTCTGCCTTCTGGCTGTTCACCAGCTCAGCGTCTTATCTCTTCTTGGCTCACAAATGCAAAATCAGATTTTGAAACAAACAAGATTGTGTTCCTTTGCTTCTACTGACTGGTTCTGGGTTTCCAACAGGCAGCTTCTTACTGCAAAATATAGCTGTTTCTCAAGGGCAAACCTGGGACTTTTGAATACTGAGAGCACTTACAGAGGCATCAGGAAAAGGACAGAAGGCAGGCCTTAGATTCTGCACTACCTCACTTTGTCATAACTGGGAACTGACCTGTCTAAACTCTTTGTTTCTTTCATTCAGTGTAATGATCCACTTGAATGCATCTATGTTAGAGGTGCCACATAAGAGGTAACAAGCAAATACCGGACAGTAACATGGAGCTTGAACCCACTAAAAGAAATTAAATCTGCTTAAGACAATAATGAAACCATACCTTTGACAAAACCTCTTTGGTGAAAGGTTGTAAGCTCAGTGACGTTATGTTTTTTAAGAAGTGTCACCACTTGGGGAGTTTTGAGACCACTTGTTTTCCAGTCCCTTGTGTTTTCCCTATATTATTTATACATGTTATTGAGGCAGACAAAGCCAGTATTTGAAATCCTGGTAGGAGATGATACTGTGAAGTTCCTCCTTGTCTAATTCTACAACATGTATCTTGGCAAATGTCATAACCACAGAGCATGTAAATTAGAGCACTGGCATAACTACAGTAACTCTATGAAGACCATCTGTGATTTGTCATCTGCTTTTAGTAAGAATGCCCAGAAATGAAAGAAGCATACCTCAAGTTTAGTGAAGTTATTTATTTGGCTGACATGGACTGCTTACCTCTAGTTCTGGAAAGAAGTTAAGAAATAAATTTGACTTTTTGGTTCAAAATCTAAATGTAAAAATGTGGCTAGCACAGACCTTTCCCGTGAGAATTTTTCTCTCTTTTCTTGTGTTTTATAAACAAAGATAAAGTTTGGATGTTTTTAAAACGGTTTCTCGAGATGTGTGCAGTTTGGGCCTGGCCAATAGGCTCAGGGGGAGGTTTCGGCCTGACCAATCTGAGTGACCTCTGAAAAGTCTATATAAGTTGGAAAAATAAAAAAAATACAGATCTTTTATGCCACACTGAGTCGGAGGTCTTCTCTCTCTGCTAGCAGCTCAACAGCGACATAAAAATTCTTCCTTTTCACCCAAATCTGATGCAATATGGAGTTGAGGAACCAGCTATTGATTGACAGAGGGTAGGGGTAGATGAGATGCAGAGAAACCACTGCAAGTGCTTTGTCTGTCCTGATAGCACTAAACAGCATGAAATCCATTCTGCTACCTCATCCATACACCCTGCAAGATTTTAACAAAAAATATAACTCTGCTTTTTTAGGAGAATTTCGTGACATTTGCTCAGTGATGACTCAGAAGCAATGTGATAAGCTCTGCACTGTTGTGCACATATAACTGTACACAATTCTGACCAAAAAATCTAAAATAAAAAGTTCAAAGCTCAGCTCTAGGTAAGTACAGCTTGGAAGGTGTTTGTTAAAAGCCCCACAGGACAAAACTATGGCTTTTCCTAGTACAGTTATCTTCCAACAGCATTGCACAGTGCCTGTTTGCCAAGTCATCTGTAATCAGAGCATCATGATTGTGAAGCAAGGAAGTTGCTTAAAAGATACTAAAAATGTCACAGCTCCTCTAATTAAAATCAAACCTGAAAGCTCTGAAGTGTTGGCTAAGTGGAGTAATAGTTATTAAAGCACCTGGGTCTTGCTAGGAGATGCCAGGTCTCCCTGACTTTACTGTTCTCAAGGGCACAGTGAACAACTTCACAATGTGAATGAAAAATCAAACTGGAAGCTGCACAGCAGGACGCCTGTGAAATAGACTAATTTATAAGTTGGTGCAGAGCTAGCAGAAGGCTATGTTGGACTGTTTTATCATGGTTTTGATAACAAAACACAACACAGTTATCACAAGTCTAATTAAAAAGGGTAATCTATGCACTTTCTATCAACTATGCTTTCTAATGCAGCTCAGCTCCTTTAAAAACCTCCAGTCTTGCATTTAATATGGTCCTAATCACAGTGGTTAAAACTTCTGGTGGTTTCTGGTTTACAGAAGTAGAAACTTAAAGGCAGGAACCTAATTTGTAGTTATGTGTGAAAATTCAGGAGTTGCAGTGGCTTTATAATTTGGGAAATGCAGTAAATTCCACCCCAGTAAGCAGCCTCAGGCTTTCCAAAACAGAAGTTATGGTGGCTGTGACAGAATGAAAGGTGAAGTAACATTTATGTAACATTCACCTCCAGTGTAGCCTGGAGAAGAGGATCCCTGGGAGTGTAAAACCAGTGTGTGGATGTGGCAGGTGGGGATATGGTTTAGAGATGAGCACAGTGGTGCTAGGTAAATGGTTGGACTTGTTGATCTAGGAGGTCTTTTCCAGCCTTAATGACTCTGTGATTCTGTAATCTCAGACTGGCCTCTGTTTCCATCTCTTGTGTGAGATAAGGGTGTAAGATGTTTGATGTGGTCTCCACAGTCCTGCAGGGGCAGCCAACTTCTTGTCAAAGTTACCCCTATCCTGTGGGCACTGCTGGAGAGCTGGGAATGATGACAGGAAAAGGAGGTGCAGAGAGGGCGTGTGGTGTGGTCTAGGTGCATGACAGGGCTTGGGTTACAGACTGGTGATTTCCTCCATCCTACTTGAACAACTGGTTTATGATGCTGCAGGTCTTTCTCTGGCTCCTTCACTCAGCTGGTTGCCCTGAGCTGGGAGGCAGAACATTTTAGGAAGATGATACTACAGCAAAGAGAAAAATAGCATGAGAGAGAAGTGTTGTTAATCATTCTGCTATAGACTGCTATCCTAATAATGACAGCAGAACTTGAATCTGTCATGATTCCTATCCTTTGTGCTACACCATTCATTTAAGAAGACATCCCACTGTGGGGACCATCACAGAGTATAGCAAGAACAGGTACAAGCTTCTTTTGAGTCTATGACCTTTATCAAATTTGGATTCCCCACCACCCCCAGAGCAGGAAAAAAAAAGGAATGCCAATTAATTCAAAGTCACAGTAGGTTGCTGATTATAAGCTTAAAAAAGATAATAAATGCCTGGATATTTTACCACTTAGAAAAACCAACCCAAAATGTTATCTACAATTCAAAGTAACTGACAATTTTATTTATAATTTTATTTTGAAACTGCAGAGAAATGTCCTACAGTATTTAACTTGTTTAAAGGCAAATTTATAGATCAATACATGAACAATTGTATTGTTATGCTAATCCAAATATCTTTTGTCTTCTCCACTTAAAGGCTGTTTTTCCCCTGTATGTTGAATCTATAAGAACTGGTATACTCTATTTCTTTGTTCTGAACCAGTGCATTCTTTGGGAAAAAGTGTAGGGTTGTTTTGCCATATATATTGCACACAGTGCAAGGGAGGAAGCTTTGCAATGCTTTCTGTGTGGATAGTTAACTTGTTTTTTGGTTAATGTGTCCATGGAATGGCTGTTCATGGTATCAGCCTTTCTGCTCCATGACTGCTTTTCACACAGCCTCTAGGTGATTTTTCTTTCTTTAAACAGTATCACCAAGTGTCAACTGATCATAAAATGTCATAACCTGATATTATATGTAATATCTTATTACATGATTGGAGACGTCCACTCTATATTAAATAGAGTTGGCAATATTTTCTCTGTCCTTCAGCTCTTCAAGTCCTGAAAAATTTTGCTTAACTTGTGTTATTAACCCATGCAACAAACTTCGATGTGTGTGCAAATGGTGGTAGATCTCTGCCACTTGTTCCAGAAGCCAACTGTGCACAGGGAAATGCTAAGGCCTCATCTTGACAGATAAGTAGGAATCTATCCCAATACTTAAGGATGGATCAGTCCCAGATTCAACTTATTATGGCCTAAATATGTTTGCAAGGCTAAGTTTAAATATTTTGGTGGGTGGCTTTAGAAAGTTCAAAACAATAATGGGCTAAATTAGCTAGAAGATCATATTAAACTAGGAAAACATAATTAATAATTTGAAGAACTGTTGAAATTTTTTCATGTGCATGCCCACATTATACAAAAAAATCCTGACAATCTTGGAGGAAAAAAAATTTCAGCATTAAAAATAAAAAATACACTGGTATGAAGAAAATGCGGAAGAAAAATACCATCAAGATTATGAAATGTATCAGAATTTGTAAAGGAAGAAAAAGAGCAGAAGCAGAACTCTAGAACTGGCAGAATTAAAGGCAAGAAGATGCTTATTCAAAAAAAAAAAAACCAAAAAGGCCAAACCACACGAAAAACAAACCAACCAAAACCCCCAAAAAACAGTTCCAAAAAAGAATAGTTCCAATGAGATTAATTGGTTACTAAATGAATTTTGCACAACCGTTAGTAATGCCTGAAGCTTTTTTCCAGGTAGACAAGGTGCAAACAATGCAAATGAGATGAAAATTTTAAAAAGTCATTCACAGCCAAAGATGATGCTAGATAACAGCATTGATGTGAAAAGAGGAAACTTGGATGACTAAGACTGTAGATACTAGATATCAGGCCAGCTGGGTGGGTATCTCAGGAAAAGAAATAAAAATACATAGAGCCAGTAAGCCTGCATTTGATATGAGGTTGATATGAGGCTGGAAGAATTAATTCTTGTATGAGGTGAGAAGTTTGGTTCATAATATAATAGAACATTCTTAGGCTTGGTGTATTATCTCTACTGAATTGTTAGCCTGAAATACTAAAGGAATACAGCTTTTGCCAGAAGAATCCTTGTCATATAGGTAGCTTTTAAGTCTTGTGGATGATTAACCCTTGCCCCTAGACCTAATGGATGTTTTCATTAAGGAGATAGACAATTGTGTATAGAAAGACCAGAAAATCTTTTTTCTTTTCTGCAGGACAGATTAAGAGCAATTATGTCCCATGGGAAATTCATGTGAACCATCATGTGACAGAACAATGGCTGTGGATTTCATTTCAGCCGTCAAGCCTGTGGTTCAGTGATGAAAATAAATGCAGATCCAATTCTTTCAAAAATTG
Source organism: Grantiella picta (assembly GCA_013397955.1). NCBI lineage: Eukaryota > Metazoa > Chordata > Aves > Passeriformes > Meliphagidae > Grantiella > Grantiella picta. The sequence goes on from VZRM01003954.1 coordinate 40,305, forward strand.
TAGCTTTACTGAGAACCATTGTTGAATCTCATTAAAATTATATATTACTTTAAAAGGCAAGAAAAAGGGGAAAAAGGCATTTAATGATAAAAATGTTTCCTACAGTTGGAAATTGCTTTGCATTCTCTTGCACAAATGAAGGAAAGAATGAAACACTTAATTATGTTTTGGATGATGCTAGGATAGGAGCACAGCTCTGCTTGCTAATGACTTCCCTTCATTTAGCTATCCCTAAGCCATTGATGCTACCAGAATTGAAACACCATCCTTTCTGAAATATGAATGGTTTCCCTTTTTCTGGTGTAAAAGGGAGAGGGAAGGGAGTAAAAGCTTGTAGCCTCCTTGAACTAAATCCTTCGCTTCTCTCAGAGGAACAGACGGGTGCAGGATGAATTTTAGACAAATTTAAACTGACTGTCTAAAGAATATATCTGCTCTGGTCACAGAAGCATTAGAGACTTAAAGCAATATCACTGTTCAGCAAAAAAAACGTATACAGTGGGTAGAATTGAAAGTCCCATCAACCCCTTGCCAGAGAAGAAAATGTTGCTGAAAACACTGACGTTGAAGACCCTTGAAGAAAAGAAATCAGTTTGAAAGAGATTTGATCTAGCAACAGAAGAACCAAATGCTTGTGGCCTGATGATGCATTCCTGTCTCAGGAAACAGTTTTCTTTAACATTGAAGTAGCTCTTCAAATGAGGACTTGTTGACAGCAAGTAAAAAGATCAGTGTAAGTGGAATGTCTTGAAATTACTAAAACTGATCAATTCTGGCACTGAGGAAGAAAAAAATCTAGCATGGAAATTTTTTTTTTCAAAACAGCAAAAGTTTGAGTATTTTGTTAAAATCAAAGGTAAAGCAAACTACCATTGACTTCTGTGGTGTTAGGGAATGTAAAAAGAAATTGTTCATAGGAAGCTCAGGACAGTTGAGAAAAGACAAAGAACTTGGAGGAAAAATGAGTTCAGTGACATCATTAGGATGACACAGCAATTTAGTGGCAAAGCTGGAAAAACTTCAGGTTCTTCAGATGCCTTTTGAATGGTATGGTTTTTCAGCATGAATAGGCAATCCCACTGATTTCCAGTACTGTAAGAAGTGCAGAAATGTGATTGAGACAGTATTCTTGTGGTGTAGAGATAGGTAAAGCACTCATGTACAATAGACCCCGACAGACTAGGCAAAACAGACTGCTTTGTGCAAGTGCTCTGAAGAGATTAGCAGAGTAATATTTGTAAAAATTATTCAATTTAATAGAGATGAGAAGAAGAAATAAGAGAGTCCCAACACTGATCCCCTGCTCAGAAAAATCACTGAGAGACTTTAATTAATATTAATTGGAATAGATTGATCTTTTTTGGAGCATCAAGTTACCTTGAAACCACTGTTGAAAATTCAGTCTTATATTAGAAAATATATTAAGAAATGAAAGTTTGTATGACGATCAGAGGACACAAAGTAATAAATAAAATATGGCCCCAGTGTCTTTAATATTTATAAAATGTAAATTGGTAAAGCATATAGATGTGGTTACCTCAGAAAAGAGTAAGCCTAGCAATTCAAAATAAGTACTTCTGGAAAATTAGAAACTCATTTTTGACCTGTGTCTATGTCTTCAGATCAGTGCTAAGTAAGCTCAGTAAAGTCTTACTATGACAACACTTAATTATAAAAAAACAGCATGGTAAATGTATGGGATAGATTTTATGTTTATTTGGTATGTATTTAGTGAAACATCAAAAACTTTCTTTTTTCTTACTAATTAGTCACTTCCAAAACTTGGCAAAGAGCTGATGTGTTTCTGAGCTCTTTTTTTACCAATTGTAAAATACCAGTAGTCATGGCATGCACACACTGGAAAACCATTTCAGTTTTGCCTACAAAAGAGACAGAAAAGACAAATGAGGAATTGCAAAGAACTGACTTCACTAAATATTGAAGAGTCACTAGATTTTTTAAAAAGCATTAAAAACTTAAAATACACGGAATGGAAAGATTGTGCACCAAACTGTTTCTCTAAGCATATGGTGCCCAAACTCTGCACTACAGCTTTGCATGAGAGAAACCAGTTAGCAGGCATATCCTCCAGGACTCTGGATAGAAAGTATAGTCTGAACAAAAGTAGAACTCAGATTTCCATGAGGCTGTAGAGATAGCCCTGTGCATATATCTTTGAATATATGTAATGAACTATTAACAGAGTATCTAACTGTGCTGCATTTGTTTGAATAATAACTTTTTTAGTGAACAGGTGCTCCTTTAGATGAAAGACTGCTCACATCCACCCACAACACTCACTCTCCTGTTTTCTGGAATTTAATCTTAATGCAGTAGTTCAGTCTCTAGCTGTTGTTGAAAGAGCACCTGAGGGGCGATGCTGCAAAATGAAAGCTCAGAAGAATGTATGACAATTGCACCCATCTCAGCCAATTCTCAGAGATGCCCAGTAAGAGTGGGATTTGGCAAGTCACCCTAGCAGCTCACGAGAGGAGGAGGAGGGATGTAAGGCTTTGCAAGTCTTAAGAAATCCTTGTCATAGTTTCAGGTGTGTTGCAGTGGTTCTGTGTGCAGGTTGTATCTGTTTTTAAGCATCATGTATAAAGTCTTTAAACAGAATTGAAAATGAGAAATATAACAGGATTAAAAAAAAAATTATATCCATTCATGGAGAAGAGCTAAATATGACAACCCAATACAAGCTTGGTTTGATGATGTCCCTGAACTGCTGATGGTTGAAAGTAGTCGCTGCCAGAGACAGAATCCTTCAATATTACCCTAATTCTTGCAATCCTCCTCAGAGCAGCAACTTTTGTCTACCTAACTGCACCCTTGTTGTAAGATAGCATTTACAGTTTTTCTGTGCCATTGCATTCCTGCTACATATTTACAGCTGTGGCGGGTTTTTTTCTCCTCTCTTTTCTAAGTCCAGACCATGATTTATCTCGACTACATATAAAGAAGAGAGCAAGCCTGGTTTGTTAACACTGGTGACTGTGTCTCCCTTCCCCTCCTCTCCACTTTCGGTGGGCACAGAAATCACTCTACCACAAATCCATATTTTCTACTTCAAATGTCCTCCTGACTTGAAGGTATATATCTGAGTCTTATGTCATACTGTAAGGCAGGAAGGAAAGAACCTGAATAGGTTCCATTGTTCAAACCACAGCACAACTGTTCTGCTCAAAGCCCAGCAGAAGACTATGTTATGATTTTAATCTTCTGCAGTGAGGAAAAAGGTTGCTGGGGAAGTGCCAGGACTGGAAAGAACTTGGGACGCTGGGATAAGGCTATAAAATTTTAATATAATGGCTGGAAGACAAAGTTGCTGTAGTGTTCTAGATAGTACATACCAAAAAATACTAAGGGGATGATACTTTTACACAGCATTTCTGCACTTGACTCTGACAACGATGGACCTTCACACACTCAGCCGAAGGCTCCTTTCTTTCTGTCTTATCCCCTCTCTTCTGAAAGAAGCATACATGTTGTGCAATTTCCCAGACTGTCCTAACACACAGCTATTGGCATCATTCCTTCAGATTGTCATGGAGTGACACCTGATGAAACCTCATTCTTGGAGCAAAATCTTAATTCTCATCGGAAAGAGAAAGTTTTTTCCAAGGGTCTGACTAGCCAATGAGATTTAAATATCCTGCAGTCACACAAAGCTGAAGACCCGCTAGCTCCCTTAAAGGAGGTAGTCTGCAAGGGCCTCAGATTGTTGGGGTGCAGTGGTGGCAGACCAGAACCCCAAGAGAAGAGCTGCTGGGAGATGACTCTTACTGCACTGTGCTTCAGGGTGTGCAGAGAAAAACATTCCAGGCTCATTCCTTGACCTTTTACTGGAAGGAATTATCCAGTTTATAAGCATCACTGAAAAATGTCTGCAGATTACAGGGGGGAAGCAGGGATAGTTAGCGAGGTGAGGCATCAAGCCTTGACATTGCTAGAGTTTATCTATTCCTATTGTACTCTCCCCTGATGAAATCATCATTTTTGGCAGGTAGCAAATATTACCATCCTGACTGGAAACCCATTAACTCTATGGTAGGTCTTTCATATTAGTCATCAGAGCTAGTGAAACTGATCTTTGGTTTGCTCAAAGTGATAGGCACTATTTTTAAAAAGAGCTAAGTGGCTGGCATGCAACAAAAGGTCTTCTTTTAGGGAAATGAATATTCCAGGAAGACTATCTCACAGCTATTAACAGCTTTCATTAGCTGAACCCAAATTTATGCATGTTTCCATTTCTGCCGAAGGAATGGATTATGCCTAAGGGGAAAAGGAGGCGGGGCNGGAGAAAATGGAAGAAGAACCTTAATGCTTTCTAGTTTTAATGAATCAGTCAGAATGAGAAAGGGTTATTAAGTACCTGTTTTTAAAAAAATTAAACAATTTCACAATAGGCACCTACAGATACCAGAGTGAGAAGGAGATGAAGTCAGGTGAGGAGACAGGCTTGGGAATTTTTGGTATCATTATAGGGATAACCAGGTTCGCTGATGAGGTTGCCTCAGCAAGCTTTAGCTATTTAACTGTTCCTTGTCTCCACCTGAGCTGGCAATCATTTCTCTGTTGGTACTCGTCAGGGACAAATGCATACCTCAGAGCATGATGTCCCTAGGGCATGCCTTAGGATGGGAGGTATTGCTGTCCACAGTGTATGCTTCTCCCCAGTAAGAGCTTAGAACAGATGCTTAACTTGTAGCTATCAAACTATGAGCAAGCGCTCACTCACGAGGAGGCTCTTTTACCATGTTCGTTGCAAAGCCTTTGTGTAGAGGAGTGCCCAACATAGGAGAACATCTTGCTAAATAATCAGCTTAGTTAGTCTTAATCATGGCTTTAAACCAGTTTTCAGTCCATTTCTCCCTCTGGAGGTGGAGATGGCTGAGTCTGGTAGAAGCCAGCCCCTGAATTCTTATCACTGACCCTGTTAAACTTCTGCTGTCAGCACCTATGGGCACATATGAACCCAATGCATCCCAGACTTTCTCTCTTCTGTTTTAGAAATGCCCTAGGTTTCTAAGGTAAGGTTCAGAGGGTAATTGTTCTAGCATCTGGAGTTTGCTTTTTGTTTTGAATATGCTTTTCAGATTATATCAAAGCAGGAAAAGCCACAGGGCAATGTGGAAAAATATTGTTAATGTGTTCTAATTAAATTCATTGAAGCACATAATCTTTCAGCTTCCTATATTCTCCATTGTCTGTGGTGTTTCTGTCTCTTCTCCAGCATGAGCTGGCACCTTCTCCTCCTGGGAGATACACACTTGCTCGGATGGAGTTAGTGCCCCAGTAAAGTCACTTTCCAAACACAAGCCTGAATAGCCAGGCAAATAATATTTTCACACAGCATTACTGAATAACAATGTAGAGTCCTCAGGCTTGCAGTGGCTGCACTGGGAAGCAGGTGAGGGGTGGAATATTGATGGGCAGTCTAGAGGGCAAGCAGGTGCTTTTAGAGGCAGCTACAATCATGCTATGTCCGTGAGCTGTCCTTGTTTTCAGACAATCAGAGACTGTGTGTCTTTAAGACTTACGCTTTTTTCTCGTGACACACAGGTGGGAGGGGCTAGTTACTTTCTGGGGTGAGAATGAAGTCAAACAAGAGCAGGAACTGGGGCTGAGGGACCTGCCACATTGAGAAAGTGACAGGCAAGCTGTTACCAGTAAGGATGCCGAGAATGTATGAATATATAAATAAAAGGGAGATTTTCTATCAGCAAAGAAATGCACACCATGTTTCCCACTCTCCTTGCAAGTACTCCAGAATTAGAAGCTTGTGCCCAACTTAAAAATCTGCACACTAGTTTTTGCCAATGTGCAAACTTCCTACTCTCCCACACTCTACAAATCTCTTTGACAAAAATCCTGATGGATTTTGTTGGATGATGGATTTCCACCCTGCAAGCACATAAGGTCAAGAACAATGAGTACCTGAACTCACATATGTTGGCGCCTGCTTAGCATGATCTGAAAGGTGATCACAGGGTATATACTTGCTTGACCTGTTGTCGTGGTGCGAGGACCTGTCCATCAGTGGGCATGAAAAAACATCTCTTTTCACTTCTGCAGCCCAGCCAGCTCAAACACAGAGAAATGTTTCTACTTTTTCTATTTGTTCCACTTTTCTACTTGTTCTGTTTGTTCTATCTGCCAAGGTTCTAGTCTGGGCTGAGCTTGTTGATGGCTTCTCTGCTCTGCACATGCAGAGTGCTTTCTTTCAGGTGCTTCTCAAAGGATACAGTGAAGTATTTTCTCTCAGTATCAGAGTTCCTGGATTGTTCACTGACTTTGTGAAAAATTTTTCACTGAGTTTGTTGAGTTCTTCAAGGTGTACTTGCATAGTAGCAATTTTTAAACAACTGTACTGTTGGTAAAAGACACGCTTCCACTAACACAGGACTTCTCGGGTGGCAGAAAACACTGAGATTTAAAAGGGCTTTTCTCTCAGTTTTTCGATAAAAACTACTACATGAAAAGTTTCCAGGTTTTACCAGCAATTTGGATAACTAAGGCCATTACCAAGTAGGCTAAGGCTTTGGCCAAAAACCTGAACTAGCTGATCCGAAAAAAACCCTCCTGTGATCCCCAAAAAGCTAGTCAAGTTTATTCTTACTTGCTCTTTTTAATTACTCTGATTTTTTTAAATTTGAAGACTAACTGTTCATTAATGGCCTGAAGCAATTTAATTTTTTTAAATAATAGGATTCCTGCTGGTTCATGGCTTTGCTAGGCATGCACAGATATTTTATGATGGGAATAGTGGCTGAAGCACAGAACAGAATAATCAACTGAGCATGCTGTTGATATGCATGGCCACATTTATGTGCAGGTTCAGTTACTGATGTGTTTCCTTCCAACACTCCTTTCCCCTTGATATCATCCAAGGTGTGATGTAGGGTTTCTCTCTGCCCTCTTTCCCTGCCTCCCACACTCCACACCCAGCTACTAGAAGTCTCATTAATGTGCTCAGACAGTATGAAAATGAAACAGAGAGGCAACTTCCCTTTGTCTAGCTTACCTTTATCTCCTCTTTGTCTCGAGGAGGATAAGATGAGCATGGCTGGGTATCAATTGCCCCACAAGTAAGTTCTTCAAACTGCTGCTTTTTGACATGGGCACAGCAAAAAGCCAACATACTGCTGTGGCAGATCCCATTGACTACTGTGTCAGAAAAACCCCATCCAATTAGATCAGGAGAGAGAAAGGAAATGGACTTGTTACTCTAGTCTTGACTCACTGTCTGGAGGATGAGTGCTTCAATGCAGTGAGAGGGTAACAGCTGTTCCATTACGTCCTGCCTGAATTGCTACGAGGCCCTGCATATATGGAGAGGGCAAGAAAAACTGGAAACCCCAACCAAGACCTCAAGAACTTTAGAAATTTATTGTTGTTCTCCCTTGAAAAGGCTCTTTTCATTACTTTAGTGAATCGAACCTTGCAGGAGATAAAATGCCTTTGGCTTGTTGCCGTAAAACAAAGGCATGCCTAGGAGAAATGTACCTTAGAGACAGCAAGCTCTTCTACACAAGGTTCACTTTTCCCTTCTGCTGTACAGCTCTTAGCTTGATGTGGGCTGTGAGCTCTGTGGGATCTGCCCCTGCTCACATATCCCTGACCATACAAAACATTAGTTTTCTGACCATGGCCAGCCAAGGGAAAGGATGAGCAAAGGTCGCCAGCATATTCCACACAAAGGAAAAGAGAAACATGTAGCTCATCTGTAGAGTGAGTTTTGAGCTATTAGCCCATGCTGGTTGCTTGCTGTTGCAGTGGTCTGAGATTTTTTTATGCCATGGCTGTCACAGGTGAAAACTGTTCTCCAGGTTTGTCGTAGCAACCCAGCCTTGCAACACTATACAAACTGAGTGGGTCTCTTACTTCAACACCATTATTGCCGTTTGGTTGGATTGTTAAAATGAACCAGCTATTTTCCCTTACCAACTTTCACTACAAACATGCCTTCCCTAGTCTCTTGGGAAGCAAGAAACTACCTAGAGTTACATAAGAAAGAGGCTGCTCTGCCAGTTCAAAAAGGGCTAGAGAAAAAGAAGTGACTTGCACTTCGTTTTTTCATGTCCCTGTGAAGAGTTACAGCATATGAATAAACACTCATAATTTCCTGCTTGCTCTTTTTGGATGTCCAAAGTTTTCTTCCTATTTTTAAAGCATTTTGATGTCAGTGTTCTCACCTCTGTTGCCAGTTAATGGGATTGAGAAATACTTTTTGTACTTCAGAGGGAAGAATATATCAAAGGTTGGAAACTAATTGATTAACTACCTTCGAGTTTACTGAGTCTTGGCTCAGATTTTGCAACAATGCCTTGGTCTCCACAGAAGTACTGGCAGGGTGGGTGTGCTAATTAGATCCTAACTGTAATGGCAGGATTTTTTCCTTGCAGAAAAATCCCCAAGGAATTGATGACAACAATTAAATAGTCTCAAAGCAAGGACTGAAGATAATCACCTAACTAATCTGCCCCGATCTCTTACTATTGCTGAATTACATTATCTTGTGCTGTCAATGGAATCAGCATTTACAATTTTGATGAAAAAAAGCTTTTCTTACTGAAAAGTTTGAGGCAGTTTATTGTCCTGTCAAATTCATCCTATCGATCCAGGGGGGAATTACTGAGGACAGTGTACCATATGAACATGGCATAGAAGCAACTTTTTATATGTCAGTGTGGCATAGCTGTAAGCAATGACTGTATTTCAGAGCAGACTCACTGCAGGCCCCTTAGAAGGGTAAATCTTATTTAAATTCCCTGTTCACCAAGAAGAAAAGAATTGTCTCCCACATGGTCACACAGAAAGCTGAGAAAAATTTCAGATGCATTCCTAATTGTTGTTCTAGGGGACTGTTTTCCTCCCAGGTTAGTCCCCAGAATTCTTAGCATTAGATAAAAGTAGCAGTAGCTACTTTTATATCTGGGCCTGTTAGTTTGCTCTATTCTATTTTTATTTTCTTTTGTAACAAGCTATGTTTATAACCTGTTGAATCTGTTTAGATAGAAATTCATCTTTTTCATTTCCCTCAATTCTACTGTCTAATAGATGACTGCAATGAAATGCAACTGTCCCTCGCAGTGCCAGACTACACTAGGGACCACAAGTTCACCTGGAGCATACTTTCAATCACATATGAAGGTACTACCAGAATCCTTTCTAAGTTCCTCCTTGCTCTGCTGTGGTGAGCTCTGTTACCTATCACTTTGCTGATAGCACAGTCCTACATGTTCATGAGCACTTTTTAGTGTACTACAAAACACCAAGGAGTACCTAAAATTTCATATTAGCTAGAGCTGATATGTGCATGGAGAAATATCCTAGCAATATGCTAGAAACGAAACTGGCAGTCAGAATTTTTTTTTTTTTTTAAATCTGCCTTTCATTCCTTCCCAGAGATTTGCAGAGATAAGGCGCAGAGAGCTCACATAGTTTGCCTACTGAAAGCTGAATTTTAAATGAATTAGCCATTTAGGGTTCAACCTCTTGGATTTTCAGCTGGCTTCAAGCTCCAATCTGCCAAAGTGCTTATGATCAATAAGGTGATGAAATGCTGAACCCCACCCAGAAATAATCTAGCAAGGCAGGATAATAATAACTTGTTAAGCCTTATGAGCAAACAATGAGTTCCCTATTGCCCTGGAGAGGACAAACTATATTTCTTTTGGCAGTTATCTGTATCTTCATCATGCTTTCCACTCCAAGAAAAAATATTACTCCTCATCCTGCGGTGAACCACTCCTTACCCTCTGGAGCACTTGTATTAGGTTCTTGTGAAAACACACTGACTGGACTAGAGCTTTCAAAATAAAATTTAATAATGCAAAAAACCCCCAAAACAACCAAACACAAAACACAAAACAATAAAAAATCCCAGTAAAAAAACCCAAAAAGCCTAAACCAAACAAAAAACAAAACAAAAAAAAAAAACCAACAAAAAAGTGCTGTCAAATGTGCTATAAACACAGGCTATAGAAAAGAAATAGTTATGTCTAATCTAAATTGCTGCAGTGTCCTGGGGAAATAATTTTACCAGCCTTGTACTAAAAGAAAGGCTTTCATTTGGCAAAGGAATTGAATGCAAGAGGCAGGAAAAAGGATGAGCAGCTTATACTCCATGTTCTGATCTTACACAGTGCACACATAAAGAGAGATGTATTCTATGAATTTATTGATGCTGTGAGATATATAGCTATAACATCAGTTCTTCTAAACTCATACAAGCAACTGCATTTATGCATTTCCAGAACCCTGCCACTGGCTACTGGGAACTTTTTTTGTGTAGAAAACTAAATGCAGGCTTTGGAAACACAAGAAATCATAACCTGCTTTGGCTAGGATCATGCCTGCTCTGCATCACTGGAGAATGCCTCTGTTCTCATGGGAACCTTCTGCAGCTTGACCCCATCCTGGAGGTCATGGAGCAAAGCTATGAGCAATGAAACTGCAGTTGTTACCCTGCAATATGTAACTTTTCTTTCTTCTTACCGTGTTTAGCGGCTTCGAAGAATAGAATTGACCCAGATTTTCTTAACTGAAGCTGCAAGTTAGATTCTGGGGGAGAGATTTTCCAAACCACCCAACAGGCTTTGCAGTACTGTATGTACTGTACTTATCTTGGGCCCTGTGGTCATGAGTCAGTGTACTGATTTCAGTCTACCCTCCAGGTGCCTAAAATCAGTATTTTGGAGCCTCTGATCCTGTGCTCTTCTTCATGAGTCAGATATTCTGTGCTTTCTCTAGAGATTTCTTCTCTGATTACAAGATGGAAGACTTTGCTAGTCAACAGTAATTTAATTATCTCCATTCTTGAAGCTTTCAAAACCTTATTCCCTCTCACTGAGGCTGACCATATTGTGGAAAGGCATTGTTTTATGCTGCATACACAAAATGAAGAAAATTAACATATTTGCAAACACAGAGAAGATGAAAACATGTTTTCTGCTGAGTAATCTGCAAAATTCATGGTATGTGGTACCTATGTTCTTTCTCAGAGTATTGGTTTCCAAAGGGTAGTAAATTCGTTCACAAATCGTAGTTCAGACCATCTGTTTGTAGTACTGAGGGAAAAAAGCATTTGACTGGGACAAACTAGCACAGTCCAGGGACTTGAGCAGTGAGCAGAATGGTCAGTTTGCTTCAGCAGAGTCAGCATGCAGAGTAAATCAAGCCAAAAGTGTTTCCCATCTGCCTCTATGTAAACACACACAGCATGGGCACAAAACAAGAGTTAGACACGTGTGCATGCCTGCAGGGCTATGATCTTACTGCCATCACAGAGGTGTGGTGGATGGCTTCTGTAATTGGGTATAAGGAGAGCACACTTTAGGCTCCTCAGAGATCTGCCTGGTAGAATACCATGGGATAAAGTCCTGGAACGAATAAGAGCTCCAAAAAACCATTTAATATAAAAGAATAACCTCCTCCAAGCTCAGGAGCAATGAATCCCAAAAATGGGGCCCTGTGAGATCATGGAGAAGATCCTCTAAGCTGGAGAGACATGGATTTGATGCCTGATAGTTAAGGAATTGGTTGGATAGACACAAAGATCTGTGGTGTGACATCCTATCCTTATGGGGAAGGGAGCAGGAAAGATTCGAAAATGCTTGTGGTCGAAAGAAACAATAAAAGTCAGAGGGTCCACAAAAGCTCACAAAGCTTTACTAGTAAATTACTCACTTGGCATGAAAATTGGTATTACTAAGTCCCTAACCTACTATACAAGCACATTGCAGTGGATTTTGGGTTAAGGGTTAAGATGAAAAAGAAAAGAGAAGGAAAGAGATGAATCAGAGAGCAAGTGAGAGAAAGAGTAAATGGAATGGTGTGGAAGGAAGGAAGGAAGGAATCACCTGGGACTGGTTCCCGTGTCAGGGGTCTTGGGTGGTCTTCATTCCATCCACTTCTTAAACTCATTCCTGTGCTTGTGTTGCGCTGTGTTGGACTTATCTCCAGGAGCCACAACAATGATATTTGTCCTGGAAAGTTTCTGCTCTTACCTCTGCATGGCCCCTGTCTCCAGCCACATCTTGTTCTTTCCCATGACTTGTTATTACCAACAGTTCTTGGCTGTCGTCACCAGCAATCCATGGTTGGCTTCACAGCTCTTGGGCTATCAGTGTTTGAGACACACAATCAGCCCCATTTTCTTGTAGGGTTCTACATGCGGTTAAAGGCTCAATGTCCAGGCGGACACCTGTGATGAGTGGTGTCCTCAGGGTTCAGTGTTTAAATGGCGCTGTTCAGCATCTTTGTCAGTGACATAGACACGGACAGTGGGATCAAGAGCACCCTCAGCAAGTTTGCCACTGACACCAAGCTGTGTGGGGCAGTCAACATGCTGGAGGGAAGGGATGCCATCCAGATGGACTTGGATGGACCTCGACAAGCTGGTGAGGTGGGGCTGTGCAAACCCCATNTGAGTGGTGTCCTCAGGGTTCAGTGTTTAAATGGCGCTGTTCAGCATCTTTGTCAGTGACATAGACACGGACAGTGGGATCAAGAGCACCCTCAGCAAGTTTGCCACTGACACCAAGCTGTGTGGGGCAGTCAACATGCTGGAGGGAAGGGATGCCATCCAGATGGACTTGGATGGACCTCGACAAGCTGGTGAGGTGGGGCTGTGCAAACCCCATGAAGTTCAACAAGGCCAAGTTCAAGTCCTGCACCTGGGTTGTGACAATCCCAAGCACAAATACAGGCTGGGCAGAGAATGGATTGAGAGCAGCCCTG
>VZRM01003954.1:54472-92292 GCA_013397955.1 Grantiella picta
AGCACCCTCAGCAAGTTTGCCACTGACACCAAGCTGTGTGGGGCAGTCAACATGCTGGAGGGAAGGGATGCCATCCAGATGGACTTGGATGGACCTCGACAAGCTGGTGAGGTGGGGCTGTGCAAACCCCATGAAGTTCAACAAGGCCAAGTTCAAGTCCTGCACCTGGGTTGTGACAATCCCAAGCACAAATACAGGCTAGACACGGACAGTGGGATCAAGAGCACCCTCAGCAAGTTTGCCACTGACACCAAGCTGTGTGGGGCAGTCAACATGCTGGAGGGAAGGGATGCCATCCAGATGGACTTGGATGGACCTCGACAAGCTGGTGAGGTGGGGCTGTGCAAACCCCATGAAGTTCAACAAGGCCAAGTTCAAGTCCTGCACCTGGGTTGTGACAATCCCAAGCACAAATACAGGCTGGGCAGAGAATGGATTGAGAGCAGCCCTGAGAAGAAGGACCTGAGGGCAGATGATATGGCTTGGCAATGTGCACTTGCAGTCCAGAAAGTCACTCTATCCTGGGCTGCATCAAAAGAAACTTGGCCAGCACATCTAATGAAATGATTCTACTCTTCTAGTGTGCTTTCATGAGGCACATCTGGCACACTGTGTCTGGCTCTGGGATCCTCAGCATAAGAAGGACATGGACCTTGTTGGAGCAAGTCTAGAGGAGGGTCACAAAGATGATCAGAGGGCTGGAGCACCTCTCCAATGGAGACAGGCCGGATGGGACTCTAAGCAAACTGGTCTGTGGAAGGTGTCCCTGCCTATATGGGGTTTGGAATGATTTGGAGATGATTTTTAATGTCTCTTCCAGCCCAAGACATTCTATAATCCTGTGATCTCTTTCTTTTAACTAGGTTTGTGTGGTCCTGCCTCCACTGAAAGTAATGAAAAGATTCCCCTTGATCTGAGTTTGCAGAAAATTCAGAGGTGGCTTCTGCAGCCAGGAACCTGATGCAGTTTGTCACTTAAACAGTAAACAGTGGACACATGTGATGTAGTTTTCAATCTAAGTAAAGAACCAAGTACAGATCTGATCTCCTCCATAGAGCAGTGCTTTATTTTGCACTCCATCTGTAGTGGAGCAGCCGAAAAGCAAATTTCATATCTATTGTTTAGAGTAGCACTACCCTTGGATGCTTGGTGCTCTGGGTATTCCCATATGTTCCCAGGATTGTTTTGCAGCCCCGCAACTAACTGGAATGGAAACCAGGGGTGTGGTTCTCAGGCAGGAATGTTGCCATGGGGGATAAGGAAATGACTGCTAGATTCAACCAGTGTCACCAGAAGATGTGGCTGGGAGGCAGATGAAGAGGCAGATGATGATCATGTGAATCCTTTGAAATCCCCATCTGTGGATTTGTGTGGTGCAACATGAAAACTGTAGGCCTCTTAGTTTGCTGTGGGAGCCCCCTGAGAGAAACAGGGGGATAAGACTGAAGAGCATGCAGGAAGACCTGAGACAAGACAGGTCATGCATGAAGAATTGCTGTGATTTTGACAGAGCTGAAAGCCTGAGCTAGCACAGAGTAGCAAGGCATGTGTGGCCACAGGGAACTTATGGGGAGGTGGAATCTTGGGTGAGGTAAAGGACTCAAAGGACATGAGCTAGGTTTCCTAATAACCACTGCTGGCTGAAAAACTCTGACAGCCCCCAAGAAGATGGTTTGGGAACGTCTTTTCCAGGAGAGATGAGGCCCTGCCTTTGCATCTCAAATGTTCTCTATCTGAAGTTTAATTGTCTTCCTTTCCTTCTGTCTGCCACCTCTCTCCTGAGCTGTGCTCCTGTTTGGCTCACATGCAATTGAACAATTTAATTTAGGACTGCAGTTTCCAGACTTTGCCTTGTTCTTTTCCATTATCAATCAGCCCCCTTCCACTAACACATTGGCAGGGTCAGCAGAGCTATGCAGCAGCCTGTGGAGACAAGAAAATGCCCACACCTACTCCACACAGACCCCCATGCACAACCCCCACACACCCCAATGGTGTGGCATGGACTGGGACACCCAGATTCTCTCTCATACCTTTCATCCTTGCCACAGCTTGATATTTGCATGGTTGTCATTCTTTGTCCATTACTCCTCACAAAGCACAGAGATTATCTAGGGTCAGTGTGTCTGAGTTGCCTGAAACAGTCTGTGAAACTCTTAACAGTGCATGGCAGACCTTGCAGTTAAATGGGTAAACTGAGAGACAAAGAGGGTGTCCTCCTTTCATATGTGTTAAAAGATTTCCTCACAGGTTTTTGGGGGACTAATCCTCTCTGTCAAGCTTGGGATAAATGAACTGATTGGCAAGACAAGTAGATCAACAAAAACAAAGAAGCAAAAAGAGCCAAATTTAACACAAAATGAAATCAGCAGATTTGAGGTGAAAGAAAATCCAGGGCACATTGTTGGGCTGGACTTACATCAAAGTAGACTCTGTGGTTTAAAGAGTGATGAGAACAGTATACTCTGGATTTCACCCCCCTCACCACTGTAGAAAACGCTCCTCTCATTCTGCCATGTCCCCAGTTCAGGTGTTTGGGGGAGTAGATGTAGGGGGAAAAAAATATTCTCTTTCCCTTGCCATAAAAAGACACAGCAGCACTCTTACTGCAGGAAGATTTGTAACCAATATTGTAACATTAGTAAAAAAACCAAAACCAGACCACAGTCTGTCACAATGGTAAATACTTTCCTAAGCCTCTGCCTCAAAACTGCTTCATCTTCACTTGAAACTTAAAGCCAAAGTTGTATTTGACAGACTGTTCACTCCCAGTGAGACCAAAGAAATCATGTAGAAACACTTCAAGTTTGTATAAATCAAATAAAAGGGGAGTCTTTTTCCGTACCCTCAATTCTCACAGTTGTGGCACTAAAGGCTGGGGCTAAACTCTACCTATTGCTCTCAATTTGTTTCAGTCCTACATATATTGCTGGAAGAAAATTCCTTGCATTAATGATGAAGAGATCTAAATTGGGCTGATATTCTCTTTGGTAATGGTAGAGAGAAAAAGAACTTTGCACAGTGGATAAATAAAGCCCAAAAGGACAGATGAAAGATAAATATTTTTGTAGTAGCTGCGTTTTTTCAGTTTTCCAGATTTTTTTTTGAAGGCATTTCATAAAGAATCAGGTTAGACATGAGGAGAAATATTTTAATTGTATAGGGTAGTTAACAATTCTGTTACTACTACAAGAGTAGTAACAGAACAGATGAGAGGTTTTCAGTAGTTGAGGTCTCTAAGAAAAAGACTTGTTCAAGTAAAGTTAGCTCTTGAGATAAAATGGTGTGCATGTTGCGCTCACAGTGTCTTTTCTAAGTGTATGCTTTCAAATCAGGAGGAAACTTTAAAAATTTTTTTTAAATTGATGTTTAGAATGTAAATTAAATTTAGTAGACAGAACTGTTAGAACAGACTCCTATAACTTGTATATGAAGCAAGATAAGAAAAAGGCATTTAAATCTCTCAATAGCTTTTCAAACCTTAGCTAGTAAATAAAATAGTAATTCCTAATAGCTATATCTGCCACAGCTCTTCAGATATTGTTTCAGTACCACCTGCAGCTATGCAAAACCCCTGAGAAGTAAAATTCGCTGAAGAGAGAAGTAACCAGCATGATTCACATGTCAACATTTTCCCAGAAACTATAGCTTGGGGTTATCTGATATGCAGTATTATTTTATATTGCAGTAATATTTGGTCTGAAACCAATTTCAGGCTCTCAGAGCACCTTAGGAGAAAGAGTTGTTCCCTGAGTTCTCTGGACATTCTTCGAGTTGTCTTTGTAACCCCCACAAAACTCTTCTTGTATTTCTTGAGCTTCTTCAGATAAAGCACTTGTTGTTTCTGAGTAGGCAGTTCCAAATCTGGTCCAAGGAAAACCACTCACTTACATGTTGATTGCAGCTGTTTTCCTGCAGTCGGTTCCACACCTGACCCAAAGATATGCAGTTGCTTCTGCAAGAGTCTTAACTATGATATTACTGTTTATTCATTCCATGGCCTAGATATTTGCTAGATAAATACGTTAATTTTTACAAGCAACAGCTGGCTTGTCTTAGGATGTTTTAACTAGATTTATGGTAGGTTCATATTTTAGGATGCACATCCTGTTGGCTCAACAGTCCTCCACTCCCTGACACTCTTAATGTCATTAGAGTTAGATCAAATTTACAGAATATTTATAGTTCATGAACCTACTTTGAGTTGTGAAAAACTGGAGGAAAAGGGAAGAAAAGAGATGGGGAGGAAGTTGATGTAGTATGTCAATGTAGTCTGGCCTTTTCCTGACATGCACTCTGTGAGTGTGTGTTAAGCCAAGGGCCAGGGTATTTTTTCCCTACTCTTCCCACTTGATGGCTGAGGACTCCAGCCTGATGGATTTCTCTAACATGATCCAGTGGCAACAATCCTCATGTGGCTGCTCAGTAATAACTCTAGGAGTGGCGAGCTGGTACACATACTGAAAATGTTTCAGTACCTTTCTGGGTTAGGTCCATAATTGTGCATATAGTAGAAGACAGGAGTATGTGACTGAAGGCCAAGCAGGTAATGATACAGCTTCTGGTATTAAATGTTGTGGGGTTGAACCTTAAATAAAAATGGAACTATTCTCATTCTTCAACTTCTTTTGAAATAATGCAATATTTCCTATCACCAGGAAAGTCAGGGCACCAGAAAGATTATTTTTAGTTATTATTTTAAAAATTATTTGTTGACTTAATCCAAATTATTTCATATGGATGAAAGACACCATTTTAAATAGTGTCACTAATAAACTATAGGGTCACTACAATCACTGTAGTGAAAGACACTATTTTAAATATGGAGACACTATTTTAATATTTTACTTATATTAACACTTTCCTTTCTGTAATTGTATTTCCTCTGAAACAATTCCAAACCGAATGTATGCCATTTTATTCACCTATGGAACTTCACAACTTACACTTCTATTAATGCAGAGCATTACAAAATACCACCAAATCTAAATGATGATACTGAATTCTCATAACTTGTTAGTTTTGTTCCTCTCTTTCCTGTGGCCTGGATATTTGTTCAGCAAGTTCATGAGCCAGAGGATTCACATATCTTGAGCTGATACTTCTTTTGAGATGGAGTATTTGAAAGCATGCAGGGTTACCTCTGTGTTACCATGATTTGTGTTGTCCCCACAACTGTTCTCCTCAAGCTGCCAAAGGAAGGCACAATCTGCATATAAATTGCACTGGGAATCACCTGGAGACATCTTCCTGTGGCTTGAGAGGGAAAATCAGGGTAATGCAGCTGTACAGACTGACCACAGTTTAGCATTGCTTGTCATTCTCCCTGCTTGGTAGCTGGTCCTATGTTGAATTTCCTTTGTGATCAAGTTGATCAAATTATTTGTCTCACATGTGAATGGAGACATCATTTTTCTTTAACATCTTTACCATGAAATCAGGTGTGACCATCACTCAGTAGATATAAAACTCATAAGACAAATGTCTTTAATGAATATTTTTGCTTGAAAGAATTGATTTAGAGAACTAGAGTGTTTCGAAGCTACTGCTTTTTTTCCAGGCTGCCATCCTAAATATTAATGATGATGAAGAAAGGAATAAAAAATAATGCCTTTGCTCAGAAATGTTTTAGAGGAAAAATCAAACTCTACAGATCTCTGAAATCAGAAAGTCATTAAAGCAGCAGTGCACTTTTGGTTTTGCTGGTTAACAATTTGTATTAAACTTAGTAGAAAAAAATAAAAGAAAAAATAATGAAAGTAGAATCCAATTAATGTCTATTCAGCAGTATGGTTTTATTGATGCTTGAAAACACCGAGTACATGGCACCAACATAAGTCCTTGATGTTTTTGAAATCATATTTAGTTTTCTTTTCAACATTCTTTTCAAGTGTATTCATGCAAAATGAATTGGAAGTAATTTTACAGGTGCTTGTGAGGTGACTGGTGGCAGAGTTGTCTTTTCAAAAGGTGAAAAGGATAAACAGAGGAATATTGCTGCCAGACAGGGAGCTGTGAGCCTGGGGACCACAAGCATCCTGGAAATGTACAGCTGGCCTCTTTGAAGCACAGCTGGGCACTGAGAAATGGAACACTTCCTGAGTTTGCATCATGGTCACAGTATCAAGAAAGTTTAAGCTCCATTTATCATCAGAAAAAGTGGAAATATTCTGGGAAATTTGAATTGGTCTAAATAAACAGAGAAGGTCTCTGAGCAATCTGACCTAGTTGAAAATGTTCCTGCTCATCACTTGGACTAGATGGCCTTTAAATGTACCTTCCAGCCCAGAACATTCTATTATTTGATAATGCAGAGGGTGGCTTGGAGGTACAAGTATTGCTCTAGATTTGCATGTGACAGATTTAGTTGAGTTTTTAATTTTGTTGTGCATCACCTTAATCTCTGAAACCGTGCAAACACTTACAGAAACAGTAGTATATGCATATATTTAGTCCTCCATTAAATCCAGCCTCTTGAATATACAATCATAAAATGAGATTCTCCTTACTCATTTAATGTCGTAGTAGCATGGCTCTAATTCTTAGTGGAAGCACCAAATTTCAAGTACCCATTCTACTCACATGCTTCAGAGTGTTTCCCTTCAAATAGTGTGAGTCAGCTGTTTCTCTCAAGAAGATTTATTTTCACAGGGGTTTTTCTGTCCCGCTTATACAAGAAGAACATGGATGAAGTGGTATAGGATACATTCCACATGAGAATGTCTAAAACAGTTGTCTTCACTGCTGTCCTGTCTGTCCTGACCTGTTTGCTTTCTTTGTTGATAACTATTTTTTCCCTGAAGTTTTGCCACATCTATAAGCCTTAACTATATAAAATGTTGCAGATGGAATCTCAAAATCATTGCGGATGATGGACTGGAACATCAGACTTGTGAACAGAAAAGAGGAGGATCAACACCAGTAGAATGTCACCATTATACTTTACTAACATGGAGATTATATTCTCTTTTCTAGACCCATGGCTGCATAGTCCTAGTTTCTCCCCTGCGCTTGTTTCTGAGTGGGCTGAGCATGTTAGCATTTGTCTTGTGAAGGCTGTCCATCCACTGGGCTATACTCAGGGGAGGGTTGTTAGGATGGGTATTTTTGGAGCCCGTTTAAAAGTGCAAAATGAGAATATGTGATGTTCTTACTGCAGAATATGACACACCATATGCAATGGCTGGCTTCATCAGCCATGCAGCTCAGCTGATGTGTTGTCTCTCATATTATCATTCAAACAATGTGTTCTCTCTCCCCTGCAGTATGGGATAAAGAAGAAGGAAGAAAAGGAAGCAGAAGCCCAGGCTGCACTGGAAGCTAATGCTGAAGGGAGTCTGACACGCCCGAAGAAAGCAATCCCTCCTGGCTGTGGGGATGAGGAGGAGGAAGAAGAAGAGAGCATCCTAGATACAGTCATCAAATACTTACCAGGGCCCCTGCAGGACATGTTCAAGAAGTAATAGCTGCAGACTGTTAGATGGGCATAAACAGTACTGCAAAGGATTTCTCTTTTGCCCAATGGGGATTTACAATCTTGCCATTCATCACGCAGTCCTCCCCACCTCTGCCCCTACTGCTCACTAGGAGTACCTTTGCTTCCCATATCCTTCTGACTGCCTCTTTCCCTTTCCTTTACCCCAAGACTCATCCATTCCTTTCTTTTTGTACATAGTCACATCCAGTAGATGCCTCTGAATGGATGTAAAGATTAAAAAGCTGCAGACAACACAACTTTTATTATAAGCCATAGTACTATGTATGTTAAATAAGGCAACTGCACATAAAGCATAGAAAAGGAACAATCTCATTTCCATACAATGCAAGAAGGAGTGTTCACTAAGTATGAACAGTGGCCTCTTTAATTTTTAAAAATTCTCTTATTCTCTTATTTTTATTATTGATAATAATTACTCATTATTATAATATTCCTGTTGATTGGGTCACACTAGCCATTTTTTGTTGAGCACATCTGCTCTTGGAAGGGATCTCAGTTCTCCCATGGAAGCAGAGCTTTTCTGTTTTAATTCCATCCATGACATAAATAAAAGATCGTTTTGAAAGTAAATCATGCATGACTTACACAGCTGACATCATTCAGAACTGTGGAAGAAGTGAGTCATCTGCCCTCAGATGCTGTAGAAGTTAAATGCCTCAGAATCTAAGCAAGAGTCATGTTACTTTGGGAATTAGCCATACATTTACCTTGAATGAGCAAACTGCCCAGGCACTTGCCCTACAGAGAGCTGAAAGCATAGAAGAGTGCATAGTGCTCTCATAGAGGACCTCCCCAACCCCTCTGAAGCCAATGACCAACTGTATTTGCTGCTCTGTTTAACTAATCTTCCTCTTTCTGCCATATTCAACACTCCCATTCCCAGCAGTGCTTGTGGGTCGGATGTTTGGGTTCCAGCATATTGTCGTGGCTGTGTCCTGCCCACCCCTTCCTGCAGGGTGTGGGAGTGTGTGGTGGCCTGAATGTTAGTCATGGCAGATCCATAAATATCCATGATGTTTGTCGTGCTAAATTACTGCATTGCCTTGGGGAGGTCACTTACTCTCTGCCCCCCTGAGATTCTGCACCTGTAAAATGTAGGTTCCAGTCTCTATCTACTATAAAGGCATGAAGAGAGGATGCTTCTCTAGTGCTGTGCAGGAGATAATTTATCTTACAGCAGTGTGTGGTATCCCCTGATGCTAGCAGAGTGGGATAACCTTTTTTTTCACCAGTATCTTTGCTGCCTTTTGCAGACACAGGCACAGCGGTCTTCTCAATAAAACACTGTAGAAATCACGTAATTGCATAAGAAAATCTATATTTTATGGGAGATGTTGACTTGCTAATACCTATATAGATTCAATACATAGATAGACCTATTTTGAACACAGATCCTCATGATCAGGTACCTGGCTTGTCATCTGAAGAGCTAATCCTGAAACTTTGCATCTGGCTAAGTCTCTGTAGTTGATGTTGTGACAGCATAATGCCATCTCAGTTTTGTGATCTTGTCAGGAGAATCAGGGTTTGTCTGGCAGAACTAGCATTGCTTGTCCCTGTCCTGGGAACAACAAAATTTCCTAAGGACATGGACAAGATTTAAAAGCAAATACACTCTTTCTGCTGGCAACAAAAAGGGGGATAATCTCAGACACCTCATTATGTACCTAAATTAAGCATTTTACTTCAGTGGACCTTCTCTGATGCACTAGTTCAGTGGAACTGAGTTTAGGCAAATATCTCAGTAACTTCCTGAATAAGAAATTTTAAAAGACATTTATCATCTTTCCAGCTAAGGAGAAGAAATCTATACCATGGTTAAGGAATTGAGCATGAGAGTTCTGTACCTTCCAGTAGCATCTGTTGTAATAGGCAAAAAACTATTTGGAAGAGATTAAATATAGTATGCCCTCCTCACACAATTTTTGTTCGGGTGTTCTAGTCCTCACTTCTCAAATTTCAAACTTAAGGTTCTGCTGAATCCAAGGTAGAGGCTAAAGAGGTTTGACAGGTCTACAAGTCAGAGCAAGTTGATAAAGATGCTACTTGTTTCAGGCTGGATCTATGAACAAGACTCGTTTGTTCAAGTACAAGCTGCCAAGGGCTACCCAGAGGAAAGCGAAGGCAGGTTTGACTTGCTTGGACAATGTCAGTGGGACCTTTTCACCCCTAACTTTCACCTAAAGAAAAATGAGTGTCTCCCTCCTGAGACTTTTTATGACCCAGAACCCTCTACCTTGGGTTCTACTGCTAGCATGGTAATGTTGAACAATTTACGATTTTCTAGGAAGCATGTCCTACCCACCTCATGCTAATCCAGCAACTAGTAATTTGAGCCTATTTAAGTAAATCTCAAAGAATTGAAAACTCTCTTCCTGCCACAAAGGCAGCAGCTTGTTTTGATGCTCTGCCAGAGAGCATCCAACATCCCTGAAAGCTAAAAGGCAAAGGCTGGGTCTTTGCTTCAGCCACTCATTGGTAACCAAATCTCCTAACCTAGATCACTGGCATATAAACATCAGTACTTTCGTAATGCCCTAATTAATCTCTGTAGGCCACATCCTCTAACACATAAGTAGAACCAGCAGAAATGTGCCTGTGCTAAAATGAACATGTCCATTCATATATCCCCCTGGCCTTGTGCTGGAGAACTCTGCAAACAAACGAGAGGATGAGCTCATTCCACTTTACTTTGGCTTTTCTCTACCACGTGCTTGCTGACCTTTCCCTAAACCCCATCACTGACTCCCTTCCTCATCCAGCCAAATACTGTTCCTGCTGTAAGATCAGAATTTTCTGCCTAGCATCCTCTTTGCAGAATGTTAGTGCTGATTGTTTTCAATGTCCCTCTAGCAGTTTGGTGTGCATGTTTGTGCACACATTTGTAGAAGGTGAGGAAATTGGTGAAGAAAGGGAGAAGAGAGAGAAAGGAAGACTGGTACTAGTTTAGGTAACTGTGCCTCAGAAGCTGTGGCATTGAATGACTGGTCTAAGTCAGGGTCTTTTGTAGCCTGTGCTCAAATTTCTTAAGCAGGTACTGCATTCTCTGGGCTCAGAGCATTAAAAATACTGCCTTTGTGAGCTGAGCTCCTGAGCTGTGTAAACATCTGGATTGAGCCCCTGAAGAGGGCCACAGGCTCTGCATGCTGAGTCTGGTAGGCCTCACTGCTGGCTCACAAAGCATTAGGGAAAGTGGTTTGTTTAACAGTGTTTACTGAGCCTTTTTCACTGGGAGAGCTTCCCAGCTCAGCCATCTCATCACTTCTCGTCACACTCTCAGCTTGTCACACCTGCAGCAACCCTTCCTCATTGAAAGCAGAGAGCTCATCCAGGTGTGAGCTGGTAGTTCCCATTTTCCTTTTCTTGCCATAAGAAACATGACAGAAGATCTACCACAGGTACAGGATAGGTTTTGCTTGGTTTTGTCTCACATATCTTTTGGCACATTGCATGAGTAATGGACCTCTCCTGAAGTCATTCCACTGTCCCAAAGTGCCTAAGCCATGCTGAACAGACCTGAGAGCAAGGCACTCTCCCTTCTCTTCTGCCCATCTATTTCCCTTCCCTCTCAGAACTGGCAACAAGGGACACAGACACCTTTGGCTCATGTATGGAAGTTAGAAGTATAGTCTCACACACTTTTCCCCTTGGCATTCAAGCAGGTGATGAAGCACTTAAACAAGAGACCAAAGAGAAGCATGGTTCATTGTTTGGATTCTGAATATCTTTTTGTCTTTCATGACATTGTTTTATTTGCATCACTGGTCTGTTCAATCTCAGGTAAATGAGGTATTTTAGTTTTATAACTGGTTTTTATTTACACAGAAAGGTTGTTGGCTAGACACTGCAGTCATTTTCCCTCACAGCTCCAAGACCTTACTGGTTAGTAAAAAAATAGTCAAAGGGCCTTCACATTTGGAGGGTAAATGATTTAGTTTGCCATTGACCTTGTGAACTCACATTTATACGTAGAGAAAGCCATATGAAATCAGACCGCAATATTAATTATCAATGCTACTCTTGTGTTTAAAATGAATTAAACAAAATACAAGATCATGTGCTAAATCACTTTGGAGTTCCTCTGTCTATGTTTCTAGTATCATACATTGGCTTAGATCCCTCCCAGCCCCTCTCCTTCATCAAGAAAGACCATACCAGTGCTGCTGAATACATCTTTTTGCCAAGCTTTTTGTGCTAGAACAAGCATTGTTAGAAATTAGCTGTTGTGATCTAAATGTAATGTCTTATGTATCTGAAAGTTGTCTGTATCTGTTCTGAATATATGTTATCAAGATAACTGTTTCTTCATGCACTGAGTTAGTAAAATGTTTCAGTACTGTCATTAAAAAATTGCCTGTTTTCTCTCTTTCTCTTTCACACACACAGAGCAAAATTAAACTTAGCCATGCATTTTCTAGTAGAAATGCTCCCCAGCTTTCTTTCAGATGCATGCAGTACTTGAGGATGATTTAAAGTAGAGACATTGTGAATGTGATTTTAATTTGTTATTTTTCTGGTATTTTTCCCTGCATGATGTGGGTAAATGGTATGATGTTCTTTTAAAATGGAATCACAGCCAATAAAAAACCCCAGTGATTTCATAAATTGTTCGTAAATGCTTTCCTGTGAAATTCCTACCAGGCCACACTTGGAAATCAAAGTATAGTTGCACGTATGCAACTGGAATGGTAACAGAATTGAGGAGCAACATGGATGTTATTTGAATAAATATGCTCTACTTTTCCATTGTCAAAAACACTGATGAGGTTTGATGTGTTCAGGTGATTATCAAATTTTAAATACGTGTGCTACTAGGAATTACTTTTCCTTAGGATGAGCAGAACAACACTCCTTTGAAAGAAACACAGACATCTAGCTCTGGTTTAGTGATAATACGTTTGGCTCTTATGACAAAAAATGTAAAACACTGATTTGCAATGACACAAAACGTATCTCAGGATCCAGAATTTGTGATATATACAAAACTCTTTGGATGGCAAATTTCACACAGCTAAGCCTCGTTTTATTTGCTCAGGCACAAATCATTAGTTATTGTATTCAGCATGAAAGTGTTGCATCATGTTAGAAAAAGATATTAGCATACGTCTCACAGGAAAACCTGATACCTTTTGCCTACCCTTCTTTAGGACCATTGCACGATCATTTAATTTTTTTGGGTTTTTTACTAACAGAAGCAGCCACAGGACTGTCACAGAGGATCAACCCATATTATTTACATCCTAGAACACCAACTCAAGTCTTTGAGCCAAACTTTGCTAAAACTAACACATACTAATGCTGCTGCAGACTCTGAGTTCGAGGGCAGGCTCTCCATGTACTTCAGGTTCCAGGTGAGGTCTGTGTTTGAAGAAGATAACAGGGCAAGAAAATATTTTTCACTTTTTTCCCCAAGAAACAGCCAGCTTAAGGGAACCAGAATTATCATATTGGACAAGTGTTGGGGGCAAGACTCAACAAAATACTGCAGAAGAAAAGCAGGTGATTTTGATGAGTTTCATTTTGCAATGGAGGTAAATTATTCTTTTTAAACAGCTTCTGCTTTCTTATAAAAAAAAATAGAAGGATTAATTCCAATGGTTAGGCTGGTGAAATCTACCTTTTCCCATGTTAAAAGTACACTTTGTCAGGTAAAATCCTCTGCAGAGGAGAACGGAAGAGCAGGCCCATCATGAGTGCTTAGGGTGGAAAATCACTCCAGTTATGCAGATGCATTAGTGATTTATTTCTCAGACACTGATCCTGGGATGCAATGACTAGCCTTACTGAAAACTTCCACTTTTCACAGACAGCAGTGGTGGCAGGGACTGCATACTTGGGGCAGATATTAAACTTCCAAATTAAAATCTGGGTGCAAAGATACCATGGTCCTGATTAAGTCCATTTTAATGTCTTAAATTCATTTTCTTCCTGAAGTGCCACGGATGATCCAGTCTACATAAAGCTCTCTTTGAAAATGTGATTTGAATGAAGGCTACTGAACAATGCTGGCACAATGCTGTTGCGTGTGTTGGCATCCTGGGAGGTTTGTGGCAACTATAAACATCCCCAGTAAAAATATCCAAACTGAGATTTTTAATTCTTCTGTAACTGACCCTCCTCTTTTCAGTTAAAAAAAAAAAAAAAAACAAAAACAAACCACCACCACCACAAAACCCCCACCAAAACCCCCCATCAAGAATGTAACTGTATTGGAGTGTTCTTGTTGAAGATAACTCTGCTACAGCCTATCACCTGTGATTTTACAGACAATTTGAGATAGGTGGTAAAAGTACATCTGAGAAAGACAAATGGCTGGAACATGTCATGTCAACCATCCATGCTTTCCAGAGCCTTTGGTATTGAGAAGCTGAATTCTGCTAGTGCTGTGAGATGGAAACAATTTTTTCATCTGAGATTCACTTTTCACAGAAAGCCTATTTTTGTATGAGAGGGTTAGATTTATCAGTGTATTTGGGCAGCTCAAGCTGCAGCAGCTGAGCATATTTTGAATTAGAAAAGAACTTATTTAAAATCTATGTGCTGAACATTTCAGCTGGGCTATGAGAGGTTTAGACCATCACAACCAAAAACTGTTTAACTGAAAATATATTCAGTTCTATTAAATTTTTAATAAAAAATTATTTTTAGATTTACACAAAATAGAACATCTCTCCATTTTGTCAGCTGCTGTCAAAAAAATCAAACCCAAGCAAAGGCCGGTCTGCTCAAAAAGGGAGAATGTGTACAGAAATGTAGTTAAGGTATTAATACTTCATATTCTGTTTCAATTTTCACTTTATTGATGTTGAATATAGCCAAAGTATGTGTACAATCTCTCCAATTTTGTTTATGTATGTCATCCACCTGAAGCCAGTGCATGATGTGGGACTATCAGTTTCATAGCCTGATAAGCTGTGAATTTGCTGCATATGCAAACCCAATATCTAGCAGCTGGCTTTTAAATTGCTGAAATTGAGACACCTTTTCAGGTTTCCATATCTTATTAAGACCAGAGCAGATGCTCATCAGATATTCACCCCTCGTCCACAAAGAAACCTCTTTTTTTGTGAAGACTGAGCATGGCAAATCATAGAATTACAGAAGGAAAAGAATTTTAAGAATATCAAGTCCAGCCATCAATGTTGCTCCACCACTATGTTTACCATTAAACTGTGTCCTCAAGGGCCATATCCACATGTTTTCTGAACACTTCCAGGAATGGTGACTCCACCCACTACTTCCCTATTCCCGTCTGTTTCAATGTTCTACATTTTATTTGGGGGGATTAAAAAATCCTAGTATCTAGTCTAGACTTTCCTGGGGGCAACTAGAGACCACTTCCTCTCACCCTGTCACTTGCTATCTGGGACAAGAGATCGACCCCTACCTGGCTACAGCCTCCTCTCAGGCAGCTGTAGAGAGTGATAAGGTCAGCCTAAGCCTCCTCCAGGCTAAACACCCCCAGCTCCCTGATCAGACTTGTGCTCCAGACCCTTCCCCAGCCCCATTCCCCTTCTCTAGACATGCTCATCCAGGGGATCTATGAAGAGGACCTGGCCCAAAACTGAGCCCTGAGGAGCCCCACTTTTTAGTGGTCCCCAGCTGGATGTAACTCAATTCACCACCACTCTCTGGGCCTGGCCATCTAGACAGTTTTTACCCAGTAAACAGTGCACCTGCCCCCACCATGGAAATATAGTTTCAGCAGGAGAATGCTGTGGGAATCTCAGACTAAATCTGAACATTTTAAAGTTAATGCACTTACAAATAAATAGATTAATAGAGATTGATTCTCTGAAAAAATATCTTGCTACTGAAACTCATTTGGGACACTTGGGGACAAAACCCATTACTATCTCTTTCAAAGTAACATTTGAAGAAATTCCAGCACATCTATTGCCAACTGTTAGCAGACAATCAAGTTACAGACTGATAGCCCTTCTTATTTAGATTAAATAATGAACTGGGTTTCACAGTGCTAAATGGAGATGAGATGTAAAGCACTTCGAGATTTTTCACATTTTGTTATAGTACAGTGTTAGGAAGCTCCTAACAATCTCATGTTTTTACCCAAAGAATAAAATCATTCCTCATTTGTGGTATTGCAGCCTTTTTTAGTATGGACATGAGCCAGATTGTGTTAATAAGCTATGACAAAGAGAGGAAAAATAAAACGCCCACAACACATTTAAAATAATGGGCAAGCAGGTGGTGATTGCTCATGGGTTTGGTGGCTTTTTTTTGGTCAACTCAACACAGCTCTGCACTGCATTTGGAGACAAAAAATGAGAGTGGAATATTTTAGTGGAAATTTCCTAGGCAGACTATACAAGTTCTCTTATTCACAGTAGTTATGAAGGATAGCTCAGCATGAACACTGAAGTTGTGGAAAAGAACAGGTTGTGGAGATCCACCCCCATGTAAAGCAACAAGAGAGAGCACTGGCCATTGTCTAGTTCACTTGCCTCAGCACAAGAAGCTAGAGTCACAGAGCTAATAATTTTCACCCACTGGTGATGTGAGAATAGTGATACTGAACAAAACTTGAGCTGTTCCAGCAAGACATGTTGTCTTTTATGTTAGCAGCCTTCTCTGAGGACTTTTGAGACAGATGTCAATAATATCGAAGGAAGATGTGTCAGAAATACTCCTGGGAATGATGAGATGATACAGATTAAGAAGCTGTCACTTACCAAATGTTGCTGCAGGTTATTACACCAAAAATTAGTTAGAGCAACCTAACTGATAGTCAGATATCTAAATGTGTATATTTTAAAATGGAAATTTATTTACCTGCTGTAAAGTCTACTTCATACTTATGTAATGGAGCACATGGAGTGCCCCCTTAAAGAAACTTACAAACAGGGCAGACATAATCAATTCAATACAATTAAATGTTCACTGATGGTAAAACTTACCTGTTGGTAAATTTTTCCCCCTCTACGTGAGCTGATCTAAGCCTCTTTAAAGGTGACCAGAGAGTGACTGTCTTTCACTTAGAGATTTTTTATTTGTCAGAGACTACAAGTGTTTTCCACTCAAAAAATTTTTCAGCCCTCATTTCCTCTTCTGAATGCTGAGAGAACACAGTCCTGCATCACTCAAGGAATTCAGCAGATGTTGCATGGTTGCTAAATTAAGTCTCAGTGGAAGTAGAATATAAAGTATCTCAACTGTGGGTTCTTCTTCCAAGTCAGAGCCAAGAATCTTCCAGGAAGAGTGATGAAGACAAAATTCTTGGCTTATTTTGAAATTTTTTTAGTCAAAGCAGATAAAGAATAAAACTCTAAAGGCTTTACATATTAGGAAATAATATGAAAGATAATGAAGAGCAAAACTTTTGCAAGACCTCTTCCTGCCTCTTTTCCGTCAGTAGCTCTGAGTGAGAGCCCAAGAGAGGCTATGGTCAGCACGGAAAACAATGCTTGGGACTGAACAAAAGCCAAGTTCATTGTGAGTGATGTTCCACAGTCCCATGACTGGTCATGGTTACTGTCAGACAGCTGACTTGAAGTCTCCAGTGAAGACTAGTTCCCCATGGAGGCAGGCTGGGTTTCAGATATCAGGTACCAACTGCTATTAGGATAGAGGCCCAGGCCTGTCAGAAGGAGCCTACTGTCCAGTTCCTGTGCCAAAGCACTATTGTCTGGTCAGGAGAGCAGAAATGAGTGAGAGAGAGAGAATGAGAGAGAGTGAGAGAGCATCGCATTGAGAAAGTAATTTACAGTACTAAAACACATTTTTCCACTGATGACCATAAAAGACCTCTTAAGCCCCGACTGTCCTGGCTTGTAAATTCCTGGCTTGCTTCTCTCCAGAGTACACATATCTTATGACTCAATAAAAGCAAAAGGTGTGAGGAAGGGCACAAATACATACTAATAGTGGTTTCACATGTTATGGAACAGGGGAATGGCTGATCAGCAAGGCTGAGAGATCCTTGAAATATTCTGGAGAAACAAAGCTAGGGTAAATATCTCTCCTTTCTGCAGTTTTTGAGTCTCTGCACAGTCTCTCTTGGCAGTGCTCCTGTTTGCTGGCAGTGAAGGACTTGTATTGCCAAGGGAAAGGTTTCATAAACCTGGGAAGCTCAGAGCTTGAAAAAGGAAATATTGGAAGAGCTTCCTAGAGCTGCAGCATTGTCTGTTGCTGACAATCACTAATCACTACCAGAAATCACTAATCACTGCCAGAAAATACATTTGCCTTCCTTGCCTAGCAGAGAATACTCTTTCTTGCTATGCCTAGTGACCACAAAGCAACACATGGCCTATTCCAAATCACAGATTTACACCCCACATAATAAGCTTTTCAAAGCTCTCTCCTTTTTACCTGGAAAGAGAAATGATGATACATTTCAAGGTGAAAACATTTTTGGCCAGCTCTGCCCTAGCATTGAATGACTCATATCTCCATTGCCACATCTGCAGGATTCATTCCTTTTGTGTCTGTTATGTGGAGCTGGGACCTCTGCTCTCACCACCACCAATTCACAAGACTAGTAGTTTCTTTGTTCCCTTGTCCCTTATGACAGTCATAACCATATCAGGCATGCTAGAAGCTTCTCCGAGGCAGAAAAGAAGCTGGTGAGGATAAATTTTCAGGCAGTGGAGCAGCCAGTTCAGCCTGGCCTTCAATGGCAGCTGGGTAAGCTGATGGTCACATTCATTCTGAGACACCACCCCAGAAACTGCACCCTGTGCCAGCAGGTTTCCCAACAGTAACTGGAACACGGGAGGTCAGCGACAGCACACAGCACCTTCATACTTTGCTTTCTGCTTCCATACATCTTTCCTTCAATGATCCACCTAATGGCATCCTGATTATTTGGTTACCAATGTGCTTTGGTGAGAACCTGGGGCCTTCTCCAAGGTCTGGGTATTGGTGGGCCAAAAGGGGAGATTTGAAACAGATCCTTTCCCTCAAATAGGACACCTGAGCTCTCACTGAGCTTCCTTGCTTTTGGGTAAAAATGCCATGCTCCTTTTGCCTAGGAGCCTAGGATTTGTTTACTGCGAGTGGTAGGCTTAAGAAACATATTTCTCTGCTAGGCTTGCTCTATTTCTTTCCCAAGAGTGAGAGCTTCACCCAGGCTCATGTAACATTTTTAAGTGCAGTCACCACAGAATGTTTAAATAAGAAAAATATCAGCAATATCTGTGAGCTCATATTTGGAGGTAATGCACATTAACCTTTCCCCAGTGTGTTGCCCTTTGGCAGAGAATGTCTGCCTCTGGCCTACCCTAAATCTCTGCAGGCATTTAACAGAGATCTGGTTCATTAATTGGCAGAGACTTAAGCTTGCCTCTTTCACAGACTTCCTTGCTATTGCCAATAGACTATGGCAGTTGACAGTGAAGGAACTCTATTTATGCTTCTCCAAGGAAGACCTTCATATTCTAGGGAGGGAAAAAAACCCCACGACTCTCATCTTCAAGTAGATTAACAGTTCTAAGCTTTCCATGCTATTGGGATGGTATTAATGTGATCAAAAATGACAGAACAAGAAATTTACCCATATTAATAAGCCCAAAGATGGCTTGGCTGTTGGGAAATTAATTTTAATTGATTCATCAAACAATCAACACTCCTTACCATTTCCCAGTGGGATCAGAGATACTCACCTGACAAAATCCTCCAATGCCTAAAACTCTGAATTGTCTAAACAAAAAATGCAGTACATCCAAAGCCATGTCTTTAGTTTCAAAGGGATTCTGAGTGGCACTGAAGTCATGTGAGCAGGCATTGTCTCAACATGACTACGTTTGTCTCTCATCATCTGAGATGAGACTTTATGGAGAAACACATTCCTGCAGGACCATGGGTGCCATGCCACTGTAGCCTACCCTTGTGCAAAACAGAAGCTGTAATCCAGCCAAGGCTAGTGACTGAGCGCCTGCAAGGCAGCAGTATGGGCAGAATGTTGTGCAAATAACATTGTGATTAGTCAAGAAAAGGCAGGGCCAGACAGCACTGGGAAACTCCTAGCTTTTGCAGTCTAACTGCTAAGGACAAATTGCCTTCCAAGGACATGTTGCTGGTGAGCATATTCCAGCTGTGCAAGGAACTTTTGTAAAAGTTAAGGCAGAAGATGAATGGCTATGGTACACCACTGAGACTTGACTCCACACAGTAAGGGTTCCCTCCATAGGTCCCTCCCCCTAATCTCCCCTTGTGGTCAGGCTTGCTGTGGACATGCCTTTTCAAGACAAGAATACACTATTATATCTCTGTGAGTCACTAGTTACAGCTTGGGTCTTCTTTGGCAAGAAGGTCTTGAGAAAACAGAGCAACCAAACATCCTTATTTGAAGGATGTCTTCCAACGGAATATGAGGTGGGATGGAGCACAGGGTGAGGAAATTCAAAATAACAAGGGTATATCTTCCTTGAAGTCCTCCATGTTTCCTGTGAACCCATTCTGTAAAGCTAAGAAAAGGTGACAAATTGAAGCCCCAGTTAGCCATGTTTCCCTGTCATTTCCACTAAACCACATCTATCAATTTACTTGGCAATTACTCACCAATTTTCTCTTAAATTCAACCTCAATTTTACAGCATTGAATGATTTCTAATACCATCGCAGATAAAATGGCAAAAATTAAAGTAGTAAACTTTCGTTTTAGCCTCTGCCTTAGACCTTTTCCACATACAAAACACCCTGTAAAAGGCAGTGCTTGTTCACAGTGAGAGGGTTGGGTAAAACACAGTAACCAAACCGTGTCCACTCTAGATGAAAATAACTCCTAAATGCAGTAGTCATTACCAAGCACTGATATTTTAGTAGCAATCACCACAGAAAAGTGTCCAGGGGGGCACAACATTCAAGGTAGGTATTACTTTGAATTATAGCATTATA
Organism: Grantiella picta; assembly: GCA_013397955.1. NCBI lineage: Eukaryota > Metazoa > Chordata > Aves > Passeriformes > Meliphagidae > Grantiella > Grantiella picta. The sequence continues at coordinate 74,828 of VZRM01003954.1, forward strand.
GCTTACAAGTACTTTAAAAGAACCACTGTTACTTTTGAGGCTGGACGAAAGTAAACTTTTTATTCAAGAAAATTGGGGAAAAAAAAGGCAGGACAGAAAAACAAATGAGGTCTGGTTTTAATTGCAGTCACAGCTTTGAGGATGAAAACCTGTAGGCAAGTGTGGATTTGTCACTGTCAAGGAACTGCGTGAAAATAACAATTACAACTGATGGGAGCAGTGGAGGAACTAATCCCACAGCAATAAACACAGCCTTGAAAACCTCTCTCCCATACCAAGGACAAGAACTGAATAAATACTTTGGAGCTAATAGGAAGCTGTAGATGAGAGCACTTGTCAGAGCTGGCTATGAGTGAGTCTGACCTATTCAAATTGCCCAGAGAACCCACAAGGCATGTGAAGTTCCTGGGAGAAAAGTCTGCTATAGAATGTACAATCAGTCAAACACACACAGATACACACACATAAATGCCAGACAAAATACCCCAGCCCACTAAAAACCTGCTAAAGTTATGTCACAAACACTGTATTCTATAGAAAAAGTCTGCTTTTACATTGACAACATGACATGAATGCTTATTTTCCCTTGAATATTTTTTTGGCTTTGAGACCTGGCTAGCAAAAAGTATAATTAGAATAAGATGAAGACTCAGTATTTGACATCTCATCCTGCTCTTAGGATACTCTGTGGCTGAGACAAAACCAAACTGAATGAGTACAGGAATGAAAGAGGAAAAATGCTCTCTTTTTCATGCTCTGGGGAAAAGCTGGCTTGTTCCAGTGGTAATGAATTGAATCCCAGAGGAAGAATGCTGGAGTGTCACTAGTGTGGAGAAAAACAAGTGGACTAGGAGCTGGGTCACCAGACCAGGCTTGGGTGGCTTTTCTCTGTCTCTTGTTTTTGTTTACTTTCCTCTTGAATCTGGAAATTTCACATTGATATTTCTTTCAGCTGCTGTGTGCCACTGTGGCTTCAGGTGTCTGGGACTATGAGGTGTTCCTAGAATATAAATCATGATATAGATATTTATTTACATTGAAGAAGAAAACTGCCAAAGCAGAGCTGAACTTGCTTTGAAAATAAGACAAATTGAAATCCACAGAAACTGGATGTTTACATCCTATGGCATAGATTATTTATTAGATTCCCCTTGCAAGGAAAAAGCAACTATCTTAGACTACAAGGAGACTTCCTTCCACAGAAACTACCAGAAAGAGGCTGTTTCAGAATGGAGTCTGCATGAATTATAAATGCATAATATATGAGGGTATCAAATTTTTAAAGCTATCAAAATGCTCAAGGGGATGCTTCCACATCCAGAGAAATGTTCTCTCATCTTTATGTTACATGCTGGAAGATGGGACTGTACAAAAGGATAAGCATGAAATTTAGATCTATAATCATTAACAATCAAGACTTCAAGAAAAAAAAAGAGATCCACAGACAGTAAAAACTTTGTCTGCCAAAACTTGGACAATACTGGGTTTTAATCACATGCTTATTGTGCATTTCAGTGTGCTGCATGTTAAGTAATGACAGTGTTATTTTAAATTGATGAGAATACCAGAATAAAGATAGAGTCACACCTCTTAACTGCAGCAGAGCAAAGAGAGGATCTTGAGTTAATGAGTGATAGAGTATGGGGTGAAAAACCGGAAATAGAAAAACCTCTTGCATTTCTAATGGTGCAGAGAGACAGTAACTTACCGAAATTTTCTTTTTACTAATTGATTTGTATTTAATTTTTGTGTCAAATATTATTTTGGGGGGGGTCATATAATTTATGAACTAATGCATATGGTAGTAAGGTAAATTTTATAGAACTGAAAGCATCTCCAAACTTTGTAATCCTTGGATAAATTTCCTTCTACAGCTTTTCTAGATGTGGTTTATGATATTAACAGATTCCATGGAAGAGTTTAGTAGAAAAGTATTTTTCCGTGTCTTTGTCCATTAACCGGATTAAAAACATGAACAAGTTTGCAGGGGTTAAGAATATTGTTAATCCCTGTTGCTGCCAAGTGCTTTCTCTAAGCTTCTAATCAATTAAGAATTCTAATTGTTGATTGCTTTTCAGAGCTGCCTTTTGGAAAAAAAAAATTGGTGGAGGATTGATACTGATCTTACATTCCTCACCTTGTCTGTACAGCTCTGAACTCCTGCCTCAGCACCTCTTACCCTGCTGCTTTCAGGTCTGCTATGCACTCTTTCTGAATCCTTTTTCAGTTCTTCTTTCTCATGGATAAAGCCTGATGGCTTACTGAAAATCCAGTTTCTGTCATTTGCTGTTCTTTCCCTCCTCCTGTCCTAGTTTGCAGGGGATTTAACATTGCTTTGTGCTCGTGCTGGGCTAAGCAGGGGAAACTAAGCCAATCCCGTCGCAAACAGTACCTGTGCTCAGTCCTCATCCCATGAGAGAAGGAAGAAGAGGAAGCTCTTCTAAAGCAGACTGAGATGGCATGCTGTCAAATTCGGATCAGCATCATTCCCAAGCTAATCTCACATATCTGAGACAGCTTTCTGAGGATACAGTGGGTCACTATACTCCTAGCATGTGAAAAGTAATTCCAGCTGGGCATTTACTTCTTAGAATGAAGGGGTTTTGGCAGTGGCAGTCTGACAAAGAGGCAGCTACTCTAAGAACTAAAGATTTAAATTGGAGTTTAAAGGGTGTTTTTTCAGCACAGATGAGAACATCTTCTGCAGGTTCTCAGCTATCTTTGGAAGGACCTTTTTTCTCGTTGTACTTCCTCTCAAGAAAATGGTTAGCAAAAGCTGACATCATTTAATTGGCTGAAAGTAACTTCATATCATTTAGGAAGACATTGGTTTAATCTGCCTCTTTTTCTTTCTTAATTAAATTTGTCACAGTGATATATTTGCACTATTGAATCTTCTTGAATTTGCAAGAATATTTAAAAACCAATGTATTTTTAGAATGACTCATTTTCAATCAATCATTTGAATGGGCATGCCAGGAAAAAGCAGGCTATGGAGGGCACAGTGGGGACAGCGTTCTCCCAGAAGAGAATATATATGGTTTTATGAAATGTACACTGTGTTAATCCTCCAACTCAGCTATAGAAAGGCAAAAATTAAAGCTCAAAAATAACTTAGAGTGTCTTAAGACCATCAAAGGGAGGGATATTTTCATTATCTGATAAAGGCATTTTTCTAAAGCCTATGTAGTTCTCCGAACAATGGACAGATCCCTTTGCTTTCCAGGTCTCCAATCCAAAAAGTGAAAGATAATCCAGAATGAGTTTTGTTGGTGATTCAGTAGTCAGTACTGAGTGGATTGTCCAACAACTCTGAAAAGCTGTTCTCTGTCATTAGTCACTTGTCCTCTGGAGACTGGAGACCAGTACGTATTGCATTTCTGTTAACTTGTTCTTCACAGACTTTATGTAAAAAAGCTGATCTAGCTACTACTTTGTAAAAAAGATTTTCTTACCTTGGATTTCCTTGTTCTGCTTTCTTCCCTTAACCAGAAGAAATTTGTAATTGTTCTCTCCCACTTTCACTGACAACCTACCTCCTGCTTACAGATGTGAAGAAAGAGTGAAAGTCTACCATCTCACTGTAGAGTTTAGCTTGATTTCTGTCTTTTTTCACATTTTTTCTCTGAGTGGTAGCACTGAGATTTTGAATGGAGGCTTAACAGATTTTTCAGACAAAGTAATCATGAAAAAATTTCAGCATTTCTTAGATAGCTTTGAAAATTACAGCCTTGAAATGCTATTCAGAATGGGCTTTAGTGCCTGCTGGTATTTTTATCAATAGTAATATGAAGCTGCCATTTCAGATTACTGCTTTCTTTATAATTTACATTCATTTGTCGCCTTTATAGGTAAAGTGAAACAATGAATAATAAACAGGCAGGCTGTAAGAAGGTTGTGACCAAAAGTTGACTGTATTACACAGTGACTGAAGGCAAACTCTCTTCACGGGTTTCTTCACATAGGAGCTACAGGGACTAGAGAAAAAAAAACCACTCACATATTGCTTAGGACAACACTCTGGGCAGAACATTATCTATGCAGATGGTGCAATAAAAATACTTGTGGTTATGTGATGCAGATCTGGACAAAGGCAAGGGCTCTTGTGATGTGGCCTGAAAATCAAAGCACGTCTTGTGATTTGTATGAGCTTTGTACAGTTCCTTCTGACAACATTTTCAAAAGTACATGTTCTTACAGTGCAGCTGCTAATCAAGGATTGGGTTGTATTCAGGCCTCACAGAATAATGCTGGATTACAGAGGATGGATCCTCCCACGTGGCAGCCGTGGAAAATTCCTTAGCCTTAGTTTAGCACAGTCTACTAACTAGACCTGTTTCTCTAGGCAGATGAAGTTACTTCCTGTCCCTTCTCCTGCCATTCTTTTTTTCCATTCATTAAATTGGTATCATTTTGGCTAACAAGGGTGAATAACAGCACAACCAAAACCTGATGCAAGAGTGTAGGGTTTGTACATGGTTTTAATAATGGTATAGAGCAGGCAGATTCATCACTACATAGGAAATAAAATTGCAAAAATAATTTTAAAATACCAGCTTTTATAAAAATTTGTACTTAACAAGTACTCATGGAAAATGGATTTCTTAGTTCATCTTGTACAGAATACAGCTAATTCTTTGACCTTACAGCATTACATGCAGATGCAGTGAAGTGTAAGTCTGTACTAAGTAGCGAAGTCATTTGCTGACATAAATGTCATTGTGGCTTGCCCTGGTCTTTCAGTACAGGAAGTACAGCTGCAGCAGAAGGCTGATCCCTTCCTTGAGCAAATATTAATTACTTTGCTCTCTGGAAACTTTAAGTTGGAGTCCCTGATAAGCTAAGCTTTTACAGGCTTTAGGGCCTTAATAATTTCCATTTCAGTTTGGGAAATCTGATGTTTTCCTGTTTGCAATACTATTGTTTCCTAAGGTATGTACACATCAGTCTGTCACCACCCACTAAGGTTGTGACAATAATCTAAAGGTTTTTTTGTTCTTCACATCCAGGTACTTTCTTCAGTTTCAGCTTCTGAACTAGTGCTGCTCAAGTGTGAGACTTTTGAGAGTACTCATCAGGATCCATAAATTTCTTAAAATTAATATACAAAAAGAAACAACCTGCTATATCAAAGTAATATTAAATGCAAATGTTTTGGAAGCACAGCTGAAGAAAATGCTGCTGCCACCTGTTCCTGCTAGGTTCCCTAATGACTTACCATCATAGAACTTCACAGGAAAGAGCTCTCGAAGATGTTGATTTCAGATGGCCTGTGCCAAGCTTTATGGGTAACCAAATGAATTAATCACATTAGCTCACATAAAAGACTCCATCAGATATTCATCCTTGTAACTCCCAGTTTTACTGGATAATAAATTATCTTAGGGATGCTGCTATGCTCAACAGGGCCATTGCAGGCCAAGTGGGATATCTGCTCCCCAGTTCAAGGTTGTGATACATCTCCCATTGCTTCAGCTCATGCTTGCTTGCAGAAGCTTCTGATTAAAGCAGATCTGTGAGCAAGGAGAGGTGGCTTGGAGAAAAAGAAGTCCTTCATTGCTGGGTAGCCTGTTTCCATTTTCCAGTTCCAGAGTGGAAGAAGATGGGCTTGGTGAGCCTGTGTTGAACGACATTACTCTAGGCATTAATTTTCATGCAGATAAAAAGAAGCAGTGGGCAATTATTCCCTGATTCCTGCATGGGATACCACTGGATCTTACAAACCTGGAACATCAAAGGCATCTGGATAGGCTTCTTCCCAGACTCCAGTGTAAGGGAATGTTCTACATGCAGTGCTGAGCGCAAGAAGGGAGGTGCTGGAAGTTTCTCTCAAGACACAAAAGCACGGTACAGTGCCTTATTAAGTGCAGCTTGAACTTGGAGCCAAGAGAAGTCACCTTGTAGCAAAGGCATATTGATATAAGTACCTTTCAGTTCTCCTTCAGTTGGCATCTGTGGAGATGGAGCAAGTCAAAGGACCACCTGAGGAGCTGCCTCTCCTGAGGCATTTTTTCAAAATATGGGTATTATCCTCAGAACTCATTCCGCTGAAGTAAACTAGGACCTGCACTCTTTCACAAATTCAGATGCAAGACTGTTTAGTGCATACATTATTGCTTGGTTTAGTGCCATAGGTAGTTTGGTTTAGCTCAACAAAGTAAACCCCAGGGGATGTCCTTTCAATTTGGCAGATTTATCCCAGGAATATCAAGGTCTTTGGAATGCTCTGAAATAATTAAAAACATTCACTTTAAAATGAAAGAATCTTCTGGATTTCACAGTAAGTAGAAAAAATCTTATCAAAGGCAATGAGAATTCTTTCACAGTACTTGTCATTCTCTTCTAAGTTTTCTGGCAAGATGGAAGAATATGAAAAGGGAATGTGCTTGTTGCAGTTTTTCAGCAGCAGCATCAAAAACATTTATGTTATTTTGGTAAATATTTCAGCTTTATTTTGGTAAATATTTCATGTCGTTTGAGGGTTTACTGTGTCCTCTTTAGTGAGGAAACTTGCCAATCAAAAGTTTCTTTTTCCCAAAAACTGGAGCAAAATTAAATTCGCCTCTGGAAACTGACAGGGTGGAAGAAAAATGAAAATTAGAAAATGCTAATTTCATCAAGATATTATTAAAAAACTCCAAAGAACTCAATACTTAATTATTTACTGTTGAGAAGAAAATACTCTTTTTTATTCTAGGCAGCTCCGTTAACAGGAAAAGCTAAGAGCAAATACCAAAACCAAAATATGAATGTCCCTCACAACATCTGCTAGTTGTCCAGAGGCCAGGACCTGCCTTCTCCCGTGTGAGAGAAGACACCAGTAGAGACATGAGAAAGGGAAACAAATTTTAATTTTTCTAGAAAGCTGTTTGGATGCACAATACATCAACTGGTACTGTGTTCTACAGCACACCTGACAGACACTATTGACTAGCTTGTTCCAAGTTCATTTTCGTTTACCCACTTCTAGAAAATAAAATACTGCTTGCACAGACACGATCAGTTATTTCCTGCTGTTGTCACCAGCATCTAGCATAAAATGAGTGATTTATGGCTGTCTAATATGCACAATTTTTATCCATTTTTATTACAATCAGATAGCAAGACTCAACTGCACAGCCAATATATCCCAGCCTCTTTATATAACTTGCACTGTGCATCATTCCCTGATTAAAGGTTTGGGAACTCTTCTCTCTCTTGGACTGATTCTTTTTGGCAGGAAAGCAGGCTTATTGTCTGTCTCAATGTGATTATACTTAACATACTGTCTGGTTGACCTCTAATTTTCACTGTTCTGTACCTTCAAGAGACATGGAAATCCTGGCAATTTATGCTGTTAGCAGGAGCACAAAAGACACAGTTACATGAACAGCATTTTTTAAAATTATATGGAAGATAAGAAAAATCAATCTCACTATTTTTTAGCTACTCCTGGTCAGAAATTTTTGATTACATGTTTTTTCCCCTAGCAAAGACACAAACATTTTCTGATGTTGTCAACAGAAAATATTTTCCATAAATAGAAACCTGTTTTTCGTTCAGAAGTAATTTTCACTAGGAAATATAACCAATTCTGCTGCAAAACTGAATCCCTAAAATGCCTGAAGTTTTCAAATTCTTCCATTTCAAAAATGATGGTGCTTCATCCTATTTCATCACAAAGTTGTGATACCATTTTTTCTACCTATTAGCCTAAGAACAGCATTGAGTTAGAAATGGTTAAATTACCTTCTTGTCCATATCTTCCTAAGGACATCCCTAAACTTCCTTTTAACTGTATGTATTTATGGGTGCATTCCATTAGTGCTAATAAATTAGCCGTAAAATTAATGAGGCTTTCATGACCAGGTCAACACCTTCTGTAGCAAATACTGTTTCCTCAGAATTTGGTATTTCAAGACATTCCTCAGCTCTTTATCCCTGTGAATTCCTTCATCTCTATCCAAAGCTGCCCCTAGAGTCCTGCCTTTTTGCCTTCTTAGAAAACATCTACAGCATTGCCTTCTCTACTCACTGTGCATCGTTAGCACTGCCTACGACACAAGTGTTCTGAAGCACTTTTCCAATGCTAAACATGAAAAGCCTGCTATGATTTGAGCTCTGTCCCAAACTGTGTAAATCTGTTTGTTGTGAATGGTAAAGCATACACAACCAGGGAGTGCTGGACATCTGCATATGTTGGTGTAATGCACTAGCTAGAGAGGTGCAAACCTTCCTTTATACACAAACATTGAATTCACATTCAGTTGCAGAAGCAAATAATGTAGAACTGCAGGACTATTTTCCTCCCCCTTAATTTTTCTATCTTTTATGTCCAAAGGTGTCTGGGTTTTTTGATATGTTGAGCCTGACAAACAAACAAATGACTTTAATACTCTCTTTGATTGTGCAATCTTTTGATATTAAAGTCAAACTTCAAAGAAACCTCATAGATTAAAAACAATGTTTCAAGTCTTATATGTACCCTTTCTCTTGACTTTCCTTTATTTTTCTAAGCAATTATATTTGTCAATTAAGCATGAAGATGTTTTTATTCCTTGGAAATTGCACTTTTCTTACAATAAGACTTTTGTTCACCAGTAATAAACAGAACACCTCACATCTAGTTTGATGCTAAAGATAGTCTAATAGTCCCACATGGATCTAAACTGCAAGGCAGGACTCTCCGTAACTCTAAAATTCGCTTCTCAATTTCCTCCCTTACTGTTGAAGAGTACTTGGTAAATTTGTCCTCAGGGAACCTGGAATGAGTCTTGTCTTCTCAGATGTTATGAAGAAATACGATGAAGGGGAACATTTCCAGAATAATCTCTTTATTCTTCTTTTATGATATTGTCATCAAGAACTGTTTTCCTTCTTGACATATTCCCATCCAGTTGCTTTGGAATGAATGGGACTAAATGCATACATTCTTGGCAATAACTAAGGCTTGATTGAAGAAAAGGAGGAGAGCCAGAAGAAAAAAGGGAGGAGAAGAAAGAAAAAACATGAATCCTTCAAGGCTGTAGACTGGAGGAAGAGGAGAGTCCTATAGGCAGCAAGCATGAAAAAAAGTTTTCCTTAGTCTTGCTTCCTTCTGTCCTTGGTCTCACCCTGCACAACTGCAGAAAAATTAAGACTTCCTAAAGACAGTGTAAAGACCAGAGACTTAGGTTGCTTTTGGTTTCTTCTCTGACAGAAGTCAGAAAAGGAAGTGCCTAGTGGCTGAGCAGGAAGAGCCAGAATTTACAGTTTGTAATTTTTCATCGTGGTCTCCGGACTAAAACTAAATAATCTAGAACTTGCTGAAAGCAGGGGCACCAGCTTTCAGTGGTGAGACATGCTGGAGGAAGTAAAGAGAAGGACCAGGACTGCAGACTGCCTTTTTCAAAGGAGAGAAGTTCCAGGGGAGGAGACATGAAGCTTTTTATTTAAAACTGAGGCAAAGCTGAATGTTAAGAGTTGGAAGGGACCTCAAAGATCATCTAGTCCCAGCCCCTGCAATCTTGGGCAGAGACATGTCTCACTATATCAGGTTGGTCAAATCCTTATCCAACCTGGCCTTCAACACTGCCAGGGTTGGGACATCCACAGCCTCCCTGGGCAACTTGTTCCAGTGTCTCCCCACCTTCAGAGTAAATAATTTCTTCCTAATATCTTCCTAATATCTTACCCTCTTTCAATTTGTACCCAGTACTCCTTGTCCTTCCACTACAGTATCTGATAAAGAGACCCTCTCTAGCAACCCTGTAGGACCCTTCAGATGTTGAAAGGTTGCTCTGAGGTCTCCACACATCTCATCTCTTCTCTTCTCTTCTCTTCTCTTCTCTTCTCTTCTCTTCTCTTCTTTTCTCCTCTTCTCTCTTCTCTTCTCTTCTCTTCTCTTCTCTTCTCTTCTCTTCTCTTCTCTTCTCTTCTCTTCTCTTCTCTTCTCTTCTCTTCTCTTCTCTTCTCTTCTCTTCTCTTCTCTTCTCTTCTCTTCTCTTCTCTTCTCTTCTCTTCTCTTCTCTTCTCTTCTCTTCTCTTCTCTTCTCTTCTCTTCTCTTCTCTTCTCTTCTCTTCTCTCTCTTCGATGAACAGCCCCAACTTTCTCAGCCTGTCTTCATAAGCAAGCTGCTCCAGCCCTTTTATCAAATTTGTGACCCTCCACTGGGCTTGCTCCAACAGTTCTATGTCCTTCTTATGCTGTGGGCACCAAAGCTGGGTGCAGTGTTCCAGGTGGGCTCTCACAAGAACAAAGCAGAGGTGTAGAATCCCCTCCCTCATGTAGCGATGTCCGGGGTTGCCCTAACCCAGGTGCAGGACTTCGCACTTGGCCTTGTTGAACTTCATGGGGTTTGCACAGCCCCACCTCTCCAGCCTGTCCAGGTCCCTGTGGATGGCATCCCTTCCCTCCAGTGTATTGACTGCCCCACACAGCTTGGTGTCAGTGACAAACTTGCTGAGGGTGCCTCGATCCCACTGTCCGTGTCACTGATAAGGTGCTGACCAGCATCAGCCCCAGTACTAACTCCTGAGGGACACCACTGGTCACTGGTCTCCACATAAACAAGGAGCTGTTGACCACAACTCTGCATGTGGCCATCCAACCAGTCCTTTATCCACCAAGTGCTCCATCCATCAAATCCTTTTTCTCCGATTTGGAGACAAGGATGTCATGTGGGACAGTGTCAAACACTTTGCTTGTTGTCTTTAACTTCCTGTGTACACTGTTCAGATCCCATTAAACAGCACCAGTTGGCTTCATGTTCAACAGAGTGCTGCAGCATGGGGACAGAGCTCCTGTAATTCAGCATTAAGAGTATTTTTACCAAGAAAGCATGTTGTGTATGCTTAACAATTTTCAATGACAGCAAAAGATACCCTATATATAATACTACTTCACTGAAATTAGTATTGCAGGAGAATGATCTCTGTCATAATGTAGATTCGTTACATTTACATATAAACATTATTTGGATGCCATTTGTGGCTCTTTTTTTAATCTTGTCTTCAAAAATTAATTAATTCTACAGAGAAGTAGCTTTCTAAATAAAAACATAGTATCTCCAAACTTGCTTATACTGACTAGGCCACACAACATCAGTCAGCTAAGTATATACACATATCTGCTGCCTATTGCCCACTCAACACAGATGTCTGATGATCAGAATCTTAATAAAAGTCCTCAACGGAAAGGTCTGGATGAATACCCATACTTATTCCAAAGAAACAAAAAGATCAGCTTACCAGCTCTTTAGAGAACCAGACATGACCCTGCTGAGTATGACCACATTGTCTCTGTAGTCTTACTCATGTGAGTGAAAGCTGACCTGATTGAAGAAGTCTTCTTAAATACATTCATTCCTGATCATCACTGTGATTTGTGCTGATCAGAGCCATCAGGTCAGAATTCCTAAACAAGGAAGCACATGGCACAAGAAGTTGTGCCAGTCACTGTCACTAAGAAAAAACTGGTTTTCTGGTGTTTCATGTACCTGTAGCACTGGCAGACTTGATTGTAGCTAGGAAGTATTGCAGTGGTCAGGTACTGTCACTCAGCCTTCTGCCCATTAAGTACCAAGCCAGTGGAAATTTATTTCACATCCAGTTTGATATGTAATGACTAAACTTGCATTAAGCAAACCCTGTTGAACAGTAGGCATCCTAAACTGTTTCTCCAGCTCAGCCTTGCAATTAATACCAGTTCTCTCATACAAGAATTACAAGCCATCTGTGCTGTCACTTTGTGGGTGTTTACTTTTTAAGATTGGACCAACAAAAAGATTGGTCTTTAATTTTCTTAAATTAGTCTGAAAAGCTGCAAATATTACTGCTCCATCAATGTCATAGTCCTAAACTGCTTCTAGTTACTCTGATTAACAATTTATACTTGAAGTTCCACAGTTTGCAATATGCATTAGCCTGAAACACCACATTGAGAGAGACATATAAAATGCTTATGCCATCAAGCCATTTGAGATACTCAGCTGTCTTTAGAGAGCAACTACATGTGATTATTCCTAGTGAACTGACTGGAGCTGAATATGTAGCCTAGAAACATGATACTGAAAGAGCAGCAACATCAGAAAAATAAGCGTATTGTCTGAATTCTCCAGGTTCTCTTATTTTCCCATTTATTTCTGGATTATATCTGCCCACATCATAAAAAGAGGAAAGTAGGTAATAAAGTAACAGAAAAGGAATGAAAAATGGTGAGGGTATGTTCTTGTCTTATCTCTCAGAGGTCTGTTCTACCAGTCTGTAGAACAGAACTACTAGTCAGGTAGTCTACCTTACCAACCAGACTTAATGTTTGCCCCACCAGTTCCTCACATTTTGCATTTTCATGGCATCACATCTGCATTATTATTGGTAATCTCATCTTCAGGAGAATTTCCCTTCCACTGGTGGAAATCTTCACAACTGTGGAGAAAAGCGCAACCATTTGCTACACATATTACTCTAGAGGCTCAAAAGCTACAATACCATGATATAAATAGGGAAGAATATGTATGAGACACGTGAGAAAGCAATGAAACACATTCTTTAAAAACAACAGAATACTTAAAAGAAAAATATAGATCTGTTCCTACATTGGAAAAGAGAGCAAACAGTGGGTGATACAAACAGATATTGCACTTTTTCTGTCTCTCTAATCTTTGTGAAATTGCCACCAGACAACATAACAAGTAAAACTCTGGCTAAAGTAAGGAAAAGAACAGGATAAGAACAGTGTGAGAGCTGGCCAAGTTTGGAGAAACTCATCCTTGGGTGGTAAAGGAAACAGCCAGAGTAATCATAAAGATTACTGTTTCTGAGAAGTAGTAGAGGAAATAGGAAGCCCTGTGAAAGTGCCGGGCAAACATACATCCACTTTTGTAAAAGGGAAAAACTGACCCTTTGAGAGCTCTGAGGTAATCACTCTACCTTCAGCTGCAGAATCTACAGAATTTGGGAATAAATAAAGATCACTGTAAATGAAAGGAAGACAAAGAAAGGAAGAAGGTATTTGTCAAGGATGAAGTAGCTGCCCTCACTTGTAGGGGTACACTCAGTGGGTGTAATAAGGATCAGTTTCAGTAAACCTGCACATAACTTCCTTGTGGGGACACAAGGTTCTGTGGAGCTATCCCTATGGTCCTAGGGAGCTATCCAGGGAACAGAGAGCTGTCTGGGTGGTGGTTTATTTGTCTTTTAGAAGAAAGTCAGAATAGTTATTGAAGATTCACTGCAATTTGTGAGGAAAAGTGCAAATTGGCTCCCATGAGGGTCTGTCCTATGCCTTGTGTTATTCAATTGTTCCATTAATGACCACGATGATGAAGAATAACTGCATTAACAGTATTTGCAGATGACACAGACTGAAAGGGGCACTTGGGAAGACTGGAACAGAATTCAAAATGATGTCTGCAAATTGGACAGATGGCCTGGGGTCAACAAGATGAAATGCCACAGAGACAAGTGATATATTTTGGGGGAAAACCAAATGTCACATATGAAAAAGGCAACCAGATGGCTAGTATAATGTTAGGGGGTTTGAGGGTGAAGATAACTCACAAAGAGTAGCAAGATTCCACTGCACCTCTTTTGGGATGTGTTAACAGGAATATTGAATAGACACTCTAGGGGAGGGGAAAAGGTTTCAGCTGCAGTACTGTGGCCAGAATGAAGCACTGTATTTTGAGAAAAATGAGTTATTGTCTGGATTAGTTCTTGTCTGTAAAAATGACTTAAGAGATGGTAGAAGACCTTGCAGTCCCCACTTGGCCTCCAGCTGAAGTAATACAGCAATCCTCAGGTATAAGACTTGACAAAAGGCAAGATTTTTGGTTCCTTACATTGTACCTATTTGGACATATTTTTAATATCTTTGCTCATTTTAGTCTAGCAGCTAGCATAAGGATGTGTTTAGGTTCCAAACTTCAGTAAACAAGACATTTTTCTGAAACCTGGAGGGATACATTCTGCATCCCTCCCTCCTTCCCTCCCTTCCTCAGAGTGTTGCCTTGTTCTATAAAGAAGTCTTCAAAACACTACTCCTTACTTGCCACATGATCAGCAGTATGCATTTTTGTCTGCCTAAGTCAAGGACACTTCAAATAAGTTCAAGTGGCTTAGCCCTTCTTCCCTCCACATGTGCCATTTAAGATTTCATTTTTTGCAAACAATTCCACTGCTTCACTTTCATTTCATTTTCACTATAGGATTGTGTTCTTTGTAGAAGCAAGAACTTCAATGGCATTTCAAAGTCACTCTACCTCTTGGTCAGGGACACTTCCTTCTTCTATTCTTGTTAGACAATCGATCTTTCTGGGATTTGTTTTCCCTTTAGGAGCACATAATAATTTTGTTTCGTTGTTATTTTCCTAGAGCTGAGCATGATCACAGCCAGCGTTTCCCTCAGAAGAAGAGCTGGATACTCAGATAGTGTCTACATTTTTTTTGTTGTTGGGTTTTTGTTTGTTTGCCTTTTGTGTGGGTTGGTTTGCTTGTTTGTTTTTAAATTCTTCCCCCAGCTTATCACCAGCCATGGAAAGCAAAAATCTTATATTCCCATCATGAACAGTGGGATTTCGAACAACTTTGAACAACCTGCTCCAGATTCTTGGGGTAGTTTTGTACAGCCGAGCAACGCCAACACAAGAAGGGTGACAAATGTTAAGTCCAGCTTCATTCATACCCATCCACATGAAAGACGGATATGCCTCTCAATTCCCAGGACAGGTGAGGTCCACAACCAGAGGGAAATATTTCAGTCAATGATCTTCAGTGTCTCATTTGCAAAAATCACCATTTCAAATGCTTGTGTATTGGAATAATGATCTCAAGTTATTTTATTTAATTTCTGTTTCTAGCTGACATGGAACTGTGATGCATCCTGGTATGGATCTTCTTAACAGTCTTTCACAACTCTGAGAAATCCTCAGAAAATGTGTGCTCCTTCTGATGATAATTAGAGAATCCATTCTTCCGTTTCAAGTGTTTTGGGACCACAGGTTATTCCTGTCTCATTTGACTGGGGTGAAGCAAATATGTCTCAGAGATGGATCTGAACATCCTGAGTCATGTCGTCATCACAATGGGTTTTTTGGTAACTTTCTCACTTTCTGTTGAGAAGTGATCCCTGACTGGAATCTCCCCAGCAGCCTTACTCCTTCTCTCAGGCTTTGGGAGGCCTGTGCATTACCCATCTCATCTGACTACACTTCCTACCCTCTACAGAGAGTTCCAGCTCTGGCTGGAGAACTACTTTGCTATGTGTAGGAAAGGAAATTTGTGTCTCTCAGCCCCTCTAACTCAGAATAAGTGCATGAAACCAGCTCAGTGCTCTCCATCCAAGGCCCAAGAATGGCTGTCTGACTACTGGCTACTGCAAATATGTAAAAAACTGAGGGGTTAAGCATACTGCATAGGGTAGACATGGGAAAAGCACCTTCATAGGACTAAGGAATATTTTGTGAATCTGCATGTGTCAGCAGAAAAATTCTACAGTATATGAGAAATGGATAGAGGATAGAATGTAACTATAAGTTGGCAAAACATAAGGAATGAACAGAGAATGTGTTTAAATTTACAGGACAAAAAGCAAGTAATTTTAACAAATTCTTCTGTCAAAAACAAACAACTTTTTATAAATGCATCACAGGGTCACACAGAACGAGAAAGATTGGAAGGGACTACAGTGGATCATCCGGTCCAACCTCCCTGCTCAAGGTTCAAGCAGGGTCATCCTAGAGCACATTGTGCAGGATTTCATCCAGGTGTTCCCTGAACATCTTCAGTGAGGGAGACTCCACAACCTCTCTGGGCGACCTGTTCCAGTGTGTGGTCACCTGCACAGTAAAAAATTCTTCCTTGTGTTCAGGTGGAACTTCCAGTGCATCAGTTTCTACCTGTTGCCTCTTGTCCTATTCTTGATGGTGTCCTGGACACCACCAAGAACAGCCTGTCTCTATCCTCTGACAACCTCCCATCTGATACACCTAGATGTAGATGAGGTTCCTTCTCAGTTGTATCTTCAGCTGGACAGGCCCAGCTCTCTCAGCCTTTCCCTGTAAGAGAGATGCTCCAGCCCCTCAAACATCTTCGTAGTCCTCTCCTGGACTTGCTCCAGAAGCTCCATGTGTCTCTTGTACTGAGGAGCCCAGAACTGGACACAGCACTCCAGATGTCCTTCACGAAGGTAGTGCCCCTCAGTAGAGGGACAGGATCACCTGTTATGTTTTCTAAGCTAGCCTTTGCTTTCAGTGAATAAAAGCTATTTTCTGGGTGTTTTTTTTGTGCAAGTAAAAGACAACATTTATTTATATGTGGTATTTTTCACCAATCTTCAATTAATAGGAGAAATAATGCTTTCTAGAAAGGTTTACAGAGTTCGAATTCTTATGAAACAGCACAAATCTGTACAAGACAAGCTGAAGTTACAAGGATCTGTGCTCTCATTTAGAAAACAAAAGGTTATGTTCCGCTAGACTCTCTGGATTTTTCCTCAATTTAATTGAATCAGCCACAGAATCACAACCTTTAAGGCAAAAATGCTAAAAAGTATCCCAAAGCAGTATAAAAAAGTTTCATCTCATTAGGGAGAAATTGAGCAATAAAAGCCAAATGAAAAAAGATTGCTATTTGCATAAAGGAAATCCCTAAGGACACTCGAAATGCTCACAAGTAGAGGGCACAATGACACCAGGTCCTGTTATTTTCATTAATCCATTAAAATGTAAGGCAGAACAACTGGAAAGTCTAGAAAATGAATAAGCTCTGAAAAGAAATCTAAACGTTATTAAAAAGGCAGAAATATAACATGAAAGGATGTTCTGCGGAAACTGACAGAAGCTGTTCTGGAAACACCAGACCAGACAGATGCCACACGTGGCTTCACGTAGGCATGATTGGAGAATCTAAATACACTACTCTGTATCAGTGCATTTTAATAAAAGCAGTTCAAAAGCTGATTGAATTCGTCTAGTTTCAGCAAACTACTGGAAATCCTAATGATGTCCCAGGATATGTGCAGAATGATAGCACTCTGCAGGTCAGTAACTGAAGGCAAAAAAAGCTGATGGATTTGGAAGGTCCAAAATATGATTTGGACGAAAAATCCCACAGGAATAAAAGGAGTGCTGCATGTAAATGGGAGTGACAGAGAAAGAACAAGAATGAGGACCACCTGAATTGTCTCAGGCATGTAGAGGATCAGATACATGGTGTACCATACAAAGATTCCCACCTACCTGTCAGTGCTCCTAGACTGAAAGACCTGTGAAAAATATAAACAGTTTTTTTTTTTTTCAGTTAAACCCTTCAGAAAATTCAGTAAGATTTTGATTTCTAGCTTTGAAAAGCAGTGGCATTTTCATTTTCCAGAATTTTTGTTGCTGTTTTGTACAGTTTTCACTTTGCTACTCCAAAGAGCAGCAAGAAAGACAAGAAAAGAAAAAAGGAAAAGAGAAGAGAAACAGAAGAGAAACAGGCGAGGCGAGGCGAGGCGAGGCGAGGCGAGG
>VZRM01003954.1:92448-172386 GCA_013397955.1 Grantiella picta
AAAGAAAAGAAAAGAAAAGAAAAGAAAAGAAAAGAAAAGAAAAGAAAAGAAAAGAGAAAAGAAAAAGCTGAGAGAAAAATAAATATTTTAGAGAGGGATAGCCCATTTTTTGGTTGATGAAAAGCTGTCCAGATCCATTCTGAAGGTCTGTAGTGGTTTGGGATAAACAGAGAGACAAATGAGGATGCAGAGACCAAGAGACAACATTTTTATTACACTGGTCATTGTAGCTACTCTTAAAAAAGACAAATCAAGATGAAAGGGTCTTTCAAAATACAGTTGCCCTGTGCTGAAACAAAGGCTCTGCTGTCACTCATTTTAAAAATTTGTATCTTCCACAAAATATTTACTAAATTGTGAGGGTTGGAAAGAAACAGTGTGACTCCACTAGTCCCTGAACGTTTAGCAGCTGACTTCTGCCCTCAGGCTTTTGTTGATTCAAAGTGTTTGGATATAGAGCTCGTGCAATTTCCAGACAAAAGCCTCATAATTTGAGTCCTCATTGTATGCTGTGGGTTCACACGGTGATTGTGCTCAATACCACATCTTCACCTTTGCTCACAGGAGAAGGCAGGCTCTATACTTGCAACTCTGTACAGAGATGGGATTTCAAAGGGGTCACTTGAGACCCCCTTGGTATCATCCCAAGACACCTTGAAGAAATGCTGCGTAGGGAGCCGGGAACAATCTTCAAATCTTCATTCCAGCTGTATCCAAATCTTCCTTCCAGCTGTATTCTTGTCAGTCTAGTTTCATAGAATCCAGTAGTCCAAGGCAAGAGGTGGCCTTCGAGCCCATCAGAGTTCCTTTGGAAACCATCAATCATACACAACTCAGAAATGCTGTTCCTGACAGAAACTGTCCAGTGGGTGTCCCCCAATAAAAACTTTATTAATATTGAAGTTACATATTAAAAGAAGGATGCTGGAGCTGGAGAAAAGAAAATTATTTTTTGAATGGCCAATAATTAACTAAATTCTATGCAAGTTATAGGGCACCCACAGCAAAGAAATTGTCTTTGCCCCAGAGCTGCTATGGTATTATAGTGTGCTGAATTCATACAGACCTTTTTGTGAACAGAAAGATTAGTATGTGTACTAGAAGCCCCCTGGCAATATCCTCTGCTAAAAAGATCATTACCACTTTTCACAATGAGTTTCTGATCATTACCCTGACAGGTAACTAAAGAATTCAGAATGGATAGTTATTTTTCTGTGCTTAATATTTCACTGCATTAGAAATGTCATGATGCCTAACAATTAAGAAATTTTCATGTAATTCAGCTCAATATATTAAGGTACTCAGTTAGAATCCTAATGCATTCCACAGGCATCAATCTACCAGATGTGACAATGCACAGCTAGTTTTCCTCTCCTTGTCTGATATTTTCAGTTTTTCAATGAGGTAACACAGAAAACTCTAGAGTTTTCTGATGGCTGAGAGATTTTGTCTGTGATAAAAATGCATACAATAAAATTGAATTAATTCCTTAGTATGTGACTATGCATTCTGCAGTTAGCACTTTTCCAGGCTTCTACAGAGGGGATCAAGACCAAGAGAAGGCTAGAAAATGGACTTTTCAATTCTCTGGAAAAAACATCAAGTTTTCAAATATCAATTTATTTTATCCTGAACTGGGATGAAAACACAGATAAGCAATATTTGCAGTGTGATTGAATTTGTTTAATAATTTAATTTGTGGAAAAACCTCCAGATAGCTGTCAGATAGTTGGAAATCTGGGAGCTGCACAAGCTAAGCAGCAATCTAATCTGTCTGATGGTGTGACTTGGCAGGCCATATGCATAGCTGGAATACCTACTCCTGAATTTTTCCTTTTATTTGACAAGTCTATTGGAGACAACCGCTCCACAAGACTGAAAGTATATAGGAAGTATGAGAGTCTATATTCTTTAAAGGTTTTCCAACAAGGAGCTTTGCAAAATTGGGATGATAGGAAAGAGAGCAAACAGGTCTCTCTCAGGACAGAAGTGAATTGCTGTGAATAAAGACAATGCCCCAAAAGAAGCCTGTTCAGCTGCCCTAATTGATAAGGAAAGAAGTGCAGCAGAGAATTTTATACCAGCAAAACACTGTAAGGGTGGTGAGGCACTGAAACAGGCTGCCTAGGGAAGCTGTGGAGGCCTCATTCCTTGTTGTTGTTCAAGGCGATGTTGGATGGAACTTGGAGCAAGTTGCTTTAATGGAAGGTGTCCTTGTCCACAGGAAAGGGCTGAGAGCCGAGTGATCTTAAAGTTCCCTTCCAACTGAAACCATTCTTAGACAAACGGATTGGGAAAGTGAGGGAATCGATAGAGTTGTACAGGCACATAAGGGAATCCAGGGAAAAGAGGCAGAATATGGGGATAGACAGAAAAGTTTATAAATTAGATAGTTATGTATGGATATATGGTGAGTTAGAATGTTTATTTTCTCAACTGTGGCAATAAATAAAGAGAAGGAGACAATCAGACTCAAATATGGGCAATTATTTTTGCTGAAAACAATAACAAAAAAACTTGGTCAGCCACACCAGCTGATGAGCTGTCAATGTAGGCAAATCTGGCAATTTGCAAAGGATAAGGATGGAAACTTGAGTATCCAGGAGCGCGGAGTGGGTCAGTGGGACAATGCCAGCCAAGGAGGAGGGTGCAGAAAAGAGGGAGCAGGAGGATCAGAGAGGTGGGGTGGGCAGACAAGGGTGCAGAAAGCCTGTTGGCTGTGGGCTGTGGCTGCTCAGTGCTTGTCCTGCAGAGCTCTGCACCCAATCCCTGCCGTGTGTCCTGCCTGTTCTCAGCCACCTCTGCACGATCTCACTCCCTGTCCCAGACATGCGAGGACAGCAAGGGCTCACTGCCAGCTGCTGGGGGAGCAGCGTGTGAGGAGTGGGGAGCAGCTGCTGCAGTCAGAGCAGGGCTGTGGGTGCCTCTGGCCAGTGGTGTTGGCTTCGGAGAGAGTCAGGTGTCTCAGTGCCAGCAGCTGGAGTGAGGGGGGTCTTTAACCTCCAGCCACTGGGGCAGGAACAGTTTGTACCCTGAAGAAAAAGCTTCTGGGGTGACCAGTGTGAGTGCATGGCTCAGCACTGCTGGCTGCAGAGGGAGCACAGGTCACAGCCCTCGTGCAGGGTGCTGGAAGCAGGAAGGAGTGAGTGTTTTGTACCTTCCCCAAAACCTGCTGTGCATGGGGAGTGTGTGAGTGTGTCTATTCACTGGCCATCTGCAAGCTGATACCAGCTGATGAACAGGGGAGACTCAGTTCTGAGCTGGTGTATCAGGTGAGTGGACAATCCATGCTGGTGTTTGGGGGACCTGTGAGTGTGGGTTGTCTGTGAGATGAGTACATGAGTGCTGTGTGTCTACAGTGAGCACCAAGCTGTGAGTCAGGGACTCAAGGGCAGGAAAGGGGGCACGGGACTGGGGAAGGGGTACCAGGTAGGTAGAAGGGCTGTAATGGTACTTGTCATATCCACGAATGCGTGTGTCTGTGAAATGGGAGAGTGTCATGTTAGCAAAGCCAGCTAAGTCACTGGCAGGCTAATGAGCTAATGGTCTGAGGCAGTAACAGGCTCAGGATTAGAGCTATCTCCCAGCAATTTGTACTAGCCGACAGACTGCTTACTGTTGTGGATGTTTAATAAATCTCCAGAAGTGGGAGCCTACCTTCCTGCAAGAGGTTTGACTACAGAATTGTTAAAATGGAGATTTTAATTGCATCTAGTAAGTCCTATTATATTGTGCTGTATCATGCTGAAGAACACCTCGGGAGATACGAAAAATTGAATTTCACAAGGAGAGATAAAACAAGAAAAAACCAAATGTGAATGTGAAAATTGAATACTGCTATTAAACTTCTTCTAACTATGTTCCTCTTGTTTGCCACAGATTATATGACTTTAATTTAGTGGAGTTAGCAAGATGTCTTTGCAAAGAATCATCAGGATTATAAAAAATTTGGGCATAGGTTATGATAAAATATCATGGACTGGAAATTGATATAAAAATCAGAATCAATAGAGAGGAAGACTTCATCTCAATTAAAAAAAAAAAAAGAAATTCACAGGAGGTCCAATGATGTGTAGTCTCTGCAAAGCTTTGGCTGTTGCCACAAGTCTTTGTTAAATTCATCCTTAGTGGAATTTTAACTATGACGACCTTAGTTAGCTTGAAGTTGGAATGATTGCCACCAGCTGTGCTATCAGTATGATGGGAAAAATGACTCCTCCACTTATATGTGACATTTAAGATATTCGTGATCCTGCGTGCATATATAGACAACTAAAAATACGCTCAAGGTTGATAATAAAAATAAAAGGTTGTTACAGAAAACTGTATGCTTAAGGAGAAAAAAAAAAAGACCTGTCAAAAATCCCACCACATTTAAAACGTGTTTCACTTTGAGAATAATTTTAAGTCTACAGGTTTTGAAAGCCATATCCAGAATCAAGAGATATATCTAACCAAACCCTCTCCTGAATAAACTGGAAATGGAAGGAGTGAATGGATACACAGCCAGAGTCTCCCCTCTCACAAACTAATACAAAAAGGGCTGGCTTCTTTGAGAATGAGTCAGTGGCCCTAGAGCTCTTCCTGGTTCTTCCCAAGGCTCCCTCCCCACACATATCCTGTGATTACCGGTAATAAATAAATTAATAGATCTGCCTCAATAACAGATCTGGCATGAATGAAATAGCCCACTAATCCATTCCCTTAGGAAGGACAATTAGGGATTGCTGTTTTATAATCTATATACAGGTAAAGCTGAAAGAACCTCACAGGGGAATCTGATAGTTTATGCAGTTTATAGAGCAAGAAACCGACACCCTGTGAGATGAAGTGACTTGACTGAAATGAGTGGCAGGCTGAGAAACACCTCCTATATGACTATTGCTGTCTGACTACAAAAATAATTCCTTCCAGCATTCTTTGCATGCAGTGGAGAATGCAGTTTTGAGTTGTCTGTCTCCTGGGAAAGTCACAGAAAAATCTTACTTATGGATCTACTCACCTGCAGAAGGAAGTTGTTTCTTGAGGGCCCTGTCTTCTTGAACATGCTCTGCAGCTCTCTGCCTTTACTGTTCTTTGCCCTTCTACCTCCCTGGAGCTGACAGAGAACAAACCTCATGTGATCACTGCTAGAACCCTGGATATGGCAGCTTATTTCCTCTGCCATAACATCCCTCTGCTAGGCAGGCTGGCAGCCTCTAAGACAGTGACAAGTGCTTTTGTTTCTCAGTTGCAATCAGAGGAAGGTAGCTTGAATTCAAATGCAAAATAAGGTTGCACATAGCAATCATATTTTTCATTATTTCAGCCTTGTTTTTCAACCAGGCATTTTCCACCTTTGACCCATTGAATGGCCCACCATTAGAAAGACTGCTGCATATTCATAAGCACACATTATTTCCTTCCTAATTCATAGGAAGAAACCCACTCCCACCTCCTTTATGAAGCAAATAATGCTAAGGATTGCAAAGATGTTTGGTAAAGAAATATATTTTGCTCTCAAAAGCTCTATTTGGTCCCTACTGTGCAAAGACATGCCTCTTACATTTTCCATAGCAACAGAAGTTCAGTTCAGTCTGCTCTATAAAGTTCTTTATGAGGATCAACAAAAGCTAGAGGCAGGATGCCTGGGCCAAAGCTGGAGCTGCTTAGGTTTAATGCACTAAAAGCATTCTTGTGGATGCTGCTATAAAGGCATGAATTGGAATGATAACTGACAAGAATAGCTGACAGAAGAAGCTAATGTGAAAACATAATGAGTTTTGGGCTGGCAAATGCATGAAAAGGCCACTATGCCACCTGAATACTGTTCACTCAGAGGTTACTTAGCCCTATAAGGGAAGTAGACCACCTAAAAGAGGATGTGAAAGAGCTTCCCCCTGATCTTTGGGAGCACAGAATCTAGTAAGACATTTCCAAGCTCTAGCTCCTGCTCAACAGTGCTCAGAGGGCTCTGCAGGCTGTCGTGTTACACATACTTTTAAAGTCACCAGCACGGACAAAAGATAACCTTTGCTCGTGTGTATCCCCACTTCCATTCCTCACTTCCCACACAGGTCTTCTCCCCAGCTCCAGGCTATCAGCAAGAAGAAAGCAGATGATGTTTCCCATTCCTCATCATGATTACGTGAGGGGTCCTTAGATTTCCAGTGCTGTAACACTACTAATGGCACGTTCCCTCCTTTTGTCTCTGATTGGTAAGGTCATTATCCATGGTAATTTCATGTTTTCTGTCTCTGCTTTAAGGATGTGATCTGAGGCCAAGTTAAGAGAAATGTTTCAGGAGAAGGCAATTGAATATTATGTGTTGCTTTGCAGAGTGGCCGCTCACTTGGCATAGCTCTTCACCTGCAGCAGTGAGGCTGCAAATTGAAGTCATCACCACAGGCAAAGCCTCAGTTATCTTTGCTGTCTTTCTACGATTTTTTGTGGATGTCTGAAAGATCACAAATGACTGACAATAGCACCTCCAGACAGCTAAACTGACCTTTTTCTTGCTTTCCACCCTCTCTTTAGTACTGTTTATGGGGTTTCCAGAAATGGCATTCCAAAATAAAAGTCTTTCAGCAGCTAAATAGAATGAAGCAAGGGATAATGTTGAATGAAAGCCAAATTGCTTGGTTTTTTGCTGGGGGGGGGTTGGGTGGGGTTTTTTTCTGTCTTTGGAAAAATGTGAAAAGATTTACTTCCAGGACATTCCCCCCAGTCCCTCTGACAAAGGAAAGCAAAAATAGAAGCACAGAACAGACTGGGCTGACATCTGAGCTCCTTATCTAACATTGTCTCAGTAACACCCATATCCACAGTCTACACAATGCAACATTTGGAGAGCTGCTCCTCTTCAATGGCCCTTCTATCTGCCTATCCATGGCCTCCTGGTCCATGTTCACAGAGATCGCTCACTTGACTGATTCTCCTTTCTCCATTCCTACCACCCACTCTCAAGAGATAAATCTGTTACTCCTTCAATTCCATCCCATTATTTAGGCAAAGTGACCCAAAACCAAGGAATCTTCTCCACTGTAGCCCAGGTTTTGGCCTGTTCTGCATGAATGAGAGGGGGAAGGCAAGCTGAAAGGAGGGGAGGTCAAAGAGTATGAAATGGAGCAGAGCTCTTTTGGGTCTCAATAAGAAAGATCTGACAAAAAATGGCTTAATAAAAGAGCTGCTTTAGTAAGACAGAGTAAAGGGAGAAGTATAGATAGCAAGCAAATCTTATGTCACTTCAGATGGTGAGAACCCCATGGCAGTGTAGCATTGTGTGGCCCCTGTCTGCTCAGGCTGGATGTGCTGTGGATCATTAACTCCTTGGTGCACAGTGGTTTCCTGAGCACAGTCATGGCAGGACTCTTCCAGAAGATTTTCTTACCATCATGCTGATAAGTACTCTTTACTCTTTTTCTTCCACATTTTCCACCCCATGTTTTGTAACTTCTGTTTGGCTCACAGCTTCTGTAGTGAGCAATGTCTTCTTTGCATGCTGATTATGCGCCAATGTAGAATCATTGCCTTTGACATAAAGTCTGTAAGGTTTCTACTAGGCATAAGGTGGAAACCTGATTTCACGATTACCCATCACTAATTTGATACCATTATCTGATGTCATTAGTCCTGACTCTCAACTAGTCACAAAGAGCAGGCCCAATTTTGTGGTGTGCATTTAAAACCTGGCAAAACAGAGGGTAGTGCACGAGTAAGAGCCTTCAGTAAGTGCTCAGTGCCATGTGAGGAGCACCCCGTTGTTCTGAAGGTGTTTCATGAAATTACTGTTGTAAGTTTGGTTGTGATGAGCTCCTTTCATTCATTATTACTTTGTTCTCTAGAAATCGCCTCTAGCATACAAACAAACTACTTGGTTTTGCTTGGTAAAAAGTAATTGCTTTGTGTAGCTTCTTGTGAATATGAGAGCCTTCAGGGTGTTTTTAAAAAAGTCATCATTAGCAGACTTATTTTTATCATAATTTTCAACAGAAGGTTATTGCTTGCCATTGAGGCTTTTACCCTCCAAAGGGTTATTGTTGTACCGGGAGTAATATTGACCATAATAAATTTAAAAAAAAACAGTCACAGGCCAAAAGTAAAAAAAAATACAAACTAGAAATTTTAACTCTGCTTTTTGTTGTTTGCATAATACACGCATGTTAGACTTTCATAGTCCTTCCACAGTTTTCTCACTCTGGCCTTGCACACCCTGAATACCTGAGCTGGATCTGTGAGTGTCTCACAGAAAGTCATTACAAAATACTGGGTCTTGTTTCTCTGATGAGGTGCTGGTTGAAGCACTGGTTTGGAGTTACATTGGGCACTCAACAAAAAAGATTGCCACAAAAATTATTCTGCTTTTGGAACATGAAATCAGAAGTACTGTAGAAAACTCAGGAATCAAGCTTGGCAGAGCCTGAAGAAAGTAATGGTTTAATCACCATACCAGATTCTGGTTGTTTTCTAGTACATATTTACACTGAAACAGTCAGTGAATCCCCATAGACTTCACCTGATATTTCACAGAAGCAAGCTGAAAACAGATACAGGCATGTTGCATAAACTTTTTTCTATTCTCACACAAATATTAGCATGAAAAGAAAATATTTTTCACAGAGAACTCATAAATATGTTGAGATAAGTATTGAGTGAGTGAGAATCCAGGGAAAAATCAAGACCACACAATGTAACAAAAGTGTCTGCCTACAACAGAGCAACAGAAATTGGAAGAGCTCACATTTAGAGATAAGTTTCATAACAAGTTTGAAATCTAGATTTCTAGACCAGTCAGAGCCAGTGCCAAAGGACAGAGCATTAAGCATAATGAAAAGGAATAAAAAATTCATGGCACCAGAAGGCAAGAGGTGGATGTTATGCAGTACTATAAATTAAGGAAAGATTTTTGCATATATTTTGAGATACATGATGCCTCTCTAGACATTGCAAACTCCAAGTGACTATGAGTGCATACAGAAGAGTAAGAACTTCCCTTGTATGCTACAGGAATGTTTGACTGAAAAGAAATGACTAGAACATATCCCAGGAGTACCAAAACAGCATTGTATGCACAACAGTTTCTCAAGTGCATCACCAGCCAGAAGGCAAGAAAATTACCATCAACACTGCCCATCTCACAACACTTAGGAGCTCCCTTCAGCCAGTACCTGCATGTGAAAAAACATATATCAGGAATGAACAGCTTAGAGGTGGCTGCTTTCAACACTCTGATTGGAAGACTGTATTGTCAATGCATCCATCATTGTTTTAGATGTGCCAAAAGATGCAACACTGAAGAGGCTAAAATTCAAGAAGGACTGATAGAGTAAGATCTGAAGGCATTTCAGTTCATCTCCCACAAAGTATGAGGCACAAGTCAAATGTCTCTATTCTTTAAAGCGAGTCAGAACATATCTGGCTTAGTCTTGCGCAATATTGAATTGGGACCGAAAATCAAGCAGTTAAAACTATATGTAAAATTAGGAGATGATCACACAGTCCACTAGGTTTGCCCTGGCAGCTGATATAGATAAACTAGACTAGAAAAAGAATGGGTGCACTGGCATAATTAATCGTAAGAGTAACTCCTGAAACACAAGGGGTATTGTGATCTTCCAAACAGAACCAAAATACTATAAGGAAAGAAATGCCTCAGGAGATGCCTTACCAGAAACATTTACAGCAGAACTGGACATCACAAGCATACATTTACAGTTGTGATTAGAGTGCAATTAAATTGTGAATTTACAATTGTAAAATTACAGCAATGCTATCAAAGAAATCCAGGACACTTAAGCTTAAACACAAAAATGCTGGCATGAAAAAGGAATATCTTGACTTATGTTAACTAACATTCAGAAATTGACCTGTTTGTTATTTTGAAGTGACAACATACCAATTTAAGTCCAGCATCTGCCCTATGGTGTTCTCCACTTTCCCTCTACTCCTTTTTCAGCCTCATGTCTCAAAATAGAGAAGACAAGAATGAACCACAGGGACATGCTGAGGTGAGGGGTAGAAAGGAGACTGAAGGAAAGCTGAGAGGCAGGCAGACAGGGAGGGAGAGGAGCTGCAGGCATTGCTAAAAGAAGCGAAAATGAGATCCAGAGAAGTCAAGTGTCACCATCAGTCACTGGGTTTCAGCAGTAGAGACCAAATTATTATAACCTTTGTATCTCCCTCTCACAAAAACAAACAAGCGAACAAAGAAAAGGGGGAAAAAAAGGCAAAAGCAGTCAAGACAGATGTGGTGAGAGTAAGTGGTAAATCACACTGTTTTGATTGAAAACTAGCTCCAAAGAGAGATGAGGAAACACACATTTCCTGCCACTCACTGCTGAGCTCTGTAACCCATAGAGTGCTTACAGATGTAACAAGGAAGAAGCCTGGGTATGACAACATCTTCATCACAGCTTCATTGCTTTAATTTCTTGCTGGGTTTTCTTTGCACCTTAGGCAAAGCAATTTGTTTAAACTCGCTCCTGCCACATTTTCAGTCTGCTGGGATGAGCAAACCAGATGTGCTGAACTTGGTTGCATTCACATGCAAACAGAATCCTTAAACTATTAATTCAAAAGACATCTTTAAACTTCACCTCCAAGCGGAAATCCCACTACATGAGGCACTCTTTAGTTTGTCATTAGCTAGTAATGGGTACACATTAAGCATGAAATAGAAGTCAGTAAAATCTTTATAACTGTAATATTTAAAGGCAAGGCACTCATCATCATGAATTAGAGAAGAGTGGGAAGAATAATTTTTTAAGAAGTTCTACTCCCTAACTGGCTTTCAAAGCTGAATTTTCAAGAGGAGAGTAGACAGCAGATAAGATATCAGAAGCCATCATCTCCTGGGAAAGTACTGAAATGCACCATTGCCCTTCAGTCACAAACAGTGGACTTTTGAAAATTCCTTTGGAAGTTTTAAACATTCAATGGCGGCCAATTCCTCCAAAAATTACCACTGACAATAGAGGAAATGTACCTGGGAGTAAAAGGTACATCAGCACCTAATCTGAATAAACTTCACAAGCCCTTCTCATTTCAAAGAGAACGATTAAATAGAGGTGTGGGCAAGCACACTCACACCTGTCACAGTGGATTATTTGGTGGTACCTAAGCACAGTGTTCTCCCTGCTGCAGCACAGATGCTTTGGGGATCTACTCCTCGGGAGAGCTGGTAGTTCTCTCTGAACTGTGCCTGCTTGTTCAGCACTCTCAGATCTGCTCATCTGCAGAGAGAAAATCTGTGTTTGGTTCAGTGGTCCATTCAGGCTAATCTTGCATTGTATAGAAGAAATTTGTGGATATCAATGAGGGGAATAGGATGGAAAGGATGAACACAGAGAGGTCCTTTCTCTTTCAAACCCCACTCTTCAGCAGGTCAGGTACATGTCCGGGGCAAATTATGGTCATTTTACAGCAGGTCAGAACACAAGGTCCAATCCTACTCCTAGGAGAACATGATATGGAGTCCCACATCAGTTCCTTTCCAACATGACAAAGGTGTTTCCAAACCTGCTTTTGTTTACTAAAATCCAGGAAACTTAAAAAGGTAGAAATGAAATAGAAATAAAATAACTCAGTTAATTTTTTTTCTGCTGAACTAAGTTTTTCCCTCCATAGCATGGACACTGTCTTAGGGGATGTGTACTTTGAAATCTGTTTTAATGCAGTAGGAAAAAGGTGGTCTGTAAGGTTGTTTGATTGTACCAGATGAGTCTTTTTTCCCAGTTGCCAGCCCACAGTTGTGGTGTGAATATTAGAAAGGGAGAAGCATATTAGCCTATCTGAAATCATGCAGATTTTTAACACATTAGGGTTATTTACATAAACATATTAACCGATATGAACTGCTGCACTCTTTGTGGGATTTTCAGGAGCATTCAATCTACAAAAAAAGAATCCTATAATTCTCCGTTCCTAAATTCCTCTCTTGTTTTTTATTTAAACATCAATAACACAAAAGAGCTAAAATATTTCTTCATTACTTCAAAACACTTGCAAATGTAGAAATGTTCAATACAAGAAACATTCAGGCAGAAATAGCAGGGTTTTTGGGACTAAATCCTCTCAAAAGGAGACACAGGAATGGCTCCTTGACAAAGGCTCATGGTTGCCATGGGTACATAACTAATAAACATAACAATAAGAAGAAAGCACTCTGGCAGTGATGAAAAATAAAGCAGCACAAAGAAAAGGACATAGTATAACACCTAATCCCAAATCTTTTTTGCCCATGTTCTCTCCTTTCATATAAATATATATATAAGTTTTTATATCTATATGTAAGCCTCAAACAAGGCCAAGTAGACTCTCTTCACGTTTCAGTGCAGCTTTTCTTTGTGGTGATAGATCTGTCACAAAAAGTTTGTTGCAGGTTTTCAAAGGAATTTTGACTTCTCTGTGACCAGGAAAAACTTTCAGAATAAACAAAACTGAGTATTGGAACAAACAGTCTGAAAGGCTGGGATTTTAAGAAAACCTTTAAAGGGTTTCAGTCCCTTTATGAACAGTAAAAAGCCTCTTTTCTCACCCTATTTCCTGAAGAACCAGCAGTCGCCCCTGCTAAAGTCAGAATGCTCGGCTTCTTGCATTTGTCTTGTGGAATTTGGCCATTCCTGTGCTCTCAATACATCAACAAGAGGATTACTCATTAAAATTACAAATTAGTTTTCAAAAAATCTATCAAATATTTTACTTTTTCCCAGTTACAAAACAGCAACAATCTATTTTAACATGCTTGCCACTTGAAAAGCATTCACTATAAGAAGTCACATTTCTGTAACTTTACTACCAGCATAACTGTTGAGCCAGGCTTTAAAAGAAAAATCTAGTAGTTCTTCAGTCTCCAGTCAGCTTCCCAAATACTAGGGCATTTTGAGACACTTGTCCAGCTTTCACTGGCTACTCCTACATGGAATTTAGCTTCTTGTGGCCTGATATGGTGTAGATCCTTAGCACCTAGCACATCTGAATTTTTCTAAATCCAAATAACACCAACTAACTTGAGTTTCTGACTCAGAGCTTTTATGATTCTTTGTTGACTCCAGGTGATTCTAAACCCAAACAATCTATCAGGAGAAATATGCTGGTGCTAATTGGATGTCCATGCTCTAGAATATCCCACAGTAATGTTCTGGAGCCAAACAGAAAAATATGGATGGGCAGCAACATAGCACTCCCTATTCCCAGTGAGGTGCTGGATTCACCATCCCTGGAAATGTTCAGGAAATGACTGGACATGACATTTGTTCACATGAACGTGCTTGGTCAAAGGTTGGACTTGAGGATCTTGGAGGTCTTTTCCAACCAGAATGATTCTGTGATTCCCTGATATCCAGCCCTCTTTCTCTTTGCAGGGTAGAGAGACTCTGTGATTCTTCAGCACAGGCTTCAGAGATAGAAGGACACAGCTTGATTTTGCCGATTGCCCCTGTCCTGGGGTGAGTATGGCATTACTGGCAGCAGCCATCACATTTGTGTTGCAGGTGGCCAAGGATCAGCACTGTCACACCTGGCACTGCCAAAATGCTTAATAAGATAACCCCTGTGTTTCCAAACAGCTGCACAAAACTGTATGAGAGAGGAGCAACCTCTGAATAAACTTTAAAATGAACTGTGACTTTCAGGTAGGCCTCTAGAGTAGAAATTAAGAACTTCAGTGTGAATGTGATCAGACGGACTCTATAAAATTCAACCCTGAAGAAAAGGTCTCTAAACAATTTAATGTGGTTAAATCTAGTTTAGTTCAGTGGGGCAATTCAATAATCATCTCTAAAGAGCTCTACTTATTTCTTATGTGGTTTAGTGTTATATGCAAATTTACCTTCAGTGGGAAGGCAACATTAGTGCAAACAAAATGTCATGAGGCCAAAAGAGGAAAGAGCCTGAGATTTTGTTTTGGTAAATGAGATGGTGTCAAAGAAAATATAGAGAAAGATCCCCCATTAAAGTTCCCTTTATCAAAATAGAGGCTACATGGAAGAAACTCTTCTCATGCTAAACAACAAGCACAAGACAAGTTCAAAGCCAGTTTGAAGTGGGACTTCCTGTCAACATACCCTTTGTGGTGATACCTACAATTGGAAATGCTGCAGAAATTACAAGATTGGGCATCATCAAAAGAAAATCCAAAGCATAAGTAATCAGCATGAGATTTCCACAGTCCCACTGAATGAAATACTTTTGGTGTGTTTCTGTTTCAATGAACCACTAAGCAAAAGCCATTTTCATCATAACATAGAAGAGTTTGCTGCTTGAATATTAATCTCAAAATTATCTCTGCAACAGTAATTGTCTAAGATATCTCCTTTTCGTAATAAATGACTGTTCTCCTCTTCCACAAGAGGAGCAATGGTATTTTATTTATTTATTTATTAGCTTTTTCTTTCTATTCAAAAGAAGAAGGAGAACATTTTTATAAGAGAAGAGCTGGATTTGCAGAGAAAGCTATTTTTATGTCTCCCAGCAGTAGATTTTAAGAGCCAGTCTAGCTCTCACGAAATGTCCTCACTTTCCCTTCTGACCCATCCTCTCTGCCATTTGTGTGTCTAGCATCACTTACTGTGAGAGGCACCCATGGAAACCAGCTGTCAAAGGGTGTGCTGGGTGAGGAGGAGCATGTTTACTCTGACAGAGCTAGGATTTGTGCTGAAGGTATTTCTAAAACATGTTGCATTTCTCCCACCATTTCCAGGACTGATGCAAGACTTGTCAGGTGAGTGGTTCTCTTGTGTTACACAAGAAATCCACTTAGGAGATCTCAGAGGACTCTTGCTCCATCCTGCGTGCATTTTATCACAGAGATCTGAAAATCAGGGTTGTGACCCAGAGCTGGAACTGGCTGAATTGAGTGCCAGCACAGAGAGCAGGCTTATGTGTTCTGAGATTGCTTTTTCAAAACAGTCAGGTAGCATTGGCATTACAAAAACAGAGGCACCTAATGAATCAGAATCTCTAGTACTGCCAGTGGGACTGCCTATCACCACAGATCCCGTGAAAAGAATATGACAATCTTTCAAGAAGAAAGAACAAAATAGCTCATATTCAGATTTCCTCCTTTCTGTTTGTCTTTTGAAAAAACAAGCAGATAATGCTCTGGAGGGATAATGACAATTCAGACTGTGAAGTGCTCTCTGCTCAGATTAATGCTCAGATTAATCTTTTGTTTTCTGTAGAATCAGGACCGAGACAACTGTTTAAAGAAATGGGGAGGGGCACCGAAATGAAACATAGGGAATATTGTATTTACTCGGTATGATTATTGAGATTAAAAACCCCATTGTTTGGAACCTTAGAAAAAAGGAATAAGAAACATTGCTCTCCAGTGTTTTAATAGCACACCAGTAAACTTAAATTGAAGAAGGTATAACCTAACACGTAAGTATTGCTGCAATGAGGAAGGAAATATCTTCT
Organism: Grantiella picta; assembly: GCA_013397955.1. Taxonomy (NCBI): domain Eukaryota; kingdom Metazoa; phylum Chordata; class Aves; order Passeriformes; family Meliphagidae; genus Grantiella; species Grantiella picta. The sequence goes on from VZRM01003954.1 coordinate 107,845, forward strand.
GGAAAGGATGCATTTGCTTACAGCATCTCTGAAAGATCTCAGGGCTAATTCATCAGAAATTGAATGCAAATACATGTAGCATGCTACTGCATAGCAGTGTCTAAAGTCAGAACTTTGGAAAAGAAACAGCTCAGGCTGACAGCTGTGCTCATTTTTTTGAGCGGTTCTCTTGTACAAAATTTACCTTTAAAATTCTATGACATTATTAGAAAGAGATTATCTTCTCATCCTTCTCAAAAATTCAGTTTTGGGTTCTTAACCCAAGGATGAGCCTCAGCACAGTCTGTCTCCAACTACAGTGAGAGAGACAGTGCTTTTCATTATTGCCAAGAGATGATCTTCCTTCTAAATGCTAACTGAAACCAAACAAATGAGTGGAAGACAAGTAAATACTTTTTGTAGCAAGCTCATTACACGACCCCAGATACGACTGTATACACCCTTGAGCCTCCTATATTGCACTTACATGTGCATAAATATGCAGTGCTGACTCCACAGTGTGAGTGCTATTGCATTTTGTCTCATACGCAGAGAAGTCAAAAAAGAAAGTCGCACATGGAGAGGGAAGTAGTGGGGGAGGTCTTTATTTTCTTTGAATGCAGTATCTCCAGCTCCCACAAAACAGAGCCCAAGAGAGCCAAAACTACACAACCTGGCTGCTAAGAAGCATGAAACAGAGAACACTTGGTCTTAGCCGGACAGTTCCGAGAAGTCCCACATGTTGCATTGGTCCTCTGCATTATGTAAATTGTTTGAGTTGCCAGCAGCACTGCATCTCTCCTGCTTCTTCTTCACAGAAGCTCAGCCTGAACTGTGAATTCTATAGGAATAAGAGAAGAGTGACTGTGCAGCTCCAGTTGTGAGTCCTGTTTCTCAAGAGCTTGAGCTTCTGAGGTTCCGTCAGTAGGTAAAGCCTCTACTTCCACTGCTGGGCAGTGTGGCAGGCTCCTCCTCAACACCTGATACCATTCAGACATGCATGTTTGGGTGGACGGGGTCATGGGTGGGAAAGATATGGAGGGTGGTCTCTTGCAATATTTGCCAAAGTCTGTGTGCGAGAAATAGGTAAACCCACAGAACTACAGCACAGGTTGTTTCATTAGATCATACATCGCTGCTGAAATGTTTTTCTCCATCATTCTGGTGATGATTCATATGCAGCTTCAGTTGGTCTGCATCTTAGGTAAGATCTCTGAGACTCTATGGCACCATTTCCAGGGATTGAGCCAAGCAGTCACATAAAATAGAAGAAAGAAAAGGGTCAGCTTTAGCTAGAAAACAGTGGCAGGAACTTAAGACTATATGAGGTAACAGCCCTTGGGACAAGTTCTGTGGCTTTACCATCTATTTGTATTGCATCTGGTCCAGTAAGGCATTGGGTCTATTACAGAGACACTAATACAATATTTATTTATGAAACTGCAGGCCTGTCTTCCAGTCCAAGAAAGAAGTGCCTGAGAGTGGGTTTATGTTAGCACCTGTAAGAGTTCAGTGCACACCCAGCCCTGAAAAAAAGTACCTACCAGATACTTACCACCAGGTAGGTGGGAAAACACAAACTAGTGAAGATAGCAGGAGCAGTGTCCAGGAATTACACAGATTTACAAAGTGAAAAATCTCCTCTGTCTTCAGTTGGGGCACACAAAACTTGGCAGATGAGTCTGTGAACGGATAGGAGATTCACAGCTGAATTATTAGCTGTGTATAGTTCCAAAAGTCCTTCACATATCTCATGGGACTAATTTCTAAGTCATTAACCATGACCTTACAACTAAGTCATGAGACTGAAGCAGAAGGCTTCATGTGATTTGAGAAGTCATCCTACTAATCTATGGCAATACATTGTGTTTCTATTAAGGGATTAATAGAAATCCCTTAATATCAGGATTTTCTGTAGCAGTAATTACAGAAATTGATAGTTCTTTGAGGAAAAAGCTACTGTGGGACTGAAATAGTTGACATTTCATGAGTTTTGTACATGAGCTAGTAACTGTCATATGTTTCTGCCAGAATATTTAACGTATGGCTACGTGCCATGAAACAGATTTCTCACTAGGACTCACACATTTTTGTTTTGACTGTGGAAGAAATTAGATGAGATTCATATTCCCTAAATGAGCTACCTAGAAGTCTGAGGTATGAAAGTGAATTAATCAAGACTTCCTTCATACATAAAGGGAAAGGACAGGACCATCATATATGTTTACCTTATCAAAAAACTGTTCAAGACAGGTTTGGACATGCTTCTTGACATCCAAAAGAGAAGCCAGCTCAGATACAAATATTTAACTCTGATTTTTTAAATGAAATAGGAAGGTTTCTCATTATTGCTGCATATTTTAAAAGAATCCATGTAACTAGACATACACCCACATATACCTACCTAAAGATAGACAAACATATTAAAATTAAAGAGAGTTTTCTAAATCAAGCATCACGAACTGGAAAACATCTGAAATAAGATGGATTTCTAACTCCCATCACATCATAAAGATCAAACAACTATGACACATCCTCCAAATTTCCTGCAACTGCAAACACTTGCTCAGTTGGACATTCCTCCTTAAGAATGGACACCCCAGCTTCACTTTGCTAATCTGGCTGGAACATTTTTGGGTTGCTAGTCATCCATCTCTGCCCAGCAATTTTGATCAGTGTAGTAAGAAACTAACAGACCAGTGTCCTGCAGAAAACTGACTCACATAGTAGGTGCAACTTCTGTCTTCAGCTAAGTGATTTCCTGTCAAAGAGAACCTTACTCAGTGACTTCCTTGGAGGTCAGTCCTATCTGGCTACAAGTAAGAGCAGGATGAGACTTCTTCCTTCAACTCAACTGCAATCCCTCTTTCAGGCATTGGGCAGAAGCTATGAAGTCCAGCATAACGTAGTGGTGACAGTAGGAGCAGTAGTAGTGGTAGTAGTAATAATAGCGGTAGTGGTAGTATCATCTTAAACCTTTGACTGGGTTGAAAAGTCACCATACAGGTTTTCCCTAGGTCACCACCTAGAAACATTACAACTCTTAGCAGGGATCAATAACAGGAAATGACAGGGCACAAACTGCTCATGTCCACTCAGTAGCAATTTGGATGTGTGTGTAAGAAAGACATTAGAAATGCCAGCTTCTTAAATCAGAAGCAGTTTGGAAAAAATGAAACAAAGTCTGTTAGTTCTCCCTTAGAAGCGAATTTTGGTGGAAAGAAGAAACTTGGAAGAAGTCAAATGCAATGGCATCATCACAGTGCTGCATTCGCATATGAACTGCTTGCGTTTACTGTTACCAAAAAACCCAAAAATTAAGCAAGACCAATGATACATCACAGAAAATTGAAAGCTTGCCCTGAAAATGGCTGACCTTATCAAAGTACTGTATTCCATCCTTTTCTTTTAAAGAAAATTTAATCAGAAAATTTTGGTAATGTTTTTATTCTGATGAAATGGCCTTTTGTGGAAGAAAATTATTCAGGTAGGACATTTGCAAATCACAGCATAAACAACCCATTCATGGAAGCCTGCTGCATCAAAATCTGCTTGAAAGATCGATTAATTTTTTACATAATCAGTGTACCAGCAGATAATGCTCCTTCTGGAGTCATATCTTTTCAGACTGAGATTGCTTTGCTAAAAAATCAATAGAGTTATACTGAGTTTACATAAACTGAAAAATTACAATTTTGTAGCTTTTTCAATTGCAATAAGGGAGCTATATTTTGAAGACATTGTTGAATGTGAAGGATCAAACTTAGAGCACTTATACTGCTTATAGCTGTAACTTTAGTTTGCCAGTGATTCCCTTACCTGGCTGTCCTGGGAATGCAGTTGTTATAATTCTATAAATCCCAGAAAGAGTCTGTCTATCTGTCTATCTGTCTGTCCATCTGTCTGTGTGTCTATCTATCTAATCTATCTATTTCTCCTCTGTCTCTCTCTCTCAGGAATACACTTGATGGTTGATGGTAATTTCTTTCCCTACTGTGCTGCCTCAGAAGTCTATGGAGACGTGCTTCAGGAGAAGGGTGCTCTCCAGCTTTACACACCCATTAATCCCATCCAGAGCACTACAGCTAATGAGAAACACTGGCTCACTGCCTACAAACAGATGTCTTGTCATCTTGCAGAGTCAGGGAAGGGAGACAAATTAACAGTGCGTCTTTAAAAGAGCATTATAAACATTGGATTCTCACTCTTCCAGTCCCATGAACATGCCTCTGCCTATAGAAATGGGGGCAATCACTCATCTTTCAGTGAAGCAACACATTTCAGGAACACTTACAATTAACACATTTTTAGTATCTGAGCAACTGGCCACAGTGACATCTTTTAAAATAACAGATTTTTCGCTCTCTAACTGAAGCTTTCAGAATTAACATGGAGTATTTCAATCACATTTCTCCCACTCGTCGGTCAGCTATGAAACTGCTCACTTTTCTTATGTTTGCTTTTGCGGTTGACATGACTGAGCCACTCTCTGTTCAGCTTGGGGTCTTTTAGAACCTTTTTAGGCAGAAACTTTTTTCCCCAATGGCATTTGAAAAACTTATCTTGGAAAATTCAGTTAAGATAAAACCTACCTTATCCCCGAACCAAAGAAATACTTATTTCTCTATATACAGATTAATTAGTATCAGTTGCTCCGACTGTTCTTATGAGAGGGTTTGTTTGGTGAAATGTCTGTAATTCCTTTGAAGGAAACCACTTTTCAGACATAGAAAGCAGGGCTTTCTATACCATGCTGGGGCATGGCTGAGCGGAAATTATGAAGTTAACTTTCTTCTTAACAGCTCATTTAATACTATGCTTTTAATTTTTTACTAAAACAATGTTGATGACATACTGCTGTTTTGATTATTTCTGAGCAATTCTTGGACAGCATGAACCCTTCTCTGTTTCTCACTTGCCCATGCAGAAATCAGGTGATGGGTGGGTAAGGAGTTGGGAAGGGACACAGCTGGGAATGCAGAGGATACCTGGTACTGTATGACCTTGTGCTTAACAATAAAAGCTGGGGGGAAGGAGGAGGAAGGAGGAATGCTCTTGGTTATAAAATTTGTCTCCCCAAGGTGCCAACACATGTGCTGATGAGGCCCCACTTTTCTGGAAAACACTGGATATATATTAGATAATGCAATAATTTTTTAATTGCAATGTGGAGAAAGGACAAGAGGTGGACTTCTATTATGTATGTAAACTGTTCATCTTTGTTGGGTTTGTGATGACATTACTTTGATTTTCAGGTGTGGAACTTTTTTTGTGGATGGAAATGAGTTTCTAAGGAGTGTATTGTGAATATCTAAATAATTGGCAATTCAGCTTCACAGAGACAAGAAGTGGAAAATATTAGATGTAGGTGTACAGGCTTTGGTAGTAGGCATCTACAGCAGTGGCCTCTGTGAGAACAGGCCAAGTGTTACCCTGTGCTGGACACAGATGATTCCAGGCTGTTCCAGCTGGTTCTAACAGACCCAACACAGGACCGAGCTGAGCCTCTCAGTCAAGCTCGTGTCACCTCTGGGCAAAGGTATTTAAGAAAGATCACAATGCTGTGAAGAGTGAGGTTAAAAAAAAAAAAAAAAGGCAAGAAATTACCCTGAAAATGCCAAGGTCAGAAAAGGAAGAGGGGGAGGAAGCTCTCCAAGCTCCAGAGCAGTGACTGCCCCTGGGGCCCATGGAAAGGATCGCACTCGAGCAGATAGCCACATTGCAGTAAATGAAGGATCTTATGCCAGAGGAGGAAGATATTTTCTGTCAGGAGCTGTGGCCTGTGGAGAGGTCCTCTTCCCAAAAGTTATGCAGACCCTAGCTGGACTACAGCACAGTTGAAAAAGCTTCTTTCTGCACCAGTTACAGAAGGAGTCTAAACAATGACTGTAAATAAAGTGAAATACTGTATTTTCAGGACACAGGGGATTGTTTGTGTCCTTTGCATTTGAACCCTGTCTTGTTATGGAATAACTGTGCCTTGCAGACAGGCCATGATGAGCTCAATTTTGGCACTTCTCTTTCTGTCCCCCTGGCGCTTGACTTCTGCCTCCATCCAAGACTGGCACCACTGAGTCATCAGACCAAGTTGTTATTACTAAAGGTAGCTTCTGCAACTGTAGCTGAAAAATAAAGGAATTAACCTTACATTTAGAAAGCATGAGCATCACAGGTGAAGGTGTGTCTCTATGAATGAGCACAAGAATTAAGGGATATTTTCCTTTCATCCTGCTGCATTGCAATATAACTACTAAATACACCATTCACCAGGGTAGTGAATGGTGTATTGAATAGCAGAGTACACCTGTGAGTTTGCACTGCTCATAAACACTTCACTGTCATTTAAGGGAATTCAGCCTTGTCCTGTCAACAAGGCAGGTGAAGTGAGGTAATGAATGCTCCTAACATGATTTTGGTGAATGCATTCCCTTGTCTCAGTGGAGCTAAACCAGTAGCCCTCTCAGTTACAAAAGGGAAATAAGTGCAGGTGTTTCATACTATTTTTCTGGGCCAAGATTCCCTTCTAATTATCGCTGCATTGAAGATCTTTGGAAAATAAATATCAAAAGGGGATTTTTTAAAACACAAATTCAAAGTGACCTGAAATAGTGTAATATATAATTCATTGTTCCCATCCTGTTCTTCAGCTGTATTTCAGATGACCTTGAACTTTTGAATTCTGAGCCTGGCCCCAGACTGAGGAGTGAGGCACTCACATGGAAATGCTTTTGTGGTAATAATCTCCTGAAACTTTTCTGTGCAATGATGTATTTCCCATTGTAGGTTTCCTCACTGAAAGAAAATAGAAGGTAAGCATTGAAAACTGGGTTCTAATGCCTCATTCTTACTTTATTCTTTCCAGATGGAGTAATTTTTTTGGTTTTTTGGTTTGTTTTTTTTTTCTTCCCTGTTGTTTTGCAGGGGTTTTTGAGTTATTTTTTAGCGGCAAAGTATCATTCCACAGAAGAAAAGAAAAATCACAATTCCCTGCTTTCATTATTGTAGTCTATCAGTTCCTGGAGAAAAAGGATTGTGTTTCTTGGTCTTTCCAAAAGCTGTGAACTCTCCTGTTGACCTTCTCTTAGCAGTTTCAGACTCCTGAATTGGCTAGCTTTCTCTGTGGATGAGATCCAGGCAGTTGTTTCTGGTCAACTCATCCCTTCACAGCTCTTTAAAAGCAGAATGACACAGGTGTTTTTTGCCACTTACCAATTATTTAGAGCTTTCAGATGCTAATGATACTGAATATGCAAAGAGACCTCTCCTTATATGCATCTGAAAAAATTTTACTTGTACAGCATTGAAGTGAAGATACAGAGAATTCTCTGGAAGAAAACAGTGTCCTTTCAGATGAATGCTTTATGAACATCAGTGCAGGAGAGAAAGATATTGCATGGAATGAAGTTGGTAAATTACTTTTTCTTTCAAGTAAAAATAAAGGACATACAAAATTAGAAGTAATATTACTTAAACAGCGAATCTCAACACATATGGATCACAATAAGTGAAAATTCACTCTTCATCTGCTTAGAAACAACTATTAGGACAAACAGTGGAAAATGACTCTATAGAAAACATACAAAAAAAGTACCTAGTCCGAAGAAAAACAATTCATTTCTTTGCATGATTGTTAACAGTTAATGTTCCCCCTTCTTGAATCTACAGAGATTCCAACAGCTTTGCTTTCTTTCGTTCAGCAGGGAGGGCTGAGATTGTTTGTGCATTAATGTTTAATAGCGATTGCAATGCAGCTGAAAACAGGAGGGTACAAGCAGAATGACTGAGTTGTCCTGTCCTACCGTAGGATTCCTAAATGTCCTTGTGTAACTCACGTCAGACAAGATGAAAGAAGAGGGCAGCACTAAGAGACCAGAGAAAAATCTGAGCATGTGCAAGTTGAGGCCTCTTCTGTAGACAAAGGCGAAAGCGCAGCACAACTCAGATGAGATTCGTTGAACCATCATACACCAGGTTGTTCTCCGGTTCCCAGTGCCATCAACTGTGCCTGTCTCTCAGGATCTCACCATTCTTCTGTCCAGAAACACTCCCTTTTTAAGTGAGCTGAGAAATTCATAGCTCAGCCTGACTGGATATCCCAGTCTTCCTGCAGTGTCTCTTGGGAAGTATCTTAAGGAAGGTGACCAGGAGGCCAGCACAAGCCACAGCAATGAGCTTCACATGATTGTGAGTAAAGCTTCCAACAGAGCACATGGATAAGGTCTCACAGACCTACTCTTTTGTTCCAGGTTATAACATTTGTCTTCTGTGTAACTGCTGACTGTGCCTTCTGCAATATTCTATATGCATTTATAAAACTGCAGTTGAAGGATCTTACAACATGGCAGAAAGTGTCAGAGGGAGTTATACCATTTTGGTTGCCAATGTGAATAATCATCTCTGCCTGGCTCACCTCTCAGTCAGCATCTCTCTGCCAACAAACACCATCTCATGAGTGGTAAGAATGGAAAGAGGAGGCTGCAACCTCTCTGAAGGTTTTAAAGCTTCTCAACCCATTCTGTCACAAGCTCACTGGAGAAACACACAATCAGCAGACAGTCAGGGCTAGTCCTAGGAACAAGAAGTCTGCCCTGCCTGTTCTGCATAATCATTATCGAAAATCCAGAACTGGGTAGAAAAAGAGGCGCGGAAACACAGAATTCTCCTGAGGATCACCTACCCAAGTGTGCACAGGGGAAGGAGAGAGAAAAGCAACCCAAAATCAGAGGGGTTGTTAAGAAAACTAGGTTCTTTCACAGACTGAAATCAAGTTTAAGAAAATGAAACTTAATGGTCATTTTTCTGAGTGGAAAATATTCAGTAATGATGTCCCTCAGGTTTTATTTAGCATCCTCATCAGAAAACTTGTGAAGGAGCTGAATAGTGAAACCTCCAATCCTGCTGATGATAGTCTGATAGTCTTTCAGTCAAATGCCACAGTTAATGATGAGGCAGTCCAGAATGACCTTTTAAAACTGATTTAGTGGGAAAAAGAATGGTTGATGACCTCCAGCACAAACACAAAACAATGTATCTACAGAAAAAATAATTCTAAGTCATGTTATTGTGGCACTGAGAGCAGAACTGGCGATTTTGCTCAGGACAGAGGTCTCAGTGTCACTGTAGACAGGTCTCTGAAAATATTTCTTCAGCATGCAGTAACATTGAGTTGAACAAAACCCAGAAAAATGCTTAGCACCACCAGGGAAGGATCAAGAAGAAGATGGGGGGAACCATTCTTTTGTGTATAAAAGCATGGTACTTCTATTTCATAACCACTGCTTGCAATTCTGTTCTGTACCCCTCTAAACTGGCCACAGCGAGGATAGGACAGGTAAAGGCAATCAGGTGCTGCTCTTCCAGAGAAAGACTGTTCTGCAGTCATAGAGCAAAGGGAAACTCCATAAAATTACTGTGAAATTGGTTTAAAGGAATAAAAGAATCCAGTGGGGAATAAATTTTTGGAATATGCTGTCACAGGAAGACAGAGAAGCAGACCATGTCAAAAGTTGTGGACAATAAGACTGTAATTACATAGTTTAAGACTTCCAGTGACAAGCTAAGTAGAAGAGCTGCAGGAAACAGCCGAGTTTCCATGATTTCCCTCAAGGTTCACCTCTGCCAACTCCCACAGCTGCTGTCTCTGACACTCTCCAGCAGGAGAGAGCCAGCAAGGAAAAATACTGACATGAGAGTGGAGAGGCTCCCCATGGTAGATAATGGATTTTCTAGACGTAGAGAGTAAAGATGGATGATTCCTATTTGTGCCAGTTCTCTTGGAAGCCTGGGAATGTGCAGGTGGGCTGACCTATCATATAGACAGGAAGAGAAGGTTGATCCAGCTGAGAGGTAAAAACTAGCTGCAGACAATAACTGGGTGAACCTCACTGTTGTTGGCTACATAAAAGAAGAACTAAGTAGAGAAAAAAATGAAAAAGAGCTACTGCAAGACTACAGGCACATGTAAACTCAGAGAACAATCTACTCTGGAAAACAAAGAAACTGCTTGACCAACAGCATAGAAAACCTTCTTAATTTTTTTTCCCCATAATTTGTCTCAGGAACTGAGACCTTCTGTCTTAGGAAGCATTTTGACCCAGGAAAATCAGCTTAGACACTTATCAGCAAGATTTGAACAAGAACAGGGAGGACGCTAAGTTTGCTGAAGCACTACAGATCCAAAGGGAACAAGAAATGTTTTCCTTGTACTCCAGGAAGCTGCTGTTGCCCAGATTCAACAGCATGGAAATACAGATACTGAAGACACTACTTCCATTTTGCTAATGACTGCCAGTACAGGAGGGGAGAAGACAAGGAAGGCCTTGCAGCTGCTACCTGCAGGAAACCTTCCCCAGTGGGGAGAGTACACTCAGCCCAGCTGGTGTGAATGGGCCTCTGCAGGCTTTGAAGCTGCACTGTGTAGGGGTAGGTGACAATAGGTAACAGCTTGGACATGCTCTTCTTCCTGAGCTCAGACCCTGCACTCAGATATACAAAAGATCCATGCCTGCCCAAATGTTGGGAGAAAAAGTGGGATGATCATTTAAGGAGATTTGGATCTCAAAGGATAACACTGTTTTCACAGGCTCTGCTTATAACTTCAAAAAGTGTCAACACCAGCTGCAAGAAAAGTGTTGAGTAGAGAAGGCCCTTCATTACAGAAGTTCTTCACCACCTTTCTGGTATCCGCCTCTGAGGTAGAAAATTGCTAAGAGATTTCCTCTCTTAACTGCCAGCTCCACTTACTTGTCTAATTAGATCCAAATTCCATTATTTGGTGTCTATTGCTTTCTATCTGTCTGTGTATAGTTGTACCCCTGGAAGTTGATAGGAGCTTCTTTTTCTCTATAGTTAATTCAAACCACTGTACATGCATTCCCTCCTCTGTTCAGCTTTGTGAGCCCAGACTCACCTAAGATGCTATTCTATACATCATCTGGGTGCCCCATTCCATGTGGGACCACAGTGAAAGTGAAATCCGTGTGCAAACTGGGTGAAACTTCTTGGGAAAGAGATAGGTGCTATCAGGTTGGTTTGTCACCCAAGTACAGGAGTGTGGCAATTCCCTGTGGAGACTTGTTTGTATCTAAACAGCTTCTAAGGTAAATGCTGGCTTATTGTTGCATAATGTGGGCTACATGTGGATTATAGCTGGCAACAGTCCCTTGTTGTGGATTGAAAGAAATGACCAGTAGAGAGTAATCTCACAACCAGTTCAATCCAATGTATGGATCCAACCCACAGACTGCAAAGTACTTTACTTGATTAGGAGTCATGCACCCTCTAAGCACACCAAAAGAATGTTTCATCTATAAGACGTGTGGAATTTCAAGCAGGCAAACTGACTGCTTGAATGCCAGAATAATAAAGATGGTTTCAGGCCATTTCAGTCTGATCTGAATATCTGCCTTTTATGAGAGTTCTTTTAAGTCCAGAAATCAGACTTTGCCTTTCTTCTCCTTAATCTTTGAATAGAGCCATCCTTTCAAAAGGCATAATGAAGAATATGTCTTTTTGATGCTTTGCAGTCCTGGAAAAGAGAAAAAAATGCTATCATCATCATTATCGTCATCATTATCGTCATCATCATCACCATCATTAATAATTTTTATATTTATTTGAAGAAAGTTATATTTTTATTTTTTTTAAATGAACTTTTCTCTTTACAGAAAACAGAAGCAAAACAGGAAAATGGGCAAATGTTACAACCTGAAGCTGTCACAGCAGCTCTCCTGAGAATTTTTAGTCTGCCAGACTTGTCACAATCCATCACACTGATTGCTGTGTCACCTTGCATCTTGAATGAGTTGTTCTTGGCAAGAAAAAGCTAAACTTTCTTCCCAGGGTTTGCCAACCCCTTTCCCTGCAACAGTGACAGAGAGATGATGCCATTTATCCGGGCCTTCAGAAAATTAGGAATGTCTCTACCTTACTTTCACACTGGAGGCTCAGAAGAGAGCAAGTGTTTAGTTAAGCAGCACAAACTTGCAGCTGAGGCTTTGTTGTCTCTGCCATATCATACACTAATGATACATACATACAATAATGGCCACTTTGTACAGTGGCACATATTCCTTCTTACCACACTACTCTTTCTCCTCGCTCTGGGAGGAAGGGATCTGTCACATGGGGCTGAAGAATCAGAGAGGAAGTGGGGTGATGGTCTAGATATGTTTGCCCTGCATGGGACAGAACGAGGAGCTAGCAGCTGGAGAGGGCAGGCAATGTGTAAGACACACCATGGCCATGATGAGGAAGGGAAAGACAGTGAAGAAGCCAGGAGCAGTGCTATGCTTTTTTGATTTACTATTTGCTTTCACAACTACCTTGTTTTCCCTTGCTAGTGTGCTAACAAGCAGGACACATCCCTTCTCCCCTACAGCTATCTTTAAGGAAGGAAAGAAAACCTATCCTTCTTTTGGACATATGGAGAAATCAAAGCACTATGAGGAAGGCAGCTCTGCCATTTGCCATAATAAATAAAACCCATCAGTATTTGGAGTAATCACACCCTACATGCACAGAACATACAGATGCATTAGATCATCCTTGTAACTGTTGTAAGATTACAAGACCACAGGGAACTGAGCTCTGGAGTTAAACAGCATGGAGCAAATCCATAAAAATTTCAATGTGAATTGCACATCTACAGGCTAAAGGCTAATGCCCTCTGCCAAGAGACAGAGCGTTGGCAGAGGGTGGAAAATTACTTACTTTAATTAGTTTAAAAACAGAAGAGGATTATGAGGATTTTTGGATGATTCATAAATGCAATGGTTCTTTTAATCTAGTCATTACAGGACTGAAAAATGAACTCCATAGGAATTTTCCTTTATGCTCTGAAATTGGTGATTTTTTTTATAGCTGTTTCAACTATCAAAGTAATCTCTGATTTACTGACCTGGAAATATCTTCTGCCTTATCAAGAAACAATGTCTGAGACTGACTGCTGCTGCTGATACGATTATTAACTGAGAGCAGAAGAGCTGGTGAAAGCAAGGAATTCTGGCTGTTAAGAGTTAATTTAACTATGCCAAGAAACATAGTTTCTTTCCAGTTTATCCAGGGCGCCTGGATCAGACACATTTCATGCACTTCTGCTTTCTCACCAGACACTCCCTTCTGTCTCCTCCCTTCTCAGTTAGCCCATTTCTTTTGCTTATCAGGAAGCAAAATGCCAGTGAAGATTTTCCAAGTCTCATTCACAACATCTGAGCAGGTTCCCCTGAAACTTTCTAAACAGCATTTAGCCAGAGCTACACACCTTGTATGGAAAGGATTCATCCTGGATGCTGAGAGCATAGAAAAATGCTAACTGTGTCAGGTGGGATGTCATGGAAAACATCTGTCACAGAGCACACCATCTGCTCTCCCAAAAGTGACAGAACCAGCCACTGTGATTTTCTTTCTGTCCAAACGCACTCTAGCTCTTTTTCTTTGGAAAGCATATATCAATAGGTGGCATAGCCAATGACAAGGCAGTCAGTCAATTTGAATACATTTGTTTCATTGAGATCTTCAGAAAAGGGTCTGCAGGGAGATATGTCTGGGAAGCCAGTACTGACCTACAGATGAGAAGTGCTAAACTAACCAGGTGTAGTTATGATCTTAGAACCTCATTACTGCAAGTTTGCGCATATTTGCACCACTGCTGAAAGAGGTTCAGTCAGATGGATCAGACACATTTGGGCACAATAGAGATATAAATGACACATTGAATTTTGTGTCTAGTTTTCTGATAAAATCTAGGTACCTTCCCCAAACTGTGACACTTGGGAGTCAAGAAGAAATAACATGGATACTGTCAGATTCATAATAAAATCCTAGCAGTCCAAATACTTTGAAAGACCTGGAGGGTGGTAGTCTGTACTCCCTCCTTTCCTTTGTGACTTCTGCTGTCTTTCCCTACCTCAAGCCCTCGGGACTAGTTCTAGGTGTTGGCAGAGCACTCCTTTGTCCTGCCTGCATACAAGATAAAGGAGACAATGCCCTGTTCACAGTATTGAATTCTGTGCAGCAGAGGGGAACTGCACAGCTGATTTTCCAGAACTGTTGGCAAATGAAGGTAAAATAAAAAGCTCTGTACAGATCTGAAAGCCTCAACAAGTTAGGACATCATCATCTGCCTGTCTGAAGTAACTCTGAATGTCCTAGCCTGCTGTGCTGAAAATTTGTTTTCTTGTGTAGTAATTCTCACAACACTGCCTGATTATTTCTAACAGAGCAAGAGTAATGGCCTGGAAAAACCTCCACAAACTGAAATTCAAAGGTATACAAGCAGGTGAGAACAGCATGTCTCAAGTGCTGGTCTCATTCTGACCTCTGAAACACTTAATTTTATTTTTATTTTTACTGGGATATGCTATTTAGACCCAAATTGCACCTCACTGATAAAATCCCAGGCCAAGTCTCAGAAAGATGACAATTTACCTTATTTCCACCTGCTGTCCCTAGGAGTCAGCAGCTAGGTTCTAAGCAAAGTTATGGTTTTATCTGTTTGTCCTTGCTAGTGGTAGCAAGAGTCTGTTAATTGAAAGGCAGTTATCAGTGACATAACAATGTCATCCTCTCAATTTTTAAAGAGAACAGGGAAATCTTTGCTGATGGACTACGTAGTTCATGGTTATACCAGCATGCCTTAGCCACAGGGCAGAATCTGGACATTAAACCTAAGAAACTTGGATTTGCACAACACAGCTAGACTAGACTCTACTGCCCCAGTCCCAGCCTTTCCTGCCCTTACCCCCTGGTGATTTTACTCTCCTTCTGGTGATTTTAGGAGTAACTAAAATGTTTTCCTCCCCCTAAATGGGCAAATTAATAAAAGAAAGAATGATGCAAAGAAAAGGGGAAATCTATTGTAATAAGAGCTAGCAAGTATTTTGAGGTTTTGGGAATGTAAAGACTGCACATCAAGTACAGAGTTCAAACTTCTCGGACATCCTCATCTGTGGTCAAAAGATATTCATCCCCTTTTTTATGGAAAATGCCACCTGTGCTGAAAGATAGGAAGCTAGAAACTGCTGTAATAACTTACCGAATGTATGATTAGTAGCAATTCTTTACCTTGACAACAGGATGAGAAAGAAAAATCATCTGTGTGGGCAAGATAAACCTCTGCAAGCAGCTCTAAGCTCAGCCATCAGCATCTTCAGTCTCCCTCCTACCAGCAATGTGAAGATGCTGACTGCAAACACCTTCTGCTCAATTAATTACTAGGAAAAAGCTATGCCTGGCTCAATCTTTCCACTTTATTTCACCTGGCATAATAAAAAATTTATAAATACAGTGTTCAACATGTCAAAAATTGTGTGCATTTATATCGTGTCAAAAATTTTTCTTTTTCTTTGTGCAGATTTTAACAAACAACCATCCAGCCCACTAAGTTAGGGGACTTGGAGGGATAAACTCAAACACGTGATCCCTCACAGATTTACATTACAGCTGCTCACATGCTTAGTTATAAATTTCTTATTGCTTATCAAGCTTAAATTATCTCTGATGTAATAAAAAACACATATAAGAAGGAGCCATCTATTTCTGTAAGAACTGGGTTCCATACCATCTATTCTAAAAGAAATTTTCAGAAACTGACACTGAAAAATGCACTGTAAAGGGAAAAGCATCATTTTAGAAATCCCTCATTGTTTAAGTAGCAAGAAAACCAACAAAATAACTAAACAAAATCCCAAGTGAACACAAAAGAAAGTGAAGAAAAAGAAAGGCATTTAGACTTCAGGAAGTCGTTTTTTGATTCTGAATTCCATTTTTTTGTCACACTGAAAAATGTTATGCAATTTTTTGGGAAAAAAAATCTGAACATTTTGTGTTAAGTGTTTTCAAGGTATTTATGTTGCAACAATGAAGTTATTTCTGACAGAACAGGCTGAGCCTGAATGTACTCATGTCAGATATTTCTAGATAGCACAAGAAGGAATAAAACCCTCTGTACTTGTCCTGAGAGGTAAATTAATGTTTCTCTAACTCCCAGTGTCTTTGAGCTCCACAGACCATCAACAACACTTACTTTCTACCATTAGCTATAAAACTGCCCTAATCCATTGGCCAGCTACTGCAGATTTGGGCTGTGGAGGAGGAATGTGAATGGTCAGGGTGGGTCTTCATATAGCATTAACGAAAAATGGGGAACTGATTCTCATTCCCATGGACATTCATACAACAGGGTTAAAAAAAGGTGGGCCTGAAAATTAATCACTTCTCCATTGCACAAGAAGCTGAAAGCAGTTTTAATACAGACATCTTACTGGTTTTCAGGTCCTATGCAGTTAGAACATGAAATCTATACAGTAAATGTATCCTTTCAGAACTCTCATATACCAAGCTAAACAAGTGTAACACAGATTCACCTTCTTTCTTGATTTAAAGCTTTCCAGTTTTCATGTGAATCCTTAATCACTCTCTTTTGTCAGGAGCTCTTAACTGTAGAACATGGCATGTTTCCCTGGGTTTGTTTTTAGGACTCTGCTTGGAGTCAGTAAATTACCAAGAGTAGCTTTGGCATGACTCATTCTGTCTCCTGGATGATCTAACAGACTGTAAATATGAAGAAGGTTTGTGAGGAAATGCACTGGGGAGATTGTGCCTGGATGTTTTTATCATTAAAAATATCGCTACCTTGTGTTGTTCCTGTCCAACAAGGCAGACTTTTATATGTAAATCTTTCCCTAAGCATGCTAATGAGGTACATAAAACTGCCTCTTTCTTCTGAGCAGCCAGAGTCCACAGAGAACTCCCTGTTTCAGCTGTAAGTTATGAGAATCCTGGAGGATACACTAACATATCCAAAGCAGCCTTCATCTTTATGCAGTGCTGACCTCTCCCTTTCTTACTATGTACTGAGCTGTCTTTAAAGTCCTTTCAGCTACAAGAAAAGGCAGAAAAGATTGGAGGCATTTGCATACTTTTTAGTCAAGAGCTCTTGATTAAAAACTGGAATCTATATCTTTTACTTAATGAACATTCCTAAGTGTCACAATTACTCCAGTGGCAACATGAGAAGTTTAGCTCCCAGTATGGACACACCTTAAGTGCTTTATGCAAAAAGCAATTACTGGAGTGGGATGAATGTGCGTTCTTGAAGAAGTTGGGATAGGTCAGCTGACATTCCCAGTGCTCTTGGAGCAACACAAAGGCTTAGTAAGCATCAGTGAGTTTCTAACACAGAGATGGGCAACCTTCCACAGCAGAGTTTGGAAATCTGTATGTTTTGGTCTCTCATCTTATGACATTTTCTGTAAGACACACCAACTCACCTTCACAGAAAGGTTTTCTCAACACAGACTCAGAGCAGCTCTTACTGGAAGCACAGATATGCTCAACCCTGCCAGAGGACAGGCTTTTCTTCTGTGAGGTGGTGCCCAGAGAGCTACATATCTGGTTTGAATGTCCATCACCACTACTATAGACCAGTGCTGCTCAGGCTTGATGTGATCTGGCCATAGTGCCCTGTGGAGTTCTAGACCACTGTAATGATCCACACAGATTGGTTCACCCTGTTTTAAGTCTGTCAGCAAGAGCTATAGACAGACTCAAGCTCCTCTCATCAGAAGGCCAAACTAACCCAGCAATGAGGCATGAGGCACTGTGGGCATGTAGGGGTGAAGGCACAGGATGAGGCAACAAGGATCACGTCTTCTGATGATGATATAAACCCTCTGTGTACTGTACTGTACTCCCCAGTATGACTGTATTCAAATGGCTTGAGGAGTGCACAACAATTTAGTTCTGATTCTTGCACTCCAGGAGAACTTGATACCCAAATGCCAACTAGACTGCCCTAATGGAGGTTAGGGCTGGTTAATCTTTTGAACCTACAGCCAACCAGACAACAGTTGCTTCTGGTTCCCCCACCTAAAACAAGCCTTTCTCAGGCTTTAAGAACTCCAGGACATTGTTCTGCAGCCTGTTACAAGCAGGTCTCAGCTGGAGTAGCCAAGGACAGAGGCAAAGGGCATAAGACAAACCACTTGCTCATGAAGTGATAATGCACCCTTAAAGCTCCTCTGACAAGAAGGCTGAGCAGCATAAATCAGAAAGATCAGGTAACTCACTGGTGTTATACACCCAAATTTGTTTGGTGTTATAATTTGTTTGGTGTTATATAATTTTGGTGTTATACACCCAAAACTGCATTGCATATCCTAGCCACTATCGTTAAAAGGGCGGATAAATGGAGTTTTAAGAGCAAAGACTCCTTTCACACTGGAGAATAAGGTGGTGGTTGAAAAATCTTTTTCTAAGTTTGCAATTGCTGATGTAAGCAAGACGCTATGCTGCGAATATTGAGACATAATTGGTAAGACAGGTGAGCATAGGGGAAAGTCCTAAATTATGAGTCAGAACAGCCACATTTCCTTTTGTATTTAAAATGCAAAAAGAAAAATCCTGAATTTGCTGGAAATTAAAAGGTAAATGCAAGTATTTGTCCCTGGAAACAGCAGTGGAACAACTGGAAATTTAAAATAGAAACATCAAAAGACATGATAGGAGAAAAGCTGAGTTTCATAAAGCAGAGACTTAGAGCACATTAATTAACCGAGGAAAACAAGCAAAATCAACCTATCCTTTAAAAGAGATCTACAAGCCTGGGAAAAGACTTTAAATGTCTCTACTACAGAACTTCTTCAAAAGAAAGGCAAAACAGAGAAACAACTAGAGACTCTGGCTGAACAGGACAGATGCAGCCCTTCTCCCAGCTGCCCTCTGGTCATCAGTTATGTCAGTTAGTGTTCAGGTGTTCAGGTAGAAAGATAAATGGGTCATCTCTCTACCTGTGTATATTATGAAGACAGGATGAAACAATTGGTTTGAAACAATTGGATTGTTTTTATTAAGCAAAAAACAATCACATAGTTACAATCAGCAACATAGCAAGAGAGAGCAAAATATAGCACCTTATTTCTCTACCATAAATAATACCCAACTTCTGAAATTTGAGGAGTGCTGCAACTTTGGAAAATACTTATGGAAATCTTAAGGATTGAGTTATCCAACACAGTCCACACCATCTCTTTTTTTAATATAGAAATGTCCATTTTTGGTCTAAGTCAAAGGAATATTTAGCCCAGCTTGTCTGTAACACTAGACAGGAGCAAAAGTATTGGAGAGAGCAGAATGAGTAAGCATGCAACAATGCTCTCCTAATCATGAGCAATTTGCAGTTCAAGGGCATCCCCAGCCAAAGAAGATGTTTTTATATTTTAGAGACCCCAATTAATTTATTTTCTATTAACTTGTCAAGTTGCCTTTTGAACCTGTGTGAACTTTTAACAGTCAGAGTATCCTGTAGCAATGACTTACACTGATTAATGGTAAGCCGTATAAGGAACAAAAGAAATCCTTCTGTTTTGAAACTCTTTCCTTCTAATTTCCTGTGTTGCTCTGTAACTTTTTATTTTGAAGAGATAGTGAATAGTCAAACTCCATTCACCTTCTCCAAACCATGTAAGAATTTACAGAACCCTCTCATATACCTTCTCAGCTTTTTCTTTTCCATGGTGCAGTGTATTTACTGTTTTCCATAGCAGTGGAGGTCTGTTTACTCATCTCCAAAGCTCTCACAGGTGTCTGATGGTTCCCCTTCTCCGTACTCTACTTTGCACTAAACAGATCCCATGCGAAACAGTTAAAAATGGCTGTTCTGCTTGGGCATGAAGAGCACCTTGCACAGACCAGTGAATCATAAGGCTTAGGCAGACAGGAGTGAGTGACAAGGTATCCAGGAGCTCAAGGTATTCAGCAAACTGTTACCTGAACCTGGACTAAGTAAAATATTATTAAGTAGCAAGAAGGAGTGATCCACAGGCACGAGGGAGACAGGCCCCAGTCTTGTCCCTTTCAGTATTTTCCCTTGCAGATCAGTTGCAGGTATGTGGGTCTGCTTTTAGGTTGGTTTCTTATCAGTGCAGAAATGGTGCATACAAGATCAGTTGTTTCTCCGTTTAGTTAAGGAAACCCAGTCTTGGAACAGGCGCAGTCATAAATGACACATGGATTTCTAGAAATGCCCATCTGCTGTCTCTCACTTTAAACAAGAGAACTGACAACTTCAAAAGGACTTCGCTCTGGTTTTTCCCCTCCCGAGCTTTTATTTTTTAGCTTTTAGGAACAGCTTTTGTTAGACAAATTCTCACACTCAGTAACATCTCTGAGAACCCTGGAAGTGATGTCTGCAACTGCTGAGAGCTCTATGAGAGTTGATCTTTTCTCTTAAAGCTGCTGAACTGCTATTAATACTTTTAAAAAATCCAATTGTACACAAATACCAATACGATCCGTTGTTCAGGATCATAGTGGAGAGCTAGATAAAATGACTCAACAGTATCCAAGCGCTATAAAGCCATAAGGCAAATAAAACTAGGCCGACAACTGTAAAAGTTGCAAACTATAAGGCAGTCTTGTGATCTCATGGAGAAGGACACAATTTTGTATATTTCAGCTTAGCCATGCATCCAGCTGAGTTTCAAAGCCACGGGTAAACACTTCCCAGAATAATAGCTGAGAAAAGCATAATTGGCAGCGACTACTGTATGAGTACAAAAGAAGATATCAAGAAATATAAAAAGATTTTCCAGATGAGAACTGTCAGAGTCTGAAAATGAAAGGGCAGCTCCAAACCCATCTTTTCTAGGACAAATTCAAGTATATGGCTTATTAAATTCTCTCACAGCTGGAATGCTCCAAAGAAAAATCAAATGAAAAGCACTGTCTGCTCTAAACGAATGGGAAAATCTAGAGCTTTGCAGGAATATCTGTGTTAAAAGAGCAAGTG
The DNA here is from genome assembly GCA_013397955.1 of Grantiella picta. Lineage (NCBI taxonomy): Eukaryota > Metazoa > Chordata > Aves > Passeriformes > Meliphagidae > Grantiella > Grantiella picta. Next base: position 128,612 of record VZRM01003954.1, read on the forward strand.
CAAGTTTACGGCAGCCTTGAGCTGAGCTGGATCATTCTTCCAGCCTATCTGTGAAGCATGAACAGCACGAGCAATAAGCAAAGATCCGTTCCTTCCCTGGGTATGAGTTGTTTCTTGAGAAGAACTGACTGAAAAACATGAAATAGTACCATTAAGGGCAGTATAGAGGTTTCTATTGCTCTGCTTAGGAGGGGTGCATTTAGAGGTGCTCTGTCCCTCAGGACTCCAGTCTCCCAGGTACTTGCAGAGCATTATCTGAGCAATCAGCCACCGCTGAAGACAAACCAGAAGAAATCAGGATATACACTGGGAGAGCCCCTCAGAGCCGGGCTGACAGTTGAAGCACACTCCTTCTTCTTTGCGCAGATCATCCAAAACTGAGGACATTCTGGAAAAATACCTTAGTTCTGTTGGGATTTCAGAAGATTCTGGAATCTCAGATGCCTACTTCAGCACGGGAAGAGCAGATCTGAAGGTCAGATGGGCAGCATCTGACCAATTCAGTTGTATCCTCTGCTTTGTTCTGTTTTGCTCTTTTCTCTTCCAGCGTCTCTCCCATTAGTCTACCACAGGTAGATCACTTTTACCTTCCCCCAGACTCCCAGACTCCTGGGAAAAGGCTCTGCTTCTCAGTCTGTGCACATCACCACAGTGTTACTGGTTGAGTCAGAGAGTATATTTAAGCCAATGAGTCATCCACAGCCCTTCCAGGAGGAGATTTTCTTTAAGACTGCAGTTACTGACACCAGCTGATGTCACTATACTGTGACTATTGAGACATAATTGGTAAGACAGGTGAGAGTAGGGGAAGTCCCTTATTATGGGTCAGAATAGCCATATTTCTAATTGAAATGCTTTAAGTGAGGAAGAAATTATTTTGAAGAGAGCAATCTTGGTGCAATAAGTGACATTTCTCTATTTTTTTTTTTTCAAGATTTCATTTTCTTCAGCATCCAGAAGTGCCACTCAGCTTTTTAGGGATTTTTGGTATGAACTAGAAAACTGGGTAATGAGTTAGTTTCAGTTATAGTCACATTCAAAACTAAGCAGAACTAAATTACTTAAGTATTCTTTAAAAAGAAAGCTATGCATAATGTTGATTAACAGACACCTCTAGCATTCAGTACACTTAGAAACTAATGTTTCTGAGCTATAACCAAAAATGGGGATGGCAATGTATTAAAAATTACTTCACAGAGTTAACTTGTGGTTGTAACTAAAAACGAAACAGAGCCAGCATGTTTCAGAATGCTTTAATAATAAATATTCCTCTGTTTCTGATGCAAGTGAACTTTCTTAGAGAAATTTAGTCCAAGGAAAAATCATGTAAGACAGAAACACAAAACAGAAGAATGAATTAAATCAGCAAAAGTTCCCAACCTGCAGAAAAAAACTGCAGTGACAAAACTACTTACTGAAAGGATATGACAGTAATTAAAAGAGAATATAACTGACAGTAATTCACCATAAAATTTCCATATCCATTCAAATGCAGTTTCAAATAAATGGTTGTTCTTTATTTCTTTGCTGAGCAGGAAGGTGTTGTAATTGACTGACAATCCCATTAGGTATTGTTCCCACCTGTCAGACTTCAGGAGAAGGTTGCACCTTATCACACAAAACAGTCAAACTCCGTTCTTTAGAAAGTTTTTCAGGGCAAGGAACAGGCTAAAAAATTAAAGAAGAAAGAGGCTTTTACAAAATTGAAGACTATATCTTTCAATCCAGCCTATCACTTAAGGCTTCCAATAGAACAACAAAAGTAATTTTGACCTTATCTTTGACTGCATCCTTGGAAGGCAGCTAAAGAAATGAGTGTGAGTCACCACGGAGAAATACATGTGTTTTCTAAATTCCCAGTCACATAAAAGACAGTGGAAATGCAATTGAATCAAAGGAAAGGCACCCAGTCAGATCAGATGTGGGGCTGTTAAGAGATGAATATAAAATAAACTTACACAGGTATCTCTAAAAACAATAAAATGAAAGTTTAAAGCCATGAAATTCTGTTTACAACCTGTACAAACAGCTTTCTGTCTCCAGACCTTACCAATTGGTTCTGAATAGACCCAGCTCATGAAGGGAAGAAGTAACTCTTCTTCCTAAGCAAAAATTATACAAAATAATAGAAGCTCTTGAATTTCTCCTTTTCTGAGGCATCACAGCATAAAGTTCCAGCAAATTCCAGGGTTCAAAAGCCAGCAATGCTCTAGAGAATTCAATCCACCTCAATCTATTGTAGAAAAAATTCTCCACGAATATATGATTTATGAAATAATGAGAGACTGAAATTAAATGGCAGTTTCTCTCATTACTATCATTCATTTAACTGCAGAAAAATCACATAGAACAGGCCTAATGAGGACCCAGTTGACACAGAAAAGTAGAAAAATTTGAAGCACCAGGAATTAATGAAGTAGTAGGATGCAAAATGGAATGGTAAAGGTGCCGTTGAACAGTACAGATTGATCAGCATCTCCTCTCACTGACTGAGCTTTATCACCACAAGGGTAGTGAATCTGTTTGCTACACACTGTGTCTGTTATGTTGAATAGCACAACCCTATTTCTGCCACTTACAAGGGCTCACCAGAGCCTACACTTACCTACAATATTGTTTTTATAGTTTAGGGCTCACTTTCCACAGTCTAGGCATCACAGATCTGTTGAGTTGTGCATTTTCTAGGGTCTGACTCCCACAAAAATTCATCTGTATATTTCCAAAGGAAATTGAAGCCATTTCAGGAAATAAACAAGTGGCACACAAAGCGTAAAAAGGTTGTATATCTTCCCTGAGAACTACACTTGTATGCGGCTTTTATCACTGAAGTACTCTCTGTTCAGTTAGATGGAGGAAATTGCATCCCACAACTCTTTATCAAAGTACTTCCCCTAAGTTGAAGGCATTCCAGAGACAGGATGCTCTCTGCATAAGCAGGCTTCTGAGTCTTACAAGCTCTTTCTTCCCATTGTGGCAGGAACCCAAATCAACAGTTCAAGTTTCTCACTTATGACTGAATTTTCTCCAGGGAACTGCACATGTTGCTTGTGTCTGTGTACACGCCACCTGCAAAGAGTTCTTGAGTAGAATTGCTCTGTCTGCCAGTGCCTGTTATCACTGCCTTTTCCTTGCTGACTGCTTCATATTGTCTTTTCCATGAGAGCCAGACCACATCTTCTTTCAGACTGAGCTTTAGACTCTGTCAGTACCATGACAAACAGGAGGAGAACAATGCAGGCAGCACACTCTAATTATTTTGCATCACTCACAATGATGTGGTCCTCCCATAGATCTAAGTGGAAGGGTATTGTGCTTAAGATATGACCCACAAAATTTAATGGAAACATTTTTTCTGTCTTGCACAAGTGGACAAACTGAAACCTAAGAACATGTATCTAATCTGCAAGCCTCTGAATCCAGGAACAGAGACCAAGTAAAACCTGCCACATCTGTTTGGTTGAGGTGTGAACTGTTCTGGAGAGCCACCATCCACAGGAAGCTGGTGGAAGCTTTGAACTCTGTAGATGCACTGCTATAGAAAGAACTTCTGTCATCGTATCTAGTCTTGCATGGACAAGGAGAGTCTGGGATGAAGGAAGCTGTCACCTAATAGAAGATTATTATGAATTGAACATGATCTGGATGATATCCCACTAATGAATGCAGCAGGACATGAAACTTGTCAGGGCAAATGCCATGCAAGGAGGCATTTAATCATTGCAGCTACAGAAATTGAGAGTCATGGGATAGCTGAAAAATGAGCAGAGCTGTAGCCTGTGGAAAGAGCTGTGAGGTTGACAAAGATACATTGGTACTCTTTGTTGGTCACTTCTGGGGTGAGGAAGGAAAGGCCTTTGCAGACTGATAGGAACATGGCAGGTCAAAAGGATTACAAACATTACACCATGCTTCATTTTGCACTGAGCTCCTCAACTGAGGTCCGAGTAAAATCCACTTTACAACAACCACGGGATGAACTGGAATTGTGTGTGGATGCCAGGTCCTGAGGGCCCAATATAATCACTAACAGGCTCCTATCTCAGACAATTCAGATGTAGGCACTCTTTTGCTTGCACCTTCTACCATGTCTCAATCCATCACAAGAGGAGATACAGGTTGCACATTTTTGAATTCACTTTCTGTCCCAGTCTCTCTGATAAGCCCTTCACATCTCATCTTTCTGCTCTGGCTTTGCTTTCCACCCCTCCTAGGTCAAAGAAGGGGAGCAATGACAGAAGTGCCCCATTTGCATAGGGCCTACTGTGATTACAGGGACATGGAAACAGTAACATGTGCTTTCTGAATCCCGTGCTTTTGTTTCTGAGGTACAGCTGGTGGTTGCTAGAACAATCTCTGTTTACCAGACTTCTGATTAAGTTGATCACCCATATTCTAATGGAATTATTTCACTGGGAAAAAACCCTACAATATGGCAGAGCATAGAGGGTCTTATGGAGATTTTAAATAAAAGGAGAAAGGAAGAAGAGACAGACTTACTAAGACAGTGGGGTTTTCTCCAGCTTTACAGGGATATTACTCTGTTATGAGACAACAACAGTGTCATGGAAGTCTACCACTTCCAGTGCTGACAATGGGGTATGCCGAAACATCAAAGTGTTTAGGATTCACTGTTCTTACTCAGTGAACAGAATTCAACTGAACAGAGGCTTCTGCATGACTCCTCACATCATGGTGCTGAGAATTTAACTTCGTTTCAGGTTAAATGCAAAATGGTTTTTATTCTATGATGTAAGACAAGTGTACAATTCCCATCTGGTGAGGATGCTGAGAGGTAAGAAGTCAGCTTGCTCTGACTCCCCAGCACTACATCTCCATCTGTATGGTGACCAGACCATGACTGCAGCCAGATATGTGCTGGCAGGAAGTAAAATGGGAATGGAAGGGAGATGCTGCTATGGAGGTGATTTTGCAGTACATCTGCCCTGATGCAACTCTTTGCACCAAAGGGTTACCACTTACTACAAAGTCACATAGCAGAGAGGAGTTATGAACACTCTCAGTGGGAGCAAACCACCATTAAAGACTTGGCTGAATTCAGGGACGACATGAGTCACAGTCATCTGACAAACCTGCATGTGGGAAAGAAAGATAGAAAACAACTACTCTCCACTGGTGCTCCAGCAGCAAAAAACATAACCAATGGTACAAGGGTTTTCAGGGCTTATAGGACTGGGATGGCAGGAAAGAACAGGGAAGGCTCAGTAGCAAACTGTGGAGATGAGCCAGTTCTGGACACAGTAAGCTCTTTACAGGTTACTATTATTGATCTTGAAAGCTGTTTTTCATTTTGCTTCACTAGGGCTGAAGGCAGCCCTGTGCACTCCACAACGTGCCTCCCTTAGTGACAGATCATAGTCTGTTCCACCAGAAGCAGACTGTCATTAAAATTTCATGCAGTAGCACACCATGAGAATCATCAGGGAATTATCCAACCACTCTATGTGTACAGTAAAGGGACAATCTTCCTGCCCAGCAAAGCCATATAATTGAGATGATCTTAGAGATCTTCTTCTCTAAGACCTAAGGGTCGTCTCTCATTCTTCTCTGCCTAGTCCTCATTTCTTTCCTCTGCATCAGGATCACATTATACGAGGGATAGCCTCAGCCTCCACAATTTATGGTCTTGTGGGCTTAACTGAAAAATCTTACTTCCTTACTTATCTTGAGCTCTAATTCATACCCTCAGTATAAGACAGAACTTAAATTAATTTATAGTTGCTTATTTTCAGAGATGGCAACGTGCATTATAATTTTGTTACTGCTTCATATAACTCATTTCTGTCTAATGATCTTTGGTCTGTTTATGCTGGAAGCAGCAAGAGACCACATTCTGTCAAAAACATTTAATACTACCATGAGATTGAAAATGCACTTCCCTACATACACTCATTTTATAAATATGTTTTTGCAATAGTGTGCAGAAAAAACCAAAACCAAGCCTAGTAAACAAAACAAAAAAACAAACAAACAAACAAAAAATGCAAAACCCGAAAACACCTCAAAACCCCAGCACCACTCTTCCCAAAAACCCCAAACATACAAACCAGAACCACTCCCCACTCCCCCCCCCCCCCCCCCCGCCAGAATCATAATTTGGAAACATCCTGTCCTTTTGAGAGCATGTATTGCCTCCTCCAAGTACAATCTAGATTGAAAGGAAAGACTTTGCTCTATGCCTTGCCAATAGCTGGTTCACAGTCTGTTGCCAGACAGCAAAGGCTTATGATTCAAGAAAGGAATAATATTCCTTACCACTGTGTAGAAAAATATTTGTCTCCTGGCAGGCATTTATCAGCTACACGATTTTAAAAAATAACAAGCATTAGTTAAAAGATAAGGAGCATGCCATTAACTTCCTTAGAATACACAGCATGTGATAAGACTGGGGAATGTTAAAAAAATTAGTAACTGTCTTCCCCATTTTCCTCTTAAGAATCCTGTGAAACTCCCTTAGTTGCACATTTGATTTTCTGCCTTAAGCGCTAGGTGAAAGGTAATGAAGGTGAGGGACGAAAAAAGGAGTCATTGTTGTGCCTTATTCATGCCAAACTCAAGCAATTAAGACATCTCAAGAGACTTCACTGGAGCCTACCTTGTAGCCAAACCACAGGTAGTTTGGCTTGAGTGTTCCATAAATGACTTCGTGTGAAAGGAGGCATAGGAGGCAATCTGAAAACCCCAGACTAAAGGTAGCTGGTCTTTGGGTCATGTGCAATAAATCTACGCAAGAACCAAAGTGTGTCAGGATTTGTTATATATATTTTCATAGCCAAAAATGTCCTAGACACTTTTCCTGAGATACAAATTCAGACAGCTTAAAACTGTTCTTGAAATCATACCAGCTTGCTATCCTACTATTTTTTTTTGTATCCTGGAGGTATCCTTGATTGTCTCTTGGAGTGCTACAACTCATTCACAGTTTTTTCTGCAGTGGAGGTGTTAATAACCTTTCATTCCTGGGTAGTTTCCCAGGGGTAGGACATTTCACCTTACATAACTTTAAATATCTAGCAAGTAGGTGACTCTGTGTGAATTAGACCCCCTTTAAAATCAGCTCGAAGTAGCAAAGTAGGTCAGATGAACTCTGTCCCAGAAAAAAAATACCTAATTCTTTCTCACAATCATTTGGAATTCTGCTGGCAGAAATTATGGAATTACGTCAGCTCCCCAAGAGGCAGTTTTAAGAACAGTTAGAATCAAGGGGTTAACATTTTGTATAACAAGGTAGGACACACAGAAGTGCTACAATGACAATTCTTACCCTGCAGGCAGTCGAATGTCCCAAAGGTCCCTCCCTTCTTCCAGTCATGAAGTTTGTGTGCTCCACCTCTTTTTGCCCCGAGTGTCACAATTTGGAAACTGGTGATACCCCAAGTGCTCACAGGCTGCCCTGTGACTGGTTGGCAGCACCAGATGTCCCTCCCTTCCTATCTACTCTATAAGAGTTTTGTGGAAAGAAAGCCCATACATTAAATATGCAAGAATCCAGCTCTTTCAGCCCCAATATCATGGCATGTAGCCTCCATTTGGTTAACTGTTGTGTCCCAGATGTTTTCATGCTGGACTGTGATTGCCTGTATCTTGACTCCACCATACCTGTATATAGAACAAATATATTGGTATATAGATACATAAAGACATAAATTAAATATACATACACATATTCATAAGAATGTAGAAAATTTATAACCAGTAGAAAATACTCTTTAACCGGAGATAGGGACATTATTAACTGAAGTCTGACTGTGAATAGAAAGCAATTAAAAGAGAAGCTCCCAATCTGCAGTCCCCAACCTGCTTTACAAGGCAGATATACAAAGCTTCAAAGTTCAGGGAGAGGGCAGGAGGAGAGTGGACATTATGGGACTGGGAGACACAAATGAGGTGCAACACAGCTTGGGCTGTGAACTCATCCTCAAAGGCTATTCAAGGTGTTCCCTGTGCAGCCCCAGGAAGGCATACAAGAAATCAATCCTGTGAGCTGAACCAAGAGGCCAGAACCTGGCCACAGTCCAGCTGGGCGACTGTACAGTATAGCTTGGGCAGATTTTGGGTGTCACACAGACCACACAGGGCGTGGAAATTGAAAACAGAAAAAATGGCAGTGTCAGAAGGGGGCGGTGGGGAGGGCACACTGCAACAGAAAGCCCTTGGAGCCTTTCTGACACAGACCACACAAACTGGAAGGACTGGTCAATGGGCTTAAGAACTGGAAAGTCCAATTCTCAATAAGTTGCACACAGACAGGGCAGGTGGTCTCGACGAGCTCCCTTTTTTCCAAGTTCCAGGTCATTCTTACAGCTACCTGTAAGACCACAACGCAATGCAGGCTTGTGCAAAATTTGTTTCCTTATCCTTAAGTGGGTGACCCTGTAGAAAGTTTCAAAATGTTGCAGATGACTGACCGAGGAGGCAGAAGTAAGAAGTGTGTCATGATTTGCTGACATTGTGTCCACGGCCTGACACAGTCACAGAAAGAAGAGTGAACACAGAAGGGACAAAGACATTCTGAGGGAAAAGACTGAAAAAGATTAACAACCAACTCCCCTTACATTATATTAATAAAATTTATCTGTAAGTGAGCTTAAATGATTGTCAAAAGTTGCATTTCTAAGACAGTTGTAGTAGCAGGAAGTTTCTAGGCATGCCTGTATTACTGCTGCCATTAACATACATTCGCTGTGTTCCTGGGAAGGCAGAAAACTTGGGAGACTAACTTGTTGCTCTGAACAGAGGGCAAGTGGCAACGTAGCAACCTGGATTTCAAACCAGGACTTTTAAGGTTATTCAAGGTGGCAAGAATCCCCTTTAGAGGATCAGGTGATTGTGGTAGAGGTGAATGTGCAATGGCAGGCAGACTTGATAATATGCAATGGTTTTTCACCTATAGCAGGTGTATTAAGTACATCTTTATAGTGCCATACATATTTGACAAACATGCCTGAACATCAGTTTAAAAGGTAAAACAAGCTCTGAACCACTCAGGGCTTTTAAAACTATTTTAGCTGGTGGCCATGCACCTTATAAATTTAGGCTGACAAGAGAAAATAATTTTTAAATGAAGCTTCAAAGAATATGTTAAAGAAGTAAAATGTTCACCATTTTCCTACTAGTACTAAGCGTAGTAGTTGTAGAACATTTCAACATAACACTTAGAATGAGGATGCTTGATTTATTTTACCATGTGCAATACTTTTGTGCTACACTGATGAGCTATCAGAGTTTGTGAATAGTTATAACTGTAATTTCCAGGGATGTCTCAGAGCCAAATCTGTGGACATGAACCATTTCAACTTGTGGAAAGCATGCTCTGACAACTGTCAGCAGAAAAATACGGTGGGCCCTGTGTTTCTAGTGGGATGGCATCCTGTGGTGACATCGATGTGAGGTAAACATGGAGATGGAGCAACTGCTGGCAGGCAGTCTCAGACAACATATGGACACTCCATCACCTCTTCTCCTGCTCTGGAATATTTTCTGCTGACATGCATGGGTGTTGATAAGTCTTGTTTATTCCAAGTCAGGGACGTATTTTTTTCCTTGTCTCATGCTCTGCCAGTGAAGAAATATGCAGAAGGACCTGGGAGGGAGCATAGCAGGTGGTGAGCAATTGCATTCTGCACCACTTGTTTTTCCATTTTGTTATCATCATTATTATTATAATTTCCCATTATTACTCTCTCTTATTTTATTTTCAATTACTGAACTGTTCTAATCTCAAGATAAAAATTTTGTTATGGTTCTTCTCCCTGTTCCACTGGGGAGGTGGGAAGAGACATGGAACTGAGTGGGTGACTGCATTGTATTTCATCTCCAGTTGGGCTTAAAACCATGACAGCCAGCTACCAGGTGTTTTGAAGGCAACCCTGAAAAGGTGCTGTGGATGACAGTGCCAGACTGTCTGCAGGGTCTGGGGTAGCAAAGGAGTTCCTTTTAACAGGGCGAAGCAAGAGCAATGAAAACGGTGCAGAATGTAAAGTTTTTGTCTCAATGCCAAGGCAGGCAACCCCTATGAACCCAGCAAATATATTTTAAGGACCAGTTTAGAGCCTTCAAGCCAATTGCTAATGAGTCAAGGTCAACTTCCCAACTTAAAGCAAGTTACCAGGCAGTACCTGAGAAGCATACCTATCACCACAGACACTGTGCATATGAATAATACTGTAAAGTTCATGACATGCTGAAGTGAAGTCTTGCTCAAAACCTGAACTTGTGAATAGGAGTAAGAGCTAAGACAGGCAATCATAACAGAGACACAGATTATTTTGAAAGAAGCTGAAAATTACTTAGGAAAAAAATCTGTTCAAACAGGGAGGGTAGGTGGGGGAATGATGATAGATTGTAAGTTTACATGCAGTGCTATCTGTGCATGGGGTTTTGAATTCATTGAGACATTTCTGACCTCGCTTTTCTATAGTCAGTACTTCATCTCATTTTATTTCTCATGGTCAATTCCAGATAAATGAGAGTAAAACTCTATTCTGCTTTCCTAGTAAGTTTTCCTAGTGACTTTCAATTGCTTACCTACTTGATCAAGAGATAAATGGATGGAGTGGCTTATTAGTGGACAGAAATAAATCATAGTACATTTTAGATTGGAAGAGACCTTTAAGATCATGGAGTCCAGCCATGAAAAGGCGTTAGGTTTTGAGTTCCATTCTGAAAGTGTTGTGATACAAAGTGTTTATCTGTGCACACACACAGAGGTCACAGCTGTGCCTTCCAATTTTTCCCAGCTTATTATTTTGTCTCTTTAGCTTTGTCACTGCAAATGATACATTTCCAAAGGCTTGGTGCTAAAAGCTCTTCTGTCACATCTCCTCAAGTGGTTTTATAAATTGACCTTAATTGTCAGGTTCATTCTACTGCTTTCAGTACCCTCTTCTTTCCAGATTTTCCCTAGAATTCAATGCATCAGAAACAAGAAGAAATACAATCAGGCTGAAAATGCCATCAGCACAAGCACTACATTGAATTCAGATGCCAACATTTAAAGCTGTACTCCGTGTCTGTATGCGAAAAGCTGTTTCCTTAGGCTGTGCCCTGAGATTCAGTTCCATCCCTTGTCTAGAAAATAGGAGCATTTTGGAGGCAGACACACGTACCATGCACTTGAAAAAATGCCAGCTGTCTGAGATGGTGGCAAATGAGTCATCAGAGAATCACAGAATCACAGAATCACAGAATCATTTAATTAGGAAAAGATCCTTAGGATCATCTGGTCAAACTGTTAACCCAACACTGCCATGTCCATGACAAAGCGACGTCCCTAAGTGCTGTATCCACACAGCTTATAAATCCCTCCAGGGATGATGAACCAAGCACTCCCCTTGGCAGCCTGTTGCAATGCTTGACAACCCTTTCAGTGATTAAATATTTCCTAATAACCAAGCTAAATCTCCCCTTGTGCAACTTGAGGTTTTTCCTCTCATCCTATCATTTGCTACCCAGGAAAAGAGATCAACATGTACCTTGGTACAAACTTCTTTCAGGTAGAAAGAGAAAAACAGTTTCCTTAATTCTCAAAGGAGTTCACAAGGAGGAACAATAAGTGAATACCACAGATCTAGTACAGTGTAAATGATGCCTGATGGTTTTTTGTCCTTTATACTCTTTTATACACTTTTTATATATTTTATAACCTTTCCCATTCCCTGTACTTTTCACTCCCTGTATGTTAGCCCCACGTGTTTATAACCCTTGTACTCTAGCCTAGTTCAGAATTCTTTGTGGAATACAAAACATCCCTACAATCTCAAGAACATGAGGCACCAACCTTGAACAGAGCCTCATCTCTGGAACATGTTTTTGTAAACCAAGTTGTAGCCTCATTTGGGGGGGATATTTAGAATAGGGGGACAATTACTTCATTTGTTGGGTTTCTTACTGGGGGATTTTAGATAGATATGCTAATTTGTGAGGTTCATAAAATTGTATACGTGTCATACCCAGGGTGTGCTTCCTCGACCTGATTCCACTTCCAATGAGGGAGAGCACCTGGGATCCTATTAAACCAAAGTAATACCCTTTTCCCTATACTGTGGTGTCTGCATCTCATTTTTACCAGCTTTTCAGGCATCATTGAAAGTCTGGATGCATGTGCTGCCGCACTGCTGTGGAATTTACTGTCTGTGTGGAATTTACTCTCAGGAGGTGTGGAAACACTACCACTGACTAGCAGGATGAAGAGATAACCTCATGACCTTGGCTTTACTGCAATTAAAACCTTTCCACTGGCCTCGCCAAAAGACTTCTCTCCATAAAATTCCTGCATTTTGCCTTTGGAAAGGTGCTTATTTCAACAGCCTGTTCTCTGTGCACTATATATGTTCTGAAAAAGTCTGGAAGACTGTGACATGGTCACAAGTTGGAGACTTTAAAGGAGCACCTTCTGGAAACATAGTAAGGTGTCTCCTTTGCTTCCACTGCTGTGTGTCTCAGTTACTCAAGATTCCCAAACTGCTCAATGCAGCTAAAGAGATTTCAGAGGTTTGACATCCCAATTGTGTTTGTTTGACCCACTGGCAGGCCAGAAAACAGCTCCATTACTTCCAAGGTGTAATTTCTATTCAGTCTGCAGACAACTACCTCCCATCAGACTCTGATGTTGGTCTCAGGTTTGAGAACCAGCCACAGCTGAGTGACACACAATCAGCTCAGTGACACACTGAGAAAAAATGCAGAAATGAAATGTAGACTTCTGCTGTCACACATTACATTGTTTCTTCTAATTCCATTTCTCTCAAGCTTTCCATTTTAAGGCACAATTTTTTTAAAGGCTATATGTTGAATGTGAAAGTGTCAGCTGGCTGAGACTGATTTGGCAGTCAGCTAATGTCAACTGGTTTCTGCAGTCACTTCATCTCCACAGGTCACCTTCATTTCCTAATTTCCTGCCAGTTTTATTAATTTAGCCAAATAGATTACATTTTCTTGTCATAGATTTATCTTTAAGGGTGGGCAAGAATATTACATTGAGCTCAAGGGTCCCTCCAATTCAGGTGTCACAGCACCGCTTTACATAGATGTTTCCACCACTCCATGTCTTTCTTGGTTCACAGTATTGCAGAGAGCAACACAGCTGTGACACACCATTACCTTCGTGGGAAACAGCCATGGGGAACTCAGATCCAGACACACAACTTGGGTACAGTGGCTTCATGCATTGCCCATGTGAGCTGTGTCACAAATATTCACCCTGTCAATCCACTCCAATAGAAGGAAAAACCTTTTAACTTGAGCTTCAGTAAAGAGGCTTTAAACAGCCATTTATCATATCCAATCTACAAGATTCAAGAAAACACACAAAGAAATTAAGTGTGCTACCACAGCTGAGCTAATATGGAATAACTCTGTAAACACCAAAATCAGGTGGTGCCTGAGCTGTTACTTGTATAACTGCAGACACTGCTTTCACCATTTTGACAGCAATTTTGGCTACCCACAATGTCTTCTCACTGTTGAACAGGCTCTCCTGGCCCTCACACCTTTGGATTCCTCTTGTGGGTGAATAGGCCAGTTTCTCAGCTCACTGAAACAGCTCAGAAGTCATTTTTAAGTCAGTGAAATAATGCAGATTTATGCTTGATGATCTACTCAGTTTACCTACAGACAAAGAAAGCAGGTTTTCAGGTAAAATTAAAAATGTCTTTTGACTGGTTTCTAGCATACACTGTCAGGCAGAAAAAGTAATTTATCTAACACAGATGTTTTAGCAGTTGAGCAGAGAAAAGCAATGATTGCAGATTATAACACTTTGGTTTTGATGTGTTCCTCATTGGGACCATATGTTCGTAGCAATTATAAAACACTGCACAAAATCACACTTCTATGTCATTGCTGGCCTTCCTGAACTGGCACAATCTATAGCTAGAAGAACCTTGCCATGCATTTGCCTGTACTTGCCTTTAATTCTGCTTGTTCCACCTCCATTGTCTTGATTGCAGCTCCAGCCCAGCCACAGTGTCACCTCTCTCCAGGCAGCAAATGTTCTGCTGATGTAACCACTGTTATAATTCTTTGCATTTTAGTCTCTCCAGAAGCTGAGATAGCAAGGGAAAAACATTATCTTATCAGAAGACGTTTACATGAAATGTGGCAGAATCTTTTTCACTCTCATAGTAAAGAAAACTGAACCACAAACAAAATTCTGTCTTTTAAATTACTTTTTCTCTGGTTAATGTTATTTAGCAGACCTACAGACTTCCAACCTCCTTATGGCAGGGAGGTAGGAACCTGGTGATCTTTAAAGGTGCCTTCCAACCCAAAGCACACTGTGATTCTGTTCCATGTTGACAATGGGGCTGGGATGCTGTTGTGCATTTGAAATATAGCTGGAAATTTCTGAACTACACAAACAATAACTCAATACTTCAAATTTCTTGTGTGTTTGTTAGTAAAATCCATTACTTTGGGACAAAAGTCACAGAGAAGTTTAATCAATCCATTTAATGTTCTAGGCATCATTTGGTTAAGATGCTGCCTAGGGTGATCAAGCTCCAATTCAATCTTTTCTTTTTTTGGCTTTTTTCATGAATGAAATCCTTTTATCATGTATAATGTTAAATATATTCCCCATGGATAAACTATTCTGGGGGTAAGTGGTAGCCTGGGGCCTGGGGTCTTGCAACATTGATTTTATTTAGGGTTTTAATACTTTTATCAGTTCCCATCCTCAAGACCATGCTGAAACATTAATCTTTCCTGTTTCAAGGTTTGTTTCTACTTTAGTGGTAGATTCATTAATTGTTACTTCATAAATACTTGGTAATTTATCTCACAGTGTGGGTTGACTTCCATTGTTTTTAGGAGTGTAAGTTCTTTTATTCTCCTGTATTTTGTAAAAATGACAACATATTTTACTGCCTTTCCCAAAGACATGAGGCTTCCATTGGCTACTGCTGTCTCTGTGTGACCCTATGTGCTGATTCTGATTGTGTCCTGACAGCTTCAGTGCTACTCATTGGATACCTTTTTAAAAGGACATCTTCTGGTGAATGTAAAGCTGCAAACTGGATGTTTACAAACATGATGTTGCAGGCTTTGCATTAGGAAGAGACTTCCCTTGCATTTTATCTGGGGCTGAGTCCTGCCATGAGGAGCAAATACTTTCACTTTCAGGGACCAGAAGCCCAAGGGGAAAAACATCCCTCTGTGCTCATTCTCCTGATTAAAAAAAGGCATCAGGAACAGTCTTTTGTAGGCAACCTCTTCTCAGGCTGTAGGAACATTCACCCCCTGTGGTGTACACACTACCTACCAATAGAGAGCACGGCACTGTAAAAGCACAAATAAAGCTAAAGCAATTGTTTTGTGCATGCAAGCACAGAAAAAAGAAATGAAAAACCTGACCCAACATACAACAAAAAACCACCAAAGATTTTATTTTCTACTTCCCACCAGAAGTCTGGCCACTTCCTGGGAAGCAGGGCTTCAGTATGCATAGTAGATGCTCAAAAGGCAAGCACCATAAACAATGAATGACCCACCTTCCTTAGGTTTTGTACCTGGACAGATATCCTGTGGTGTGGAATACCCCTTTGGTCAGTTTGGGTTGGCTGTACCAGCCATGTCCCCTCCCAAGATCTTGCCCATCCCAGCCTAGTGGTGAGGGGTGGAATGCTAGAGGGAGAGGCAGGTGCTGTGCCAGTACTGCTCAGCAGCAGCCAAGGCACTGCTGTGTTGTCAACACCTTTCCAGCTGTTGGAAAGCCAGGCTCAATACACTCTGATGTAAGGAGGGGATATCTTTCTGAAGGGAGGAGGAATAATTTTGCAAAGGCATCCATTGGCAACTCTTCAACTAGGAAAGATGCTAATGTGTGAGCTAATTTTGTCCAGCGAGAATTAATTGAGTTATTGAGTTTAAATAGATGCTTACATTTTTATTCACATGAGTATTTGTGCTAGTTGGGGATTAGGCATAAGAAAATGTGGAGGAAGGAAGGAAGGAAGGAAGGAAGGAAGGAAGGAAGTAAAATGAAATTATAATAAATCCAAATATCATCTTTCTAAATGAAGAGCAGGTGTCATATATCCTTCTAATGTCTATGGGTAAGATAGCTTCTCTATAATGAGCAAAGTCTGATCAAGACTGGCTTGTCTAAAATACCAGGGCCCAGAGGGAGATTTATTCCTGTTCTTCTTTCTTTTACCTCCTAGGAAAGCAGAGAGAAAAGTAAATTGCAACAATTTGTGACTGTAAAGCAAACACAGAGTTCTAACTGTATTGTTTTTCACCAACAGTTGCTTTAAATACACTGTCCCGGCTTGTGTTTGCTTTTCTAAAGCCCATTAGTTCTGTCAGTAGTGTTTTTCCCGGAGGAGAAAGTTATTCTAGCTGAGAAGCCTTTGATTATTTTCATTATTATCTGAGACACTTGCACAACTTACAAAACATTCACTATGGCCTCCGGCCTCTTCAAATGCTGCTGTCTCTCTTCAGCAGCACTTGATTTGGTTTAAGAGTTTCATCTAATTCAACTGACAAAATAATTTAGTCAGGTCTTAAAGCAGCTTTCTTGCTTGACCTACAAATTTAATTTCCAATCAGCAGTTGCTCTTTGGTTGCCTTAGAAATTTAGACATAGACAGACAGATGGACAGATGTGCTCTATTCCAGTGCCCCTTTATTTACTTTGCATTCTGGATGTCATGACCTGTGCTCACATGGCACATCCTTACACACACTTTGTCTTTCACAGTGCTGGTTGTATGTACATTCTGAACAGTAGCTGATTGACTATTGATTATCAGTCCAAGTGTTAACAGGATTGCACCAACATCGAGGCTGTTTCTCCGAGGATGACTAACAAAGGAAGAAAGAAGATTAGGCAGTTTTGAGGTATGTCTGTGCTGAGTGGCTCTGACAAGCTACAGAAACAACATACATTTTGAGAAAGTGCTTTGTGTCATAGCTGACATAAATATCCTTTTCTTCCAATTTTTAAAGCTGCTTCCATCTTGCTAAGGCTGGAAGGGATTACGTCCTTGATCTCCAAATGTAAGAAACTAGGAAAGGAAGGTAAGAGATCACCATGGATGAGTTGAGACCTGCTGGTCAAACTGAAGGACAGGAAAGAAATGCTTAGGCAGTGGAAGCAGAGACATGATGATGGTGCTTTATCTTTACAATTTGCTTTGTCATGCGTTTAACGTGTATGTAAATTAACGTAGATGTAAAGTCATTTCCTTTGGCTAATGCCAGATGAAAGAACACCTCCCATCAGAATATTGTTGCAGTTAACTTAAGAAATGGCAGTAATTATGAACAGCTTTTCCAACAGAGGGAAGAATAGTGCATTTAAAATGCTTCTTAGTTTGTTAACATTCAGCCTGTTACAGTGGAGTAGGGAGAAGGCCAAAGTGTAACATTTCAGGTTGGTTACAAGCTGTAATCACTCCTAGTGCTGAAATCCTCCAATGTGGGATGAAGACCAAGGGCCCAGGCAAGGGCTAAGTATTATTATTTACAGCCTGCACTGTGTACCCCTGATGGTATCTTTGCAGGTAGAGATATGCATAATTGACATGGGGAAAATATGAGATGGCTGGAGGACATGGTCTGGTGGAGATAGAATGGTTATCTTTGTCTCTGAATAGCTGAGCAGAGAAGAGAAATTGTATGACCAGAACTTTGAAGGTTATTATGGACAAAAATGAACTTTTTCCCCATTCAAGGTTATTTAAATATTAAAATGTATCATACGCTAGTAATCTTTGTGAAGTACATGCTACCCCATATATGACTATATTGCTTAAGTCTCTGTCTAGATCATGCTGGATATGGAGGAAAGAAGCGGAGGAGGACAAAACTGGGCTGTATGTAAGGAGGGTGGAAATTTCATCTAGGTAGGAGGAAGACCTTGAAGAGAGTTTGTGAAGACAATACCTGCATCTTCTCACTAGTTCTCCTCCTTCAATCCATCTTGGATCAGTGTAGAAAGTCCTCTCAGTGAATTATTCTCTGTTGAAAAAAAGTGGTTACTGGAGTAACAGGAGATCCTGCAGCCTAAACTTGATATGTAGGCTCCGATGGGTAAATATAAGCAGGAAAACTACAAAAAACATTTCACACACAATTGCATTCAAGGTGGAAATCACAAAATAATCCTATAAGATTCCCCATCTCTGCTAGAAACCACAGACAAATTCAGTAAACCGACACAGTCCTGGTATTAGTTAAGTTACACCCTCAAATGTACAGAGGTAGACAAGTCCATGCTGGTGTATCCTTTCAACTTTGACTGGCAGGTCTCAGGAGCAGAGAACATCTTTTAGTCTAAAATTGCAAAACTAGTAATGCATAGCATATCATGTGGGATATTACCCGACACTTGGTGGGATGCTCAAAGGACTGAGCATCTATACAGGCATTGTTGGAGTTTGTGTAACTCCAAGGCTCTGAAATTATTCATGACAGATTACCATGTTCCTCTGTAGATTAATTAAATCAGGGCCATAATTAGGAGTTTGATACAGCACTGTGGGTGTGACCTTGTCATGCGGAAAATCACTTTGAAAAGAGAAAAGATCAGAGATTCAGAGAATTTGTTTCCTAATTTCCATCAAAAAGGTCTTTGAATTGCAACACAGTTGTAACTAAAAATGGAACATTCATTCTAAGTAACATGAGAGATGGTTAATAACTTAGACAATGTCTTTTTTATCAGATTCTGTCTAGGACAGCAAATACAGGAAATAATGTAATTTCAACAAAGAGGACTTACCAGTACAGGCTTTGTCTCTTTCTCGGATAATATAATTTTGCTTTCTAGAAGTTGCTAATTTTTAACAGTAACACAAATATAAATAGCAGTATGCAACCCGTTATCTTATTTTCTTTCTTTTAAAGAGTTAATGGGGAGCTACCACAGAAAGTATAGTGACCTATTCCAACTATGAACAAGAGTCCAGGAGTGTTCTAAAGAGTCATTGCCAAAGCCATTACGAAGTCCATCTGTGTACAAACAGGCAATGGATTATTTGCTTTACTTCATAACACAAAGTCATCCATGGAGCCAAAGGTATGTTGTTCTGCTATCTTGTCAGAATACCCAAGAAACCAAGCAGCTACGAGAAACTGAAGTTCCAAATCTTAACTCCACAGCAATGGTGTTACCTCCTTTTGAACTGGAATCCAAGCATGTTGGCTACACCGTGCAAGACAGTTTGTGTTCCTTTAATAAAGGCATATGAGTCCCTCTGCTTCTCATGCAGACTTCTAATCATGTAGTATCCTGAAAAAATGAATCCTATCAGGAGATCTACACTTCTTTTGCACTACCATTTTCTTTAAAGTGCCAGTTATTACAGCTAACGTGCAACAGAACAAAACACAATTTTTTCTTCAGAGAGGAAAAAAAAACCAGTCAGTTTGGAATGGTTCATTCTTTTTCTTGATGAGTGATTTAGATGCTGGACTGAAAGCTAGGTATTCAGAGGAACTTTTATAGAGACTGAAAGAAAGGGTAGAAGCCGTTGATTCCTGGTTTTTGCTTCCCAAATACAGACTCTCTCTCAGGGACTCTACTGTTCTGGAAAAGCCTCTCTTAGCCTTGTAGAGTTCTGTGGCATTTCATTATATTTGCAGTTCAGTTTGTAAAAGATTTGGTGAAGCTTTCACTGCTTTAATGAGTAGGAACAAATGTTGTGATGGTTCAAGCAGATCTGCTTTACAATTTTATTTTCTGGTGCACTTTCACCTTCTAGACTCAGACACTTGAAGAACAAAACTTCCACCCATGTGAAAAAGTAGACTTACTTTTCCTGATGCAGTCAGTTTTACACTCTGTAGCAACTGCCAGGATATCCAATGAGATAGCCCAGGTCTTTTTGTGCTCTTTCCAAAAAGTAAAAAATCAGGCCAAAGACTAGTTTATTCTCTGCCTGGAGAAGGTGGGGTTTATTATGTTCTGGTTTTGTTGGATTCACTTGGACCTTTTAAAGAAAATCCCCTGTGAGAACCATTCCACTTGAAACTGTCACATCAGCCTTTTGGAAGAGGCAAGATCCTTGAAAGAAGAGACTGAAGAGGTTATTGTGCACATACTGATCTAGCCTGTGACATTTGAATTATGGAAAAGCCGGTGGGAAGCAATTGAGTCTCTTGAGCAATTGTCCCTCTGAAGCTTGTTTTCCTCATAAACAAATTTTGAACAATTTCCTTGATATTACTTTCACTCTAGCTCTTCAGAGCGCCCACCTGGAGCAGCTCGGTAAATGTGAAGAAGAGACAGTTCTTATTCTTCAAACAGTGTGCACAAGGCGAGGAGACAGGAGACATTAGTGCTCCATCAAAAAACCATTGTTGTTATCATAGTATTCAATTCTTCTTGTTATGGCTAGCAATTAATTAACTATTCATTTTAACATTTTAACAGTTGTGTTTACCTGGAAACATATGAACACATCAATCAAAATATAAGTACCTAGTTATAGATAATATCCCTAGGGTAGCATCAGGCAGGTTGTCATCCCAGGCTTACCCCATTCAGGCTGGAACTCCAGTGCAAGTCTTAAATATTTTTTCTTGGCCAGTGCAACAATCCCACCTGTCTGATATTCAGTGAATGAGGGTAGAAGAGTTGCAGTTAGTAGTTCTTGGAATGCTGTGTTGTGCTTTGTCAAATTACACTAGATTAATGGCGGAAATAGTAAATAATATTAATTGCCAGAAGATTTCATATAGAAAATGCTAGTTTTCACCGGCAGTAAGACACTTCACACAGAAGACATTCAGTCTGACTGCAATAATCAGGTTTGGAAAGTTTCTGGTTTAGAGAATAGCAGGTGCTCTTCTACTCATTTCCAAAAGCATCACCCACTTTGAGCTCTGTTCTCACTGCATACGATGACCTGAAAAAGAGAGGGACATTCATGGCATTTCCAGCATCGTGGCTTGTCTGAGAGTTGCCCTTCTTCCCCATCAGAGATTACAAGATTACAATGACTGAATAGCATAAATAATGGTATAGATCAGCCAGTTTTCATGCCATGCAAACAAAATTATATTCTATTTGATGTCCTTTAAGGAGTCTGGAAGTCCAATTCTTTTACAGACCTGTCCCATACAGGATTCTGTAACACGACTGTATTTTCTCCTTAGTACCTCACCTCTTGAGAAAGTATTGTCTTGACTTACAGGAAAAGTTTACTCATAAAATGTGAAACTTAGAAAATTGTATCTGAAGGAACACAAAGGGAAAATAAGTCCTAGCTATGCTGGTATGTCCTCATTGAACCTCTTCAATAGGTAGAAAAATCATCTCTTTGTAGCTCCTGCTCAGAATAAAAGAGTCAGACATCATTATAGTGTGAATCACCAGCAAAGATGTCTTTCTCCCATCCTAACAAATCCATTTACCTCAAGTATCCCAATTCTTTTCTCTCACAGAGGTGTGGGACTGTAATAATTTTTGACTTTAAAAACGATTCTCAATCCATTTAAGTTTCTGACAACCAAATTGAAACTCTCATATCCCGATAAATGGAATAAAATTGGAAACAATCTTTCTGTACTTTAAACTCCAAAATGTAGAGGCAGATATCCATGAAACCTTAAGAAAGCTTTCTTGGTGACGTTAGTAATACGTGCCATGAGAAAGTCACATTTCCAACACACCTGAAGAGCACAGTCTCTTTCTGTGAAGAACTGGTTAATGAGATGATCAGAGGAGGAAGAAAGTCTGACAAATACCTTTACTGCATTCATGCAGAGAAAAAAGGATGCCACTGTAACCCACAGACTGACATCTCATTCCTGCCCCACACAGATTCTCCTCTCTTGACTATAAGCAGCTGTCTTTGTGTGGTACTGGACAGTACTCTGTTCTGCTTTGGGTCATTCCACAAACCTTGTTTGAATTCAACTCACACCCACTGACTTGTGTGGGAGTTTGGGGAATTTTCCCCATTCTGTTGCTAGGAAACTAACGACCAGATACTTAAGAGACAAAAGATGTAGTTGGGGTTTGGTGAGGGGAGCATCTGGCCACTGGTACTTTCACTTGCTCGCTGGGCACTGGAGGGGGTGATTTAGGGAGCTAGAGGTTGGATAATGATTTACTAGAAGCTACTTGCTAAAACAATATACCACTTGCTTAAAGGTTTTTGCACTTGCCAAGCAGAAGGGGAGGATGCAAAGAAGAATGTGGGACTATTGGTAGGAGTAAAACTACCGTGACCAGATATCCTGCTTTTGGACCCTGGAACTGGCTCAACTCAGCTCTAAGGTTTGGACTTAGACCAAAAGCCAAGCGAGCATGCGCAAAGAGACGGAGTGAAGGGTTCATCCCAAGGAATACTCTGGTTACTTTGTCATATGCCCTCGAAGACCACTGACTCAATTAATCAAGCGACACTGTGCCTGCGCGAACATATTTAAATGAACTTTGAACTTATTATAATACAAAGCGAGGATAGATAATGAATATATATAGGGGTATTGTGTAACTTCATGCATATGTAACCTGTAACCTGGTATAAACCCAGTGAAGTGCTGCTGGTGTGCATGCCTTTGGAGGGGCTACCCCTCATGCACCCCAGCTGGAATAAAAAACATATATACTTCATAACTTTCTGAGTTGTGGAGTCTATCCGAGCCTCAGGGGAACAGTGAAGCTTAATACAAACCTGTCTTTCAAACCAAGACAGCTTGTCATAGAAGAGTGGCCCACACCACAGAAATCTTAAGTTCCTTTCCCAAGTCGAGAAAATACTTCCACAAGGCAGGAACAGCATGATGTGACAGGTATTCCTAGAGTATATTCCCGAAATGCAAAGCATAAAATCCGCAAATATAACCCTGAAAGCAAACATTGTCAGATAATGTTGCTGTGTCATGGAGCTGCTGGAGAAAGGAAGAACATTGCGTACAACTCTTCAGTCTTTGCAAGAGCAGTTGAACAATTGAACTAAATCTAAGTAACTCAGGTCACTGAAAAACATTTGCTTGTGACCAGTATCCTCATCTGCACTTTTCCTAGATGTTTATGACGTCTTTCTGTTGTTTCTTTCATTGTTTTAAACTGTCCATTTTGGCAACTCATGTATCATAAATGATAATGCAAATGTAGAGGCAAATCTACAGAGGGGACTGAAATTCCTTCCTCATTCTTTCAAATTACAGCATCAATCAGGAAAGCATGTGAGATGACACTTCTAACATAGTTAAAGGCAGAGATCAAAATTCAATGTGGTGCATATGTGCTGCAGTCCACCAAAGGTCAAGGCATATGAGTTTTGAAATGGTTCACAAGTTGTGTGAAATGTGCCAGGGAAATAGCACATGCCAAAAGTTTCACATGCTGAAACGATAAAGTACCACATCAGGACATATGTCTTGTAGTAGACTGCTGTCTGGGCCCAGGTGGCCAGGCAGGATGGAGATTGGAAAGAATATTAGGAAGTAGAAAGTTGTCAGAAGTTGCATGTGGGAAACGAAATGGGGAGAGGAACTCAGATACCAAGGAATTTTGTCAGTGCAGGCTGTGGAAAAGCAATGAGGGTATCTTGGTGGACAAGGCAAACCTGTTTGTCCTAGGTTACAATACAGATGTATTTAGTATTCTATTACCACAAGCTGTGGGGCATTAGCTGTTATCTCCTGCTATGACTCACCCCGGATAACAGACAATGGGCCATCAAGGACCCACTGCATGACTCACGGACTTATCTCATCCTATTGTGAGATGCTCCACCCAGGAGGGAGGAGCCAAGCATTCCCACCTGGATATAACCTGGGTCTGGAACTACCCAAGTCAGCCCTGTCTACTGGGTTCCCAGAGGACAAGAGCTACCACTGGACCTTCAGGAGGAGACCAGACCTTCACAGGATCACTGCTTCGACTGAACTATGTCATTTGGACTGCTACGACCACCCTAACTGAGTGTCAGGTTGTATCTGACTTTGTCAGTGCTTCTCCTTGTATTGTTGCTCTTATTTTTGATTTTCCTATTACATTTTTAATCCTGACTTGCAGTCTCGCAGTGGTTTGTTTTCAAACTAATACACTACTGCAGGAGCAACACTGCCGGGGTGAGTTTAGGTAGACAGGCATCTCTTTTATCAGTAGACTGTGAAGGATGTGCAATTACATTTCATTCAGGGAGGTCTCTAGCCTTTAGCAGTTGACAAATTTCCTTAGAGAAGATCCCTCCATTCCTCTAGTCTGCTAACATCCACTTCAGGGAGCAGAAGCTATGCTTCTCCTATTTCAGACAGGAAAAGCAGAGTGGGCCAGAGCTATCCAGTACAAAATCTTAGCAACAGTAGCTGCACACACATTTGGAGAGAAGAAATTTTCCAGGGACCAACCTTAAGTCAGAGAACAAGCGGGAGACACTACCTTTGCATCTGACTCCACAAAAGGGAACATCCTGCTGTTTGTTTTTTAAATGTCAAAGCTTTTAACAGGACAGAAATTGGACTCACTATGTGACAGGAGAATAGAAGCTGCAGAATCCTCAGTAAATTAGCAGTGATAAATATTTGAAGAATTTTTACAGCTTGCTGGCCTATGATTAAAAGCAGAGTTAAACACGGCAGACCCTGTCGTCCCTTAGTGTCCCAGCATCAGGAAGGGAAGAGCCCTCAGAACACTGACATACTGGTTAAATTAAAACCTTCCTGAAGATGTGTTAGAGGCTAAAAGGTAACGCTTTATGGTTCATCATTAGAAAATAATAGAGGGCACGACTGCAGTCACCCACTGAAGCTGTAGCTCCAAGCTGGCAAATATCCACTGGAGTCTTCACCACTATGCGCACAGGTAGGTGTAATAGATACAGTGAGACTGCTCAGTGTTCAAACCGGGTCTGAAGACTGCACACATCCTAGTAAGTTAGTGCGGGAGTATCCCGGGCATGTCTAGAAGCATGGCGTGACTTGGCCCCTGAGTAAACTCTCTTAGTTTCCACAGTGAGTGGCTGGATGCCAAGTGCTTGTGGCAAACGTTCACTGAAAGATCCTGTTTGGGACAGTATTTGGCTAAACAGGAACATAGTCTATCAGCGCCTGCAAATGCTTCCCCAGGAATGCTTCCCCACAAATCCAGACCCCTTAATATGGATACAGCTTATATTATTTACCAGATCAGCGCTCAATTGAAGAAGTTGATAGTGAAAATGTCTCTAAGTATCTCAGTAATCACTATGACACAGTGGATTAAAAAGAGTCTCTGATTATGGGTGTAATGGAGTTAACAAAGGGGATCTTTGGATTATTTCAGTTGTGTTTTGGCCATCTCCTCATGTCTTTACAAACATCTAACCAAGTGATGGTCACTTGGAATAGAAATAACTACCTGAGATAAGTTCTTGAGATAACTACCAAGTCATTACAATTTACAACCAAGCAGAATGCTTCCTGTGCACCATCTGCCTATCAACAAACCTCCCAGTGTAGTTTTTCACATTGTCTTAGCTGATGCATGGCATAAGGTTGAAGTATACTGCATGGTCTCTCACACTGCTGGACTTGCTCTCTCCTGTATTAAGCAAAGCTACAGCACAGGAGAAAAAAATCTGTCAATATCACCGAGTCATTGGAGATGTCAATGGGAGACAATCTCTCTTAGATTCAGGCTTTGTGTATGAAATAATTTTTGCTAAAGAAAGTAAGAAAACAGGAAAAAAGCATGCTTAGGCAAAAGCAAAATTACATTGCAGTTAATTAAAAGTCTAAAAGAAAATTTTAAAAAATTAGGGCTAGAAGAATGTTTTGGAAGAGAAATATAATTTAGATATGACTCTTGACCCTAATACATTTAATTCAGTTATATTTTCCAAATAAAACTATATTTCATTGTTCCAAGTTATAAAAAATATGTGTTTTCCCAGCAAAAGGATAACTTGAATAACAGTTAAACAGAAAATTACACTCTCCCTGCCCCAAAAGAGCAAGCAAGAAGACAAATAAGCAGAAAATCATTATGAATGTAGTAGCTAGTATTAAATCAGTAAGAAATGTCATTATTATAAGCTGCCAGGGATGTCTGATAAATCAGATGGGTATGTCACAATTCATAGGGAGCTGGAAAACTGGGCCAACAGCAATTTGATGTAGGGCAAGAAGGGAAAATGCAAAGTCCTGCCAATGGAGAGAAAAAAATTCACACACTCTGGGGGGCAAGCAGCTTGACAGCAACACTGCACAGAAGGACCCAGGGGGCCTTGTGGACAGCAAGCTGATCATGAGCCATGAAGGACCAGAAAGAGCTAAAGGACTGGAACGCCTTTTGTACAAGAAGAGGATGAGAGCAGTGTGACTGTTCTGCCCAAGGAACTGAAAGTTCAGGGGGACATTACCAATATATTTAAATAGCTGAACAAAGGGAGTGAAGAGGAGGGAGACTGACTCTTCTTGGTGGTGCCCAGTGGCAGGATAAGAGGTAATGGTCACACACATACATAAGAACACACATCTTTGCTCTGGTTGTGGTTGAGCACTCAAACAGGCTGCCCAGAGAGATTGTGGAGTCTCCAACATTTCAGACTGTCACACACAAACTGGGCAACCTATTCCAGCAGAATACACATGAGGGAGTGAGCTAGACAGTCCCTAGTTGTTCCTGCAAACATCAGCTCTTGTAGCTGTTGTGGGACTCTGTGAGTTTGTGATTCTGTGAGGTGGATCAGAGTGTGGAAAGTACGTTTTTCCTGATTTCAGCCCTAGAAATGCAAAAGCATCAATTAGATGGAGGTAGATATTGCCTAGTGTGATTTTTATGCAAGTTCAAGTGCTTAGGTTAATTTTATAATACCATACAGAAGCCTTGGGTGGAAAGTCACTGGACTCATTTAAATCTTTTGTAGATCCTACAGTATGTTAATAGGATTGTACACACACCATCCTTCAGACTGTTTAGTGTACAAAGCACCACCTTTCACACTTTACCACTGGAAGATATTTATCAGATCACAGTATTTAGAAACAAAACATTGTTCCAATTATTCATTAGCTGCTTCTACTGAGCTAAACATTACAGAATGGGGCCCATGTAGTCTTTCTCCAAATATTTAACCTGTTCTTGTTATATCTGTGTAAAGCAATGATGCCTCCGACCTCTAGAATTCCCATTTTGGCATTCAAAATCCTTCTGTCAGTGTATGGAAGATGTATTAAAAAAACCCACAAAACAAAACCACACCAAAAAACCCCCAAAACCACCAAAGATGTCTAAACTGTTTATAAATATGGATCAAAATTGCAGCAAACACCATTGGCTCTACTTTTACTGTTTTTCATTGTTTACTTTACCATGAGGAAAAGAAACCCAGGAAATAAAATTTTCATGCTGGTGTAGAATGAGGTCACCTGCGTCATTACAAAGAGTTACGTAACAATTACTGCCAAATGGGATTTTTTGCATTCAGTCACTTACGTACATGATTGTTCAGAAAAACTAATTCATGGTCATTGCCATTTCTGTAAACTGAACAATATTTTCTCTCTCAATCTGTCTTAATTTCACACCATCCTGTGCTGCATGATACCCCCGACCTTTCACGCCCTACTGGTCTCTTGCTGACAACTCTTTTAACCCTGCTTTTTAGTACTCTCGAAGTAGTGAACAGTTTTGGTTCCCACTGTTCACATGCTTTTGTATTATCTTAAAACAATATTTAGCAAAAGGGCCAGCTAAATTCCTAAAATAATGAGATCTAATTTGAATCCTGTGTAGGCATCTCCACTAATATTGCTCATTTGTTCTATCTGATTTAACCAGTTCTTTTTGACAAGTTTGCTCTTTCCTCTGCAGCCCATTCACTTGTCCAAATATCTCATCTGTTACAACTTTCCCCTGATAATCATGCTAAACAAGTTAAACCAAGCCTTTAATTGTTTCTCAGCCCTCTAGTTTAACTGTTGAAACACACTCCTGCTCAACAGCCATTTTTGTCAGTCTCCTTAGAAGGTGGAATTTTTATCTGATATGGATAAAAACTTTAGAGCTCCTGGAATACATATACATTTGAGAAAACTGCAAAAGAGTCCACTTTAAACCGAAGGAGAGAGCTAAAAAGAAAGACAGAAACACTTGAAACACAGTAAGAACATAACCAATTATCCATAAGCTTCTTTTGTCTACCTCTATTCATTCTAAAAGCTTGCCCAAATCTTGACCTGTCGCAAGTATTCTTGTTCGTTTTATTTGAAGAATAGCATTGTGTAAATTGTTCTCTTCAACCAGCTTGTAAAACCTTATAGTTCTGATATGAAAGTAACATACAATATAAAAATACTGCATTCTTTTTCAATTGCTTGTAATGGCTTTACTTTTCTAAAAGCCTGTAACAACAAGCTCTACCCCAACTGAAATTAGGAACAGAAGCTTCTTTGAAGCAGACTATGATTTCCATCCTACGAGGCTTCTAGAAACTACAGCTAATGCTACTTCTCTATTTATATTCTAAACTGTTCCATTTCCATTCCCTTTGTTCTGATTAGCTCTCATTGCTTGCTTTGTTCTCACATCCAGGAAAGTGGACGGATGACAAAATCTTACATGAATTTGAGGGGAACAACAACGATTTTTGCATGGTAGGATCATGAAAAATGTTTAAATATGAGAATTACACACAAAGTCAAAGAACCAAACTTATCTGTGAAATTAAATGCCTGAAATTGTCAACTAGGTTACTGATATTAGCTTTTCAAGGCCCACAGTTGCATTTCAGAAGAGCAAAGTCAGTCCCATATGTATTCAGTCTGGTTTTAAGACCTTTCCCGCTGTCACTGAATTTCTTTCAATAGGGACATAGTATCTACTGAATTCTGCTAAATATTTGCCAGCAAAATAATGCATGACAAGGGAACACAAAAATATACAGGACTGCACTGAGATCACCCATCTAGCTACTTTATGTCTTGACTCTTTCAGTGGCACATGCAAGGTGCTGTAGGTGAAACTGCAAAGACTTCTTAACGAAAAATGAGAGATAATCCCTGTTCCTAAAGTGTCTCTTTCCAACCTAAGTCTGTGGAGCTGAGGAAGGAGTTGAGCCCAGAAGTTGATGTTAAGCTTTCCTTTCAGAGTGTGCATCGGGTATATATAAGCCCTTCATGATTAGAATAGAGTTTTTTCAAAATGTGGCTTGAAACAAGAGTTCCCACTGATAACCTGTAAATTCAAGCAGTAGAAGGCTATGAGACCCCCAATGGGTTTCACTCTGATTCCAATAGCTGTCAAATGTAGTATGGAAAAGATGGCTGGCACTTCCAATACCAAAATTAGTGGGACCTTGTACATAGTTTAAGAAGACACAGGTCCCTGTTCTAGGGACAGAAGATTCTGGGATCAGGATCTGCACAGGTAGAGACTGGGTCCTCACTTAGCAGTACCTTATACTGACGAGTTTAAACGCAGCATTCCACCCAAGACAGGAGATCTTTGTCTCCCCATTCAGAAATATCCATTCTATCTATTCTACACTACTCACAAAGGTAAAGTGTAAATAAACTGAGCAGCATAGATCTGAGATACAGATAGTATCTGCTTGAGTATTTAAAACAAAAGCATAAACAAAGGAACACCCTGTGCTGCTGAATCAGCAAACTCCATGTAATGATCCTAATTGGAAGACCAATGTAGGCAGAAGAGCTAGTGATCCATGTAATAGGCAGTGTGAGTGGACAAAAGCCAGGGCTGTGCTGAGCCCTGATCTGCTGCGTGATGTTCACAGTCTAGAGCTTTGTGTAGCTATTAACTGCAGGATAAACTTTCCTGGCTCACTGTAGCAGAGAAACCTAGAGTCAGATCCCACTTTATATTGGCCATTACACCACTTGCACGTCCTTGTCTTTATCTAACAGTGAAGATACATGTTGATGTAGGAGCCCCCTTTACTTGAACAATGAAAATATTGAATGGGATGATTTTCTTTGCAGGAAATTGTTGTAAGAGGAACAAAAAATACATAAACTTCCCATAGGTGGATATGCACAGCATGCCACACCCATTCTACACTGCCCAACTTGAGATTGCCAG
Source organism: Grantiella picta (assembly GCA_013397955.1). Classification (NCBI taxonomy): domain Eukaryota; kingdom Metazoa; phylum Chordata; class Aves; order Passeriformes; family Meliphagidae; genus Grantiella; species Grantiella picta. The sequence continues at coordinate 158,622 of VZRM01003954.1, forward strand.
CATCTGAATTAACTTTGTCTTCACTTCACTTCACTTTCTTTCTTTCTTAATAGTATTATCTCTAAAAAATACAATTTAAGAAGTACTTTACAGAGTCTGAGGGTCATTCATACACAGATTATAAAAAAACATACTCTCCTGGTTCTAAACAGTCCTGTCATTCCTTTATCTGTATTTTCCACTCCAAGTCCTGAAATGAATTTTCATTACTAGCTCTCCTCAGAGACATAGGATATGATGCTTTAAGATATGTAGTTATGTTGCCACACGTCTTCAGGGAAACACTAGAGTCCATGTTAAAAATGGTTACAATGCCAGAATAGTATTGCTCAATCCATTGTACCGTAACAAATCACCACTTTGTACCTTTCTGCTCAAAGAACTTCTGCCTTAAACTGAAAAAGTAGGAAAATGTTTCCATTTTTAAATAAATAATTGTCTTTCTCGGTTGTTTTTTACAATGCCAGATTATGTTTGATTGCTTCATTCCAGTAATAAAACTTTTCAAAACTATAATTTATCCAGTATAGGTGAAATCCTATCCTTACAAATCCCCTGATATGAGTGCAACAGCAGTCATGGAGTGAGGAAGGAATTCTGTATGGAGATGACCACTTGCTGCTTGCTTCAGGTGTTGTGAGGTTTGGGAAAGAAGCAGGAGTCATAACCAGTAGCTTTCTTCATTTCCAGGAAAATTAATTTTAAAAAAATTTAAAAAGAAGCTGGAAGCCTTATTGGTTTGGCAGCAATGCTTTATGGTTGTGATTCGAGGAAGGATGGGGGGGTCCTGCTTCCAATTTCAAAGAATGGCATTACCACACTGACTGTCAGGGTCCACAGACAGGTGAAAATAAATGAATCAGACAAAGATCTGGCACCCCGGCAGCTGAAGCCAAAACCACAGTTCCACAACTATTTCTTGGGAAAGTGAATGGAAATTCTCTGTCTAATTAATGTATCTAAGAGTCATACAATAGTGTATCTGCCTGGAAGAATATTTGAAATGGTCTAATAATTCCCACAGCTATTTTATCTGTTGTCTCTTCATAAACTGCTACCTACTCTATAGACCTCATTACCAGAAGCTCTTTTAATTTCTTTTTCTGACAGAGATTAAGGAAACTTCCTAAATTTATTGAGTGAAATGAACAACTGATAGTTACACATAGAGACACCAATCCATAATTTTTCAGGATCAAGAGGGTTCTTCGCATTTCCTCCAAAGGATTTTGCATCAAGCTCTAATCTGTAAGAGAAATGCTGTGGAGTACACCAAAGGATGAAATTAATGCATTGTGTAAATACATTCAAATTTTGTACAGCTTCCATGATGATTTTCCTACCAGTCAGCATGCATTTTAATGCATTCTTCTCGCACCTGGTGCCTGAATAACAACTAAATTGCACACTACCAACAGAGCTTATTTTCTTTATTGAGTTATAGATGCATGAGTGAGAGAGAGCCAAACTGTTTGTGCTTCATATAATTCAGATTTTTACTTCAGAACTGACTGTTCTTCCTACCTGCAGTTTTTCCAAAGAAGTAGTCCAAGAACCAGCTAAACATCTGGAAGGACTCTCACTCCTTTTCTACCATTTTAATTGTGGGCACAAATGTGGGTACACTGTTGCACAAGCTCAGCTAAAGTGGAATAAAACCCAGTATAGCAAATTGTGTACTGTACTCCATGTCCACTGAGTAATCACAAGACAAAAAACTATTTTTCTTATCAGATGGGCAACACCTGTATCTGCACAGGAGGAGCTGCAGTGTCCACAGTGGGTTTCTGGTCCTTGGTTATTTCATTAACTGCAAAACCCACTGAACCACAATTTACTCCAACTGGCCCAGCATAGGCCCAGAGGAAAGTACAGGTATCTTGAAGCATTATCTGAGAGAAAGATAGGAGTTATGCTATATCCCTGAGCATCTGTGCAAAATGTAACCATTTTTTCCCTCTGCAAGTATTGCAGTCTGCCCAGCTGTCAGACCAGGGTGTCACACTCAGCACAGCAGAGTCTTCATAACTACACCTGCACTGAAGAAATTGTCTTAGTCACAGAAGGAGACAAGCAGGCTCCATTACTGAGCAAGTGTTAGTAATAGGATCAGCGGCTGAAAGGAATTGCAAGTGCTGGAATAATAATTTCCTTACATATTTGGCAAAAGAGATTCTCACAGAACCACACGAAAGGAGCAAGAACAAGCATCTTATGTTTTGCTGACCAGAAACTCATCTGCAAGACTGAGCTAAAGAATATTTTTGCACAAACTGAAACTTCCGAGGTGAATTCAAAGTCCTATAGAGAAAATTTCATGGAAATCCAAAATTAGGCCAGCATGAGAGAGGTGACTGGAGAAAGGAAAAGGCTCATCTTGGAAAAACAGAAGAAAGAGTGAGTGCTTTCTCCTTGGTTGAGAAAGATTTCTCCTTGAGGGCTGAAGAGAGAATACAAAACCAGCCAAAATGGACCACAAAGCATTGGAGGATCTTGAAAATAGGTATAAAAGCTGCTCATGTTAGTGGGAAGTGATCAAGACAACATTCCATTTCAACCTAATGTTTTACATGTGCTGGTCCTGAAGACACTGTGAATTACTGCTGAGTACTGTCTAGGCAGCATTTCCTACCATTTTTCTTTGGTATGGAATGTCATTTAATTTGTTAAAATACAAATAGTTTCTTTTCTGATTTCAAAGTTCTACACAAGCTTTGTCAGTCCAAACTATTCACAGATTTTGTGCTTTGATCCCAAGGTTTGAGCTTGTCTTTAGGCTCTAGTCCCTGAAGTAGCATCATGAGATGAAAAATCAACTTCCACTAACAAAGAGCTAACTATGTTCCTACAGTTGTAGGTATAAAGACCTAAAGCTCTGTGTTCTAACACTTACAGTTATTTAATTTTGGCATCAAAAATAATTGTTGGCTCAAAAAGAAACATTTAGAAATGATGTATCATTTCCCTTTTTAACTGTGATTCTTTTCTGCTTGGAGATTTAAAAGCTGAAAATGTTGGGTTCTCAAGCTTTCTGTGTGGTAGAGACCTCTAAAAGCCTGTTATTTAAATGAGAAAAGGAAACAATCTCATATCTCCAGAAACTAATGTTTTAAGACAGGAAATCTGATGAAATTTGAAGTGCCTGTCATTCTGTATTGCTTCACATTTCTTCAGAACAGATCTCTACCCCTAACACCATTCTTGAAAGACTCACTCCCTGTATTGGAGAGTTAATAATCCCAAGGAGAACCATGTGAGCAGGTCATACACAATTTGCATAATGTATTACCAATACAGGTAAGAAGATGCACTTGACAATTCACTGCACAAAATCTGCCTTATTCCTGCTGAGACAATGCTAAGGAGATTGCAATACCTGCTGTATCTGAGTAATAACATTTAAGATTCAAGTCATGCTTTATTCAGAGGATCAGATTTGTTTGACAGTTTCGCACCCTCAGACATGATTTAATTACTATTAGGAAGTAAACTAATAGTCGGTTTTTTCTTCCTAGTGACTAATTTCACTTAGGTGATGAAAGACATTCCTGTAACTTAAATGTACTTCATTTTCTATCAAAATCATCAGGTGTAATAAAAAGTTTCGAGATTACTGTAAAGACCTACTATCTAGTGTAAATTGAATTCCCAAGCATATTTCTAGAGTTTCCTGGTTTCTGGCACAGAGGTTAATGTCAATGGATAATGATCACATCTCAGTGATTGGGAACAAAGAAAAAGTTTGAAGCAATGATGGTGTACACCTCACATTTCTAGCCTCACTGCCTCAATATATTCCATTTCCCTGTCAAAAGACCAGACCACAGCTTCAGTTTCCTCAGCAGGGTATAGTGTCCTCCTCCCCGGCCCCCAAGTAAAAACAAGCAGCAGCATCTCCAAGAAAACTAACACAGTGAAAAGCAATCTATAATAATCTGTAACCTACAAGAAACTTAGGGTTCCTTATAAGACTTTCTAGTGTGTATGAGATTCCACCTGCAGACAGAGCTAAGCCATAGAATCTGAATTGCCATATTAGCAACCATTAAACTTGAGTCTATAATTCTGTTGATATTATGACAGCATGGAGAGTGGAAGTGTCTCTGGTAAGATTCCAAGGAGACACACAGTCACAAAGAGCTCCTACCCTGAAGTATCTGCACCCCAAACGGGTGACACAGGATAGGATTTACTGATGCCAGGCATTAGCTCAGCAGAAGAGGAGACTTCAGGATTCATGTTGCCTTAATGATATAACAGAGCCTGATGTATTATGACATGCTGTATCCTGACTGACTTCGGCCCTGTTTCATGATAGACTCAACTGAACCAAAAAATCCCTCACAAAATAACAAAGCAGTAGCACTTCAAGCCTCAAAGCCCAGAACTAGAGGCTCTGTCTCCTTAGCTTTGCAGCACAGACAACTCTAATACGCCACAAGTTTGATAAAGCAAAAATGAAAAGTTACTTGACACCCTAATCTTCACCCACTGCCAGTGGGACAAACACTGGATGCCAATAAGTCTTGGAAAAGGCGGAAAAAACCTGGGGAGTAGAGTCCTTGCAGCCTACTAAACTTCCTTATGCTACTAGCAGTAGATGACAGACCAGTAAATCCAAACCATGCATCAGTACATCTCTAAACTACTGAATTGCCTGCAGCCATTGAGGCACTGCTTCACTAATGCTTGAAATACATAGGAGAAGTGGGAAGAAATCTTTTCATCATAAATGCAATATAAGCCACCCAGCAGGTTAAAGTTAGATGCAATTCATTTAATATCCTGTGGACACAGAAGAATCTTATCTCCAGTGGAACTTAATCTCCCATTTAAGGGCAATACCTTTTCTAGTGGAGCCTGCAGCATACTCTGATCTTTGGTGCTTGGGGTAGCTACGTTGCTTGCTGAGTTCTTTTGAAACCTCTTCAGAGCATGAAGGGTTCATCCTAAAGAATAGCTCTTTTGCAGCTCCTGAGCTGCACAGAAAGGCTGAGCACAGCCTGGATAAGGACTAGGTATGTAGGAATGCACAGGAGAAGGATTTTGAGACAATACAGACTTCTGCTGCTAAGCCTATTTCTGTGTACACTCCATCTTACTGCTGCTGTCATCTTAACATGCACATCATAAAACAATGACCAGTTAGCTTCACTTAAACTGCCAGTCAGTTTTCAGATCTGAGCTGCAAAGTGACTCATATGAGGCTTTCCTACTTGACAGCAATAAAAAACTGATCCTAAGAATGCAGAGCTGAATTTACCAGAGCAGCATATTTATCCCTAGCTCAGCCACATTGTCATGAAAACTCTCCTAACCATGTCTCACAAGGTCTTTCTCTCTCCTTTCAAAGCTGTGTTCTGATTCAGTGGCCAGTGATGGAGAAGTCAGATTTGTCTCCATTGCTGCTGTAGAGTTATTCTTTGGCTGAGCATGGATCATCCAGGCCTGATAGCTCGACCTGTTATTGATAGCCATCAAGGGCAAGATAGGTCTCTGGCAGTGGCACAGACTTTTCTGCCTCACTTGGGTAGTAGCAGGTCATTCACAGCTTAGCAGAACAGTTGCCTGAGCGACCTTCAAACAAAGAAGTTGCCATTCCAGCAGAAACAGGCATTCCTGCTCCAGAAGGCCATTCAAATTGCTCCATGGGAAGAACTACAGTGATTTCTCTCACTGTCTGGAGGGCTTTTTGCTCTCTACATTTTCTGTCAAAGAAGTCCAGGGCAACCAGGTTCAGAGGCTTTTTTGATATCAGGAACTATCTCATCAGCAACTTTCCTCTTACCTGTAAGGCCAGATATTCTGTTAAAGGAGAAAATTGTATCCCTTTGATATGACTTATTCTTGACAAATTCACAGCAGTTGCTTTCTACCCTTGAAACATGCTTCTGAGTGCTTCTAGATGTAATTATTACTAATGTGCCTAAGAATCTTTCCCCAGGTTCAAGTTGTCCCCAGGGTCCCATTTTCCCTTTTTAGAAAGAAGTAAGATGTCTGAACTTCCTGGGCTCCTAGGAATTCCTTCAGCAGCTGTGACTCATTAAATATTGTATTTTGGCCTCATGTGTCCCTAATAATAAAATCTGAAGAACTGGATCTCAAAAGCTGCTTAAGAGATCTTGCCACTTTGAGTGCCCTCTCCCCCAGTTCAATTAGTGATAAATGTCTGTCTTGAATCTCAGGTAATTTTTAGGTCTCTGTAATGTAAAAAAATAATTGCAGAGCCATCGGAAGGGACAGCACTGGCAGTAGTGATGTGAATGTATCCCTTTGAGGTTATTCAGGCAGCCAGGGACTCTGTCCCTGCAGTCTTGCAGATGGCTCTTTCTGAGGCAGCTCAGTTAGTAGGTACCTATCACTCAACAGCTTGTGCTGTGAATCAGTTCCTCAAGATTCACAGCATAACTGAATGTGCAGATTGATTCCAAGCCCTGGGATAAACCAAAGGAAGAAAGAACACCTGTGACTTAAAATACTGAAATAGCATATGTTTAATAAGTATTTCTGTGATTTCTTTTTCTTTTCAAGCTGTGACAGAATTTCCTCCTCTGTTCTGCTAATGCAGCAGACTTCAAAGAGCCCTAAGCCTTTCAGAGTGTCTGTTCTTGTCTTCAGCCTTTGATTCCTCTCCTACAGATTACTGGGACCGAAAGACCATGGATGTCAAGACAGAGACTACTGCAACATGGCATGATTTATTCATTATCCAAGTATGATGTTTAAAGTCAGGTCCAAACCAGTGCAACAGGACAAGTCATAAAGAAGAAGTGTTATATGTATTTGATTATACTTACATAATATATACAAGATATATAATAGCTGGATAATATATCTATACCTGTATCTATGTATGTTTTATTACCAGGTAAAGTCTATACCTAACTTCATAGCTCTGGACAAAGTTTCAGCCTTCCTCTCTGATGTTGGTCTGCACAGGGGATCTAACAAATTCTCAACAACACAGATAAAGTTCACAGTATTGTGGGCAATGGTTGGATAACCAGACTTCATTTAAGGTGTTAAATTACATACACAAGATATAGATTCTTCCATGTCTTTTAATAAGTTTCTTAAATATTTAAGTACTGTGTGCCTTGAAAACAGGAACCTCATTTCTAATTTGAATGCAGTCTAGCTGCATTTTCCAGGCACTTGTTTCTTATGGCAGAAGCTTTATCACCCAGACCTGTGGGTCCCATGAGTTGTTATCAAGTTCCTGGTTCTTGACCTTTTCACTAATTTAACTGGAAAGAAGGAATAGGTTTCTTCGCACTTAATTAAACTTTTTCTGTCCTCCCTTTCCCTCCAGGTATTACCATTTACAGAAACTCTTAGCGTGGTAGGACTGCAGTATAAACCATGGCCTGGAAGTCAATGCTGGATACCACTCCTGGCAGAAATGATGGCCTTCCTCCAAAGAATACTCACGTCACTTCTGACTGAGGCGAAGATGAACTTGTCGAAGTTTGACCCTGGCCAAATGCCAGGTACTTACGACATCTGCTCTCTCCAGTCTCCCCTGCTGCAGCTTGGCAGAGGAGAGGGAAACAAAAGTTAGCACACACACAGAGAGAGCTAATGAGTTGAGATAAGGAGCCGGGAGAAGACACACTGAGGGCAAAACAGGATGAAAACTTAAAGTTGCAAAGTGATTTATTGCTAACCCAACCCTAAACAGAGTCAGAGGAAGATAATGAGAAGTAAAAAAAACTTTTAAGACACCATTTCTCCACTCACCCCCCTCTCTCCACCCCGCCGCCCAGCTGCACAGGGGGACAGGGTGTGGGGTGTGGTCAGTTAATCCCCAAGACTGTCTTCCACTGCTCAGGGAGAGGAGTACTCTACGTTGCCATGGGGTCCTTCCCACGGGAGAGAGTTCTCTGCTAACTTCTCCAGCACGAGTCCAAATCTCACAAGCAGCAGCCTGCCTGAATCTGCTGCAACACAAGTTGCATCCATAGGGTCCAGACTTTCAAGCCGAGGCCAGGTTGTTCCATCTAAGGAGCAAGGCAAGGCCTTTCTCTCTACTGGGACTCCCACTGGATCAGAGCCTCCTCTAGGCATCCACCTGCTTTGGCATGGTCACCTCCCCACAGGCTGTGGGTGGATCTCTGCACCCCTGTGGACTCCATGGGCTGCAGGGGGACCTCCTGCCCCTCCATGGCCTTCAGCACAGCTAGCAGAGGGTTTTCAGCTCCGGCGCCTGGAACACCTCCTCCCCCATCTTCTCCACTGACCTTGGTGTCTCCATGTTGTTCTCCCTTCACATATTTTTACCTCCTCCTCCTCCTCCTCTAGCTAAAAAGAAGTGTGTGCTACATTGTTTTGATTTCTTCTCAGATATGCTTTCACAGAGGTGTAACTAACATCTCTAATTGGCCCACACTTGGCCAGCAGCATGTCCATCACCTTCAGAGCCATCAGAGATTGGCTCTGCTGGACATGGTGAAAAACTCCCAGAACATTCACACAGGACACACAGGAGCCATCTTTGTGCCCCCTCCACCCACTAACAAAAACTGGACTTAACAAAATCAACAAAGAGTGATAGCCTCCATCTCAGTCTTTTGGCTTTGTTTTTTTACATATTCACAAGAAAAATGTGTTTGTCTTTCTTTTATTATGTTAAATTTCTGTCAAAGTTTCTGTATCAGGAATATTTTTTTTTAAATTTTACATTTTAGTTCCAGCTGCAAAAGTTAGGTTCTCCCACTGACAACAAATCCCTCATCTGTAAAAAAAACCAGTCAAATCTTGATTTGATGGGTGTGCCATATCTTGATGACACAGGGCGCATTATATTCAGTGGGTTACAGTGTTTAATTTCAAATATCTTTACCACAGAACAACAGTCTCTCTCTTGTAAACCAGTAATCAAAAATATGTTGCCAAAACTTTGAAACTGAAAAGCAATTTCAGAATACATACAAATGACAAAATATGTTCTGGAATTCTTGTCATAGTACATAAGTAACGCACTTGTGCTTTTTGACAATATACCAACACATGGAGAGATAGTCACTCACATTCAAGTCCAGATCCAAGAAATAGAGGATGGTTGGATGGATGGACGGATGGACAGCTGTATGAAGGAATTATTTCATGCACTACTGACTAATAGGATGGGAATATGGAGGTGGTACCATGACAACTGCCCTCATAATTTCAGATAGAAACAAAGTAACAAATGAAAATCTCTTCTTAATCTACACATCTAAATCTGGATACAACTGTTTTATTCATATTATGCCAAGGCTAGAGTCAGGACATTCCCAGAATCACATTGAAAACAAAAACTTACATCACCAAACATTAAGAATTGTGTTTTCTCTGTGCCCCATTAAATCTCACAAACAAAAGATGTAAATGTTAAGACTGTCACTCATAAAACACTTGTGGTTGTCACAGAAGTATGACCAATAAAGTTTTGAAACATGGGTCAAAGGCCATTCTGCAAAATTCAGCCTTCTCCAGGAAAATACAGGACAGAGGAGTCTGATGTAAGGGCAGTATGATAATAAAGCTCAATGTATGAACTTAATCTGATATTTGAAGAGAGATTAATATTGGGTATAACAACAAGTTCAAAGAAGAGACAATCTTGTCTCAAGCATCATTGGGGAAATAACGTCACTCATACTTTTCATTATTTAATCAAATACAAAGGCTCAAGGGTACTCAGTAGAAAATTATTCTTCCTGGAATAAATAAAGTCTACATTGATTTTTATTTTCCTTTCTTAGCCCCTAATACAAAGAAAAGATAGGCATACATAGAAGTAACACATAGAAAAGATAGATTTGTACAAATTTTTTGGTTGCACAATCCTATAAAAAAACATTTTCTGAGCACACAACATCAATACATGTGTATATGTTTGTTTATTTAGTAGTTATACAAATGTATTACTGTAATAATACATTAGGTACAGTATAAAACCAAAATAGATATTGAAAAAAAAGCTTTTCATAAAGGTGAAAAATCACAATATTTTAGTTTTTGTTTAATATTATTTTATTTATAAACGACACAGAAAATATTTTCTTCATTCATACCAGTGGACTGTTTTGTGCAACCCTTGCAGAGTGCCCCATATCCAGTGTTTGCCCATTTTAGAGACCATGTCCTTAGAGGATGTTATTGTAGACAGAGATGAGGAAAAATGACAGAACTGCAGAAAGGTGAGTCCCAAATACCTGTAGAGAGAGAGGATAGATCTTGGATTTAGACTATGGAATAGAAAACACTTGTCAGGATTTCCAGGTAATAACAGCATTATCCTTCAAATTCAAGCCTGCAAATTCATCAAGAGCCTTTAGAGTATGCAATTTGGGTGGTCTTTCCCTTTACCATCCTGTTCATGTTCACTTTTTTGTATGGTATACTAAAGTGTACATTAAGGTTTGCTGTCAAATATCATTATCAGCCATGGAAGCAACATTAAAGTTTTTTTTTAAAAGAAAAGGAGGTCCCAGTGTCCTGCTCTCCCTGCTCCTAGGTCAGCTGTTGCAGCTTTAAGAAAGGCTCCCCTCTTACTGCTCAATAACATCCCAGGAGCCAAAACCAGCTGGCTGTGCTCTTTAAAATGTTGCCTTCCCCTTCCAACTCACTCCTAAATTGCAAACTTGGACTTAACAGTTTATAAGCAACAAAGCCAGGACATCCAGCTCATAAAGCAGATGGGAAGGAAGGTAACAGAGCATGAGCCTGCAGGATTTCTTGTCTTGCCATATGTTCTAATTACCCTTGGTGCTATATACAAACAGGAAAAAATTGGCTTCCTGAACAATACCTGAAAAGCTATTGCTTTTCAGCAATGCAGATGTATAATTTTGAGAATGTGTAAACTTTTTGCAGTATTGTTCAAAGAAATACTGGACTCCAAGCTAAACAGGGAGTTCTCCCATTGTCACAAAAATGTTCATGCATTCAACAATGAAGTAGAGAGGCTTTCAGCTGTCCACCATGTTTATTTTGGAAGTCAGAGAGGTAACTGCATAATGGGTGTGACAGGCAGAAAAGCAGCGTGAATTTCACACAGTAAATCCATCTGATAGCCTCCTAAAGGCCTGCTGACCGTATAGCCAGTGGTGCAGTTTATGCTGCCTCAGTTTCCCCACCATGGCACACATGCTTCCTAGATGGATGTTAACTCAGGTGCAAGTCATCTTGGAAGCAAAGTGTGCTCTGGATGTTGGCATCACCCTAACACAGGATCCCAGTCATATCTAGGTAAAATGCTTCCCTCCTTCTCTACAAAGCTGCTGGGCCCTGAATAGTGAACAGTAGAGTGGTGACACCCCATTTGCACATTTCAATACTCATTTACCATGAACCTATAGCATAGGTAATACCTTCAGCACCTTTCTTTGGCCTCAATTAAGTGACTGTTAAGACAGTGGCAATGTCTGTGCTGAAAGAGAAAAAATGAAGTTAGTTTCCAGTCCTTTAATGTTCTTTTACTTCTCACAAAGGTAACGATGAAATAATTTTGCTGCTTCACTGTTAAATCCTCCTTGAGGACCAAAATCAATTCCCAATCCCAGCTCCCATCTTCATTCTCTGTTAGCCAACTCCAGAAATGTATGAATATTAAATGCAAAACTAATTGAAGGCAAATGGAAATGAGGTTGATTGAGTAATCCAACAAAGTACTGATAGAAATCTGCTGTAGGACCTAAAGGAAACCTAATGAAACAAAAACAATCTTTATTGTTAGCATCTCCCAAGAGGGTAATTTCTTGGTGAATACTGCCATTCCTCTGTATGAAATATTCAACAAAAAATCTGCTTCCACATTCTTTGGAAAATTAATGTTGAATCTCTCTTGAGACTGGAAATGCTACAACACTGAAAGCTACAGCAAAGTAGGTTTTATGTCCTGGAGGGTTACTTCTCATTGAGTCCCATGGACTTATTTATGCTCAGGGTCCTCAGCTGGTCCCAAAGCTGAACTTCATTCCCCCAGTTCCTGTCTTGAGGTTCAGGAGCTTTAGGAATGATGGAAGACAGTTTAACAATTAAAACTGAAGCAAAAATTAACTATTAACTCAATTTCTTTGCATTGATTGCCACTAGTTCTCCAGTCTTATTTATTGAGGGGTCATATTTTACTTAATCTTCCTTTTCTATCCAACACACCTGCAGAATCCCTTATTATTCTTTGAATCCCCTGGCAACAGTAGCTCCAACTGTGCCTTAGCTTTCCTGTTCCCTTCTCCATACATCAAGACAGGGTCTATATTTTTCCCAGGATGAATATCTGTCCTTTGCATTTCTGTCTTTAGTTGGGCTGGAAGACCAAACTGAGTCCTGCTGGCTACCTACCTTCCTTTCCTTGTTACCTACAGGGAAACAAGAACTTTTGCACTCTGAGGAAAATCTCCTTAAGGAGCTGCCAGCAACTTTTACCTCTTTTATCCCTGAGGGCAATTTCCCAGGGTCTCAATGCACTAGGTTTCTTAAAAAACTTTTTCTATCCTAAAGATGAGGATTCTCCATCTGTCCATAATACCTCAAGATTGTAAATTCAATCAGAGAATGATCACTGCAGGCCAGGCTGACACCAATTTTGACATCTGTAATTACTTCACTTATAATAGTAAATAATAGGTCTGGTAATGCTTCCACTCCAGTTGGGCTGTCTATCACCTGGGTTAAGAAGTTATCCTCAACACATCCCAGGAGCCTCCCTGGCCTGCTTACAGTTTGCTCTGCTGCTTTTCCAATGGATGTCAGCATGGTTGAAGCCCCCCACCAGGATCAGTGCTTCAGTGCGAAGCTCCTGTAGCTGAAGTAAGAACACTTCATTAACCTTCTCCCCTGGGTCTGGTGGCCTGTAGTAAACATCAACCATGAGGTTTCTCTTGTTGACTTGACCCCAGTTTAGCCATAATTTTTTTACCCATTTTACCTGCGTTGTTGGTTTTCCATGGCAGCTCTGTGGAGTTTTTTCAATTTTTACACAGAGGTTAACATCGTCCCCATGGCCTTTGGCTCCTCCTTCCTTGCCTGTCCCTTCTGAAGAGTTTAGAGCCACTGATGCAGTCCTCCAGCCATGCCATTTGTCCCTCCACGTTCCAGTGACAGTGATTAGGTCACAGTGTCCCAGCTGCACAGTGGCTTCCAGCTGTTGCAGTTTGTTACCCATGCTGGGTGGGGCCATCGCTACACAGGCACTTCACCTGGCTTACAGGTACAGCTTGTTTCACCTCTTTAGGTGAATACTCCCCAAAACCTTTGAGGTATTCCACAGGTGTTTCTGTGTTGGCTTCTAATGCATTAGCAGCCCCAGGTTTTTCTCTGCTGCTCAAAACTTCATCTCCTCCACTCTGGTGGTTTTCCTTAGCCCAGAACATCAGCAAGGTATCTTTAACAACTGAGAAATTTAAACTCTTTAAAAGCTGTTGTGGTAGGCCTGAGGAAGTGTCTGAGGGTGGGGAGTGGCACAAAGATGGCTCCTGTGTGTCCTGAATGAAAGTTCTAGAAGTTTTTCACCAAGTCCAGCAGAGCCAATCTCTGATGGCTCTGAAGGTGATGGACATGCTGCTGGCCAAGTATGGGCCAATTAAAAGTGCTAGTTTTGCCTCTGTGAAAACATATCTAAGAAGAAATCAAAACAAAGTAGTCATGTGCTTCTTTTTAGCTAGAGGAGGAAGTAAAAATATGTGAAGGGAGAACAGCATGGAGACACCAAGGTCAGTGGAGAAGGTGGGGAGGAGGTGCTCCAGGTGCCAGAGCTGAAAACCCTCTGCTAGCTGTG